>CM072515.1:39922291-39952291 GCA_036898135.1 Oncomelania hupensis | reverse complement strand
CGACGAAGTGCACTTAAACTGATCATAACAGGACCACAGTAGTCCAACTCTTCAGAAACTGTAAAACGGACCACAGTAGTCCAAATCTACATGAAATATTATAGCAAGTGCCCGAGGAAGATATAACAGCTGCCTAGACTATCAGCGATCGAACTATTAGCAGTGACTGAGACTTTTTAAGTTAGATTAGTACTTAGAGAATCTTGTATAGAGTAGAAGAAATAAATGTGTGATTTTAACTGTTATCAAGTGGCTGGACTACATATGATTCATAGCCGTGTGAAAGCTAGTGTGACAGTAATCTTTTACCATTTTTCTATCTATTTCTGTACCCCAACCTTAACACAGAACGAGCTAAACAAATAAATTTATTAAAGTAATTCATAGGGTGACTTACTAGCAGTTCCCACCGAATAAACGTGAGGGTCCATAATTCCATTGTGCAGAGCCCATAAACCCCACGTGACACTTTAATTGGCGAGCCTAGCCAGGATCTGTGTATAATAGGAATTGGGTATAACCGGACCTAAGTACAATAAAATTAGATAACAGTAGTAGTAGTAGAATAACTTAGAATAGTGGTAACAAGGACTGATCAGTTGTGGGTGCACTATTCTTTAGTTAAAAACTTTTTTGCTTCAAATATTTTTGTGCCTGTATGTTGCATTGTTCTTTTGCAGGTTTTGCTTAAATAACTGTTGTATGCCATTTGACTCTTGTTTTATTCTATTATTGATTACGAATTTGATTGTCTTTGCATTGTTGTTATTGACTTGCAATATTGCTAGTGTTTTGGTATTCCACGTGATTCAGAGGTTGTTCATAGACACGTTTGGCAATGTCGGACCCAGTGGCCTTGAGATTGCGCTTCAAGGAACTAGGAGAAGCTTTACACTTAGCAGGGGGAGACCTAATTGCGTATATCAATGCAGAGGTAGAGAAACAGGAGGCTAAGGCAGAGAGAGCAGAGAGAGAGGCGAAGAAACTCGAAGCGGCAGAGAGAGCCGCAGAGAGAGAACAGAAAAAAGCAGAACTAGAAGCAGAGCAAAAGAAATTAGCATTAGAAGCAGAGCAAAAGAAAGCAGAGTTAGAAGCAGCAAGAGAGCAGAAGAAATTAGAATTAGAAGCAGAGCAGAAGAAATTAGAATTAGAAGTGAGAACAGAAGAAGGCAGCATTAGCAGCAGAGAGAGAAGCAGAAGTTAGGAAATGGGATTATGAGCGGGCAGAAAAGGAAAAAGACAGACAGCATGAGTTAGAGCTAAGAAGATTGGGATCAGGAGCTTCAAGTTCTTCCTCAACCCCTCCCCACTCAGATCAGCTAGAGGTAGCATCCAACCCTGTACAAGGAATGTCATTTCCACTGGGAACATTCAATGAGAGAGAAGAAGGTCTAGATCTCTATCTGACTAGGTTTGAGCGTCTAGCAACAGAGTACAAACTAGATCCCACTCATTGGTCTTTTAAGCTTAGTCAAGGGCTTAGAGGAAAGGCTTATGACATCTACAGTAAGCTACCGACTGACAGAGTGACTGACTATCACAAAGTAAAAGAGGCACTCCTAACGGGATTCGAACTGACAGGAGAATGCTACCGGCAAAAAGTTCCGCACCAATCGGAGAGTGAAAGGAGAGAGCTATGCGCAGTTCGCGGATCGGTTGTCCACAACGCTGGATAAGTGGATTAGCCAGTCAGCCACGGCTAAGACGTATGATGGACTGACAGAACTGTTAGTATGGGAACAGCTACGGGAAACCATGACCCCCGAGCTGAGAACATTCTCAGTAGAGCAGGGCGCGGAAAGACTGGAAGATCTGGTCAAGGTCGCAGATAGGTACGTGGCCGCACACGGAGAAGCCAAGAGCTTCAGGCGAGACCTAAAGCCTAACGGGAAAGAGGCACAGAAACGAAGCCCTAACCGGGAAGAGCGCACCGCGAATAAGCCGAATAACCCCAGACCTGGGCAAAATAAAGGACCCAACGCGGAATTCGGGAAAAGAGGTCCCGCAGAACAGAGACGGTATTGTTCGTTCTGCAACAGAAACAATCACTCCACCGCAGAATGTTTCAAGTTGGCCGCACAACGTAGGGAAGAGCGCGAAAGCCGGCCAGCGCACAGAGTTCTAACTCAAAGCAGCGGTAACAAGCCACACACAATCGGAGATCACCCATCGGTGACAGACACGGTCAAGGTCAACGGAAAAGAAGCGAACTGTCTGTATGACACAGGTCTATCATACGACGCGATAGTTAGCGAATCTCTTGTATCGCGCGCGGACTTGACAGACAAGACAGTCGACTTACAAGGAGCAGACTTGACGAAACCGACGACTACTTGCCCAATAGCATGGATCGAAGTAGAGAGTAGGTACGTCACAGGACGAATCCAAGCAGCTGTTTTACAGAAACCCCTGTATGATCTAGTGCTAGGTTGTAGGTATGTGTTCTTAGGCACGCCCCCCAAAACTGTAGAGATAGCTGCAGTGCAAACCAGGGCCCAAGCTAAAACCCAACCACCCCAGCCCGAGTTCGCTCCGAATCCAGGACTCGAAGAGATCAAAACAGCACAGAAAGAAGACACCTCGATAGCGAAGTGCTTCCAGAAGCTACCCAAGGCGCACACACCCCCGCACAAGGGAGACTTCTACATGGAAGAGGGAGTTCTACATCGACAAGGAGATGGAGATCACACCCAACTAGTACTACCAGCCACCCTTCGAGCCCAAGTACTAGAATTAGGCCACAGCATGCCACTCAGCGGACACATGGGAATTGGAGCCACAGTGCAGAGAATCAGCGCACACTACTATTGGCCAGGAATCACGGAGGATGTCAAGCGCTACGTGAAATCTTGCCACCAATGTCAACGATATTCCCCGCGACATCACACCGTACCAGTTACCTTAGGACCATCGGTAGTAGTCGGCGTGCCATTCCAGCAAGTCTCAGTAGACATAGTAGGACCACTGCCCATGACCAAGAAGCGGAACAGATTTCTACTCACACTCGTCGACGCATGTACGATGTGGTGCGAAGCAGTCCCGTTGCCAGCGATCGACACCAAGAAGATTGCAGATGCACTCATCGCCATCTTTACCAGAGTCGGATTCCCGGACAGCATTAGAACGGACAACGGATCTCAGTTCACCGGCCGCCTGATGCAAGACGTGTTCGAGTTGATACAAGTTCATCACATTCGCACACCACCATACCACACCAGCCAGCAACGGACAAGTAGAAAGACTGAATGGAACCCTTCTCACCATACTCAGGAAAGTCGCCGACGACAATCCAGAAGCGTGGGACACCTACGTGAATGCGGCACTGTTCGCATACCGAGAAACGCCCCATGCAGCCACAGGCTACACCCCGTCAACATTGCTATTCGGCAGACCTCTAGCAGGACCGCTAGAAGCCCTACGCAGAAGTTGGACGGAGGCCAAGATAGACGACACACCAAGAGGTGCCACCAAGTACGTCGCAGACCTGCAGGAAACCCTCAAAGCAACGTGGAAGAAAGCTGGTGAAGCACTGAAGAAGGCAAGAGCCCGTCAGGCGAAGTACTACAACCGCCACGCGAAGGACAGAGAACTGCAAGTCGGCGATCAAGTGCTACTCTTACTTCCAAGTGGAACCAACAAGCTGGACATCGCTTGGAGAGGACCGTACCGGGTGACTGCCAAGAAATCCAAGACAGTCTACCAAGTAGAGGTGAACGGGAGAGCCCGATACCACCACATTAATCTCCTCAAGAAATACACGGACCGACCAGCGACCCCCAGCACTCACAACTTGCTAGCCATCGCCATCGCGGAAGAAGGAGAAAGCATGGAGACCAATGCAGTAGAGTATCCCCTGCACTCCAAAGAAACCTACAAAGACGTGATACTCAACGGAGACCTAGCCGCTAAACAGCAACAGCAAGTACTACAGGTCATTCGACAACATCAGACTGTGCTCACAGACCGACCAGGGAGGACAGACCTCGTCGAAGTAACCTTAACGGTGACCGACCCAACACCCGTCCGCCAGAAGCTCTACCCGATGCCACTGTCTCAGCAGCGAGCCATCAAGGAAGAGATAGACACCTTACTGGCAGCCGGAATCATCTCAGAGTCTACTTCACCCTACAGCGCAGGCACGGTATTGTTGCGAAAACCCAACGGAGAGCATCGACTGTGCATCGACTTCAGACTGCTGAATGCCGTAACGCAGTTCCAGCCAGAGCCACTCCCGGACCAGACAGACCTATTTGCCAAGCTACAGCGAGCGAAGTACTTCTCACGCATCGACCTCAGCAAAGGATACTACCAGATACCAGTACAACCACAAGTCCGAAAGTACCTAGCTTTCAGCACTATGGAAGGACACTTCGAATTCAACGTGCTTCCATTCGGACTCCACAACGCACCCAGCATCTTCAGCGCCATGATGCGAAAACTCCTGGCACCCCTGAGCAGCGAGCACCTACACTCGTTTATGGACGACATCCTCATCGCAACACCTACGTGGGAGGAACATGTCACGCTCCTACAACAACTACTCGCACGCCTCAGAGACACGGGATTGACGGCAAGACCCACCAAATGTCAGATTGGATTCACAGAACTAGAATTTCTGGGACACACCATCAGTCAAGGAAGCCTGCGACCGGTAGAAAAGACAGTGAAACGCCTACTCGACGCTCCTAGGCCCAAGACCAAGAAGGAAGTGCAGTCGTTTCTAGGACTCTGCGGCTTCTACCAGAAGTTCATCCCCAACTACAACAGCATCGCCGTACCACTGACAAATGGAACCCGGAAAATCGCCCCGGACAAAGTAGTATGGACAGCGGAATGCGAGACAGCATTCCAAACACTCAAGGACAGAATGACATCGGCGCCAGTACTCCACCTACCCGATTTGACTCAGCCATTCGTTCTTCGCACCGACGCAAGCGACTTAGGCCTCGGAGCAGTACTGCTACAGCGCGACCCCAAGAATGCAGAGACGCTATTCCCTGTCGCCTACGCCAGCAGAAAATTGAGACCCGCCGAGACCCACTACGCCACGTCGGAGAAAGAATGTCTTGGACTAGTCTGGGCCATACAGAAATTTCCAACTCTACCTGTATGGGACCCACTTCACAGTTCAGGTGGACCACCAACCACTATCGTTCCTGGCAGCCTCCAAGTCTTTGAACTCTCGCCTGATGAGATGGGCACTCACCCTTCAGGCATACTCATTCCAGATCGAGTACATCCCCGGCAAAGGAAAACCACGGAGCCGACTACCTCAGTCGCCATCTCGTGGAGGACACAGCAGCTGTCGCCCACCCAACACAACTAAGGGCCACAGCACCAGAATTCGTCCCCGCCCAATAAAAACCCTGTCACTAGTGTCCATAGCTACCTGGCACAGCATTGCAGCTCAGGTAGAGCAACTTAACTTAGTTTGTAAATAGGACCCTAGGATAGTGCAGTGTTAAACTAGGCTCTGTAGTAGAAAAAGGTCGAATCCAGTAGTCATCGCCTTTTTTCAGTTGAGGGAGCCTGTCACGAACTGGCTAGCTTTAACTCTGCACATTTACTATTTAGCCATGTGTAGTCATTGTACCCTTAGAGAGTCAGTATATAACACAGCAGCAATTAATTACACAGCAGACCACACACAGCGAGCGAGCCACCCACATCGCAGTGAGTCAGCACTTGAGCTTTGAATCGGACCGTTTTAACCAATCAGAGCAGGCTCAGTGGGTAGAGCAGTTTTGAATGTGTCAGAAACCTAAGACAGTTTGAATCAGTCGTGTGTGAGACGAGGTAGAGTCAACATCTCCACAGCTAGAGAAATCTCTACACTCATAGACCAGGAAGCAGGACTTAGAATCTTAGAATTCTCTCAAGTCATCACGGGCCTGAACTTGTCAAACAGGTAAATGAACACCCTTCTGTTTCATCGTGATATATTTATATTATTGTTGAAATTATGTTTGTGGAATTTGCTATGCATAAATGTGAATTGTTAATCCGAATTTGCGGGACCACGTGGAAGAGCCTACCACGAGGCGAAACACGACCGGTTGCGCCGCCATGTTGTATCCCGTACGGAACCACTGTTGTTTAACTTATATGTATGTTTGCAGACCAGTGGCTGTACCACTGAATGTTTATATTATTATTAATTCTGTATGTGTATAGTTAGACACGATTGATATTTATGTATGTATAGGAATTTAGAGTGAGATTCCAGTGGAACCCGGAAGTAGCAGAATGTTCGTCGCTTATGTATAGAGATGTGGAGCTATCACTGAGGGCTACTTGGCTTTCAGTGAGACGCTCTGCACAAACCGATTATTCAGGGTTGTGCAGAATTTCGTCTCTTATATTACAGACGAGCAGGCGAGCTATCCCGAGCTATCCCGAGCTATCCCGAGCTATCCTGTGCACCCCACTCCACAGAAACGACTAGTTGGTTGAGGATCCTCTACCGCACAAGACGGAAAGAGCTGCCTTGAAAGACACCCTGTCAGACCCCACAGCGTGGCAAGGGAACCCAACTACACAACTACAAAGGTGTACCAGAAGCTACCTCACAGAAGGACTTCGACCGCACCATCAGAAAGTTAAGTGTAATCGAAAGGTGCACTTAAACTGATCATAACAGGACCACAGTAGTCCAACTCTTCAGAAACTGTAAAACGGACCACAGTAGTCCAAATCTACATGAAATATTATAGCAAGTGCCCGAGGAAGATATAACAGCTGCCTAGACTATCAGCGATCGAACTATTAGCAGTGACTGAGACATTTTAAGTTAGATTAGTACTTAGAGAATCTTGTATAGAGTAGAAGAAATAAATGTGTGATGTTAACTGTTATCAAGTGGCTGGACTACATATGATTCATAGCCGTGTGAAAGCTAGTGTGACAGTAATCTTTTACCATTTTTCTATCTATTTCTGTACCCCAACCTTAACACAGAACGAGCTAAACAAATAAATTTATTAAAGTAATTCATAGGGTGACTTACTAGCAGTTCCCACCGAATAAACGTGAGGGTCCATAATTCCATTGTGCAGAGCCCATAAACCCCACGTGACACCCCCTCCCCTCCCCCCCCCTTATTCCGCGGAGAACTTTGGCCGAGTCTTTTTCTGAGTTTACATTTTTATTATTATTATTATTATTATTATTATTATTATTATTATTATTATTATTATTATTATTATTATTATTATTATTATTATTATGAACGGCGTTGAGAACAGCAATCACGTGATTTTTTTTTTTTTGACGGGCTTCTAAAATTAATAGTTATTTATTGTGATCGATATTTCACTTAGTCAATAATTGTTGTTGTTTTTTTCACCCCACGATAATTATTGTTCAGTGTTTTATAGCATGTTCCGGTGCAACGGAACTCTACGCTATGCAAAGCCAAAGAACACATGAATCTTTAGTGAGGACTAACAAGAGACTCCTTGATTACCTTGCTTAAACATGACTGGACATGACTCTAGGCAAACATGAGTGCAATAACCTTGGGTCAAGTTTCGATCCCTGGATGCTGGCCAGAGGTCATCTTTGTATCGCCCGCGACGGCGGCAGCTATTGAGTTGCATGCACTATTTTTTTTATATTTTTCCCCTGATCTTTATTACCCTGCACACTATCTATTGCATGAACATTTACTTTTAATCTTAAACTCTACTGAGGCTATTTTAAAACTTTAATGCTTTGAATATTTTGACTATAACTCACCTATTATTATAACTATTGCTTCTATTGCTTGCCTCTTTTCTAAATATAATTCCTTTCTTTCTTGGAAGTATCGTTTTGTTGTTTCTTGTGCTTTGTCCACCTGAAGAATGGCTTAGCTAAACAATTAGCATTGTATCGTTTTGTCTTGCCTTTGTCAACATTATCATTCCTTGAATGTGTGTACACATTTGTTACAGTCATTCCTTGACTTAATGTAATGTACACATTTTTCCTAATGAGTATAAATTTGAAATGCTAGCAGTCCTGTTTCGTTGGTTTTTTTTCCATTCGTTTGTTTCCTTCTTTTTCTTTTCTTTATTTTTTTCATCTTATCCTCCTTCTGGTCGTTGCATAGTTTGAATCAGTAATTTTTATCTGACCCTTAAGAAACTACGGATTACGTAACTGAGGTTACTGTGGTGTAATTATATGTCTCGGTAGTCAGCAATGACTACAATCATTGTTGTTAAATCCTGTTTTAATCCTGCAGTTTCATCTAAATAAGAAGCTGCAAACTCCGTACATAAATCATTTGGATGTAGTGATGTAACTGTTTTCAAAAACGGCTATTATTATTTTATTATTGAATACAGATTTTTTGGGAATATAATTATTATAGCTCATGTGGTCCTGATTCGGCTCTTCGCAGTCCGCTGGACCCTATAAACAATGACTAACTACGCGTATTAGAGTTCATGCTGGATTATGTGTGCGTCCTGCAATTGTCAGTATCTTTACCGTCTTTTACTGGTATATTGGTTAATAACCATTAATTCATTATTAGTATAATAAATTGCTCCACCTGGTGTACTTTTCTAATGTCCTTTAATATGTCATCAACATGTATTGCAGCTGTTCTTGTACTTGTTGTTCTTCTTGTTTGTGTTGGTCTTCTTTTTCTTTCGTTTTGTTGTTGTTGTTTTTGTTGTTGTTCTTCTTCTTCTAAGATAAGAGTTTATAGACGAGCCCAAACCTTAATCGGAGGCCATGTTTTATTTTTCTAATCCTCCAGACAGTAGTGCTGTTATCTAATTTAGCTACGACTGTACAGTTAGCGAGAACGGAAACAGCGGTACACTCTCTCTTAAAAAACAACAACAACAACAACAACAAGATTTCAAGCCATTCAAATATATTTCCAGACACTCACAAATGTAGCCAAAAAATAATGATTTTCAGAATTGTAAATTTTCTTGCGACGTTGTGATGCTAAAATTTGAACCAGGTTTTTAAACATGATCCTGTGTATTAAAACTCAAAATCGCTTACAAAATCGCTTCAGTCTTTTTTTTTTTCTTTTAAGGTATTGAGCAAACCGCGTTTAACAACAAAATAACTCCAGTGACCGTGACCTTTGCGATAGAGCAAATATGATGGCTCGGGAGGCAGACCACTCACCTAGGCAATGTTCCTAGGACGTTTGGTCAAAATTCGTTCAGTAGTTCTTGAGATATGGCGTCTAACGTCTGATTCCCCCCCCTCCCCCCCCCCCCCCCAAAAAAAAAAATATTGGGTAGGAGCGCTTTACACAAAACAAAAATGGGAAGCTTTAAAATCGCTTCCTTGAAATTGAAAATTGGTTGTCGAATGCCTGGCGGCTATAGTTCTCAATTTCGAACCGGGCCGAGACAGGGCTCTGTTATTCTTGCTGTCGACCTGTCCCCCTTCCCTTGTGATTAACAGAGAGAGAGCGAGCGAGAGAGAAAGAGAGAGAGAGAGAGAGAGAGAGAGAGAGAGAGAGAGAGAGAGAGAGAGAGAGAGAGAGAGAGATGTTATTGAGAAAACCAAGTTCGTTTTATGTGGGTATGAGAGTGGTGTAAGGGCGGGGGTGAGGGGTGTAATACATCATACTGTCAATAGTTGTCTCGGGGCTGAGAGATGCGGAAGCTTGATATGGTAAGGGTTGGGGAGCGGGGTGTTGAAGGAAGACTTTTATGTTATAGACACTTTAATCGAGTAAACCAGCAAGTTCATCTCGAAAGGGGAAAGAGCGATGCATCCGTGTTGTGTTGTCAATTAATATTACAGAGAGGATGAAATAGAGATGTGAGCACGGGATGCTGGAGGTGAGGGAGGAGAGACAGAGACAGGTGAGACAGATACCCATAGACAGAGGATGGGGAGAGAGAGAGAGAAGAGAGAGAGAGAGAGAGAGAGAGAGAGAGAGAGAGAGAGAGAGAGAGAGAGAGAGAGATGCAGACAGAGCGATAACGATAATGATTGGGACCAAGACGACTACAACATCGAAGGTGACGAGGGATGTTATTATTATTATTATTATTATTATTATTATTATTATTATTATTATTATTATTATTATTATTATTATTATTATTATTATTGTTGTTGTTCTTGTTGTTCTTGTTGTTCTTGTTGTTGTTGCTGTTGTTATTAGTAGTAGTAGTAGTAGTAGTAGTAGTAGTAGTAGTAGTAGTAGTAGTAGTAGTAGTAGTAGTAGTAGTATGAGTATCCGCCGAATTTTTACTTCGCTCTAAGCGCTTACTTGAATACAGAACAATTTTAACTATACAGGAAACTATAGAGGAAAACTCCCGAACTCATGAACTAATTAAGTTAAACTAATATCCCTCAAGATCGAGTCTGGAATGCAGCTCTTTGGGCAACCATGAGAGTGTACAACATCAGCCCTAACATTATTGAAGTCATCAAAAGCCTGTATGACAAAGCTACCAGTGCAGTCCTCCACAACAGCGCCATTGGGAATTGGTTCAAAACAACAATGGGCGTGCGTCAAGGATGCCTACTCCAACACTCTTCAACATCTTCCTGGAGCGCTTCATGTCAGATGCCCTTGCAGATCACGAAGGCACAGTCAGCATATAGGGTAGAGCAATCTCCAACCTCCGTTTTGCGGATGACATTGATGGATTGGCTGGAGAGAAACAAGAACTTGAACAGCTGGTACAGAGGTTGGACACCACCTCCGGAGCCTTTGGAATGGAAAAAAGTGCAAAGAATACCAAAATGATGACCAACAACACCAATGGCATCAACACGGACATCAAAGTCCAAGGCCAATCCCTCAACACAGTGCATAGCTTCAAATATTTAGGAGCCATTGTATCCGACAATGGGTCCCGACAGGAAGTTCTCTCCAGGATCGCACAAACAACTGCTTCCCGGACAAAGTTGAAGCTCATTTGGAAAGACAGGACCATCAGTCTACATTCCAAGGTACGGTTGCAGCGCTCCCTTGTCATCTCCATCTTCCTATACGCTTGCAGACCTACAATGAAGAATACAACAAAGCATGGAGATAAGGTGCTACAGAAGATTTCTGGGCATTTCCTATATTCAGCACATCACCAACGAGCCATTGGACAACACGATGACAAGCTCACAGTGGTGAAAAAACGGAAAATCCGATGTTATGGCCACGTCACCAGAGCCTCAGGTCTTGCAAAGACCATCCTGCAAGGCACGGTGCAAGGTGGTAGAAGAAGAGGGAGACAGAAAAAGAGCTGGGAGGACAACAATCGAGAATGAACTGGCTTGACACTGAGCGAATCCATGAGGGTTGCTGAGGACAGAGAGAGATGGAGTACGCTGGTTAAAAGATCATCTGTGGTGCCCCAACGACTTCCGAGTTACGGGATAGAATAGGATAGGTTAGAACATATATACACACACATGCACGCGCGTGCGCTCATACACATACACAAACACTCACTATGAATTTGCAGATTTACTTCAATCATTTGAATCGGTGGATATGTGTATACCACATAGGCAGATGTGTGTGTGGGTGGGAGGGTAGGTGGGTGGGTATGGGTGTGTATGTGCGTGCGAGAGAGACAGAGACAGACAGACAGACATTGCTAGAAAGAGAGAATACCTCGTTTTAAAAGCCTTGTGACAGAGAAAGCAAAACTCGATTTTTAAGACGGAAAGAAAGGAAGAAAGTGAACTATAAACAGTACACAGGAGCTAAACACGTTGAGTGCTATGCTGCAGCCCACTGGCCCATGGCAGCTCCGGTTTTATTTGTGAGAAATTACAGACGTTTTTTGTTGTTGTTTGGTGTGCAGCTGATTGGTCAAAGAAAAGAGGTAAGAGCAGGAAAGTTCAAAGCAAACGTGAAAGAGAATGTAGATGTGTAGACCCACGTTGCGAGTGATGAATGTTATTTATGAATAAGTATGTCATCCATTATTATTATTATTATTATTATTATTATTATTATTATTATTATTATTATTATTATTATTATTATTATTATTATGTCGTACTTTATACACCTTATGCTAATCTGATGTATAAAACTTGATACAACAATGTCGTGGTTTATGCTGCAGTGAGGTGTAAAATGAAAAGATCAAGGAAAGGACTGCTGAAAATAACATATGGTTATGAACATAGGCTAAGGGCATATTTTGAAATTTGACCTTTGTGCATTAAAGGGCATGTGTTTCAAAGTGTGTGTCAGTTTATTTTTTGTTTTTTAATCACAATGCGTTTGCCTGAAAATTGCCATTGTTGGTACATTAAATGATTATTTAGTGGGAACTCGTTGCTCAGAGCGATCGTAAAAATTTGTTTTTTCGATTCTTTTCCTGAGTGATGTAAACAAGGCACTATATTGAGCTATATACACATTTTCTGTGATGTTATTTGTAGAACCAAGCTGGATGTTAATGGGCAAATTAACAAATTACTTTATCGGCTTATTCCCCAATCCACACTTTGAAAGAGGTTGCTTTTAAGGATCTCTGTCTCTCTCTCTCTCTCTGTCTCTCTCTCTCTCTCTCTCTCTCTCTCTCTCTCTCTGTCTCTTTCTCTCTCCCCCCCCCCCCTTCCCCCATGTATGTGCTTGTTTTAATTCAATGCTGATGCTCTACACGCGAGATTGAGAGAGAAGAGGTGTTTCCCCAATTGATTAGCTAAAAATATAGATTAAGATGTGGGATGGACGCCCGCACACATTCACTGAGCAGTAGTGGAGGAACACACACATATGCTCACACATACACACACATACACACACACACATAGTGTTCACAATTGACTTTAGACAATCCAACTTTGAAAATTGCATAGTTTGATAGAACGACAGTAGAACACAATAGAGCTTATATTGGCAATTTCGCTTATGTTTTTACGGCTTTTATGGCTGCAAGAGCGAAAAAGCAGCAGCTTTATTAATGCGGACTTAACAGTCGATGTTAGACCTGTTTATCTTTTTCCTCAGTGTTGAGAAGGGGCGACGTTGAACAGAATCCAGGGCCTAATGAATATAAAGGATTGTCACAACAAATCTAGTCTGTCTTGCCCATCGTGACGGGTAACACGGACATCAAGCAACAAATGAAATGGGCGAACGCTGGGTACAAGATCACACCAACAGGATCAAAACGCGTGAAGATCGCTTGAAGCACTGTAAAGTAAATGCAGCTAAACTTCGAAGTGAGCTGGATCGTATGCAGTCTGACTCGCGTCGTAAAAACCTGAAGTTGTCGGGGTTGCTAGAGATGGCAGATGAGTCGTCGCCGTCATTGGTGGAGAAGGTTGTAGACGCGTTGAACAGCAATTTTGGATAGGCTCTCACTGACTAAGGTCATGTTATTTTTTTTCTATATTGATAACTAGTGGTTTTGTACCCTGGCAAGCCAGGGTACACAGGTTCCCATACCCCCCCCCTGATATCTCCCCGCCCCCCCCCCCATGATGGTACCCCCCTTGTAACCTACCTGTACCCTCCTTGATACTTCCCTGTTGATCGTTTCGCAGGTATGGATGAAAGGAATAGACATTTTTTCGCATTAGGTAAATTAACGTCCCCGGACACAGTGCGTATAGGGGACAACGGAATAGACCATCACCATACCCCCTTATATATACCCGTATCCCCGTTATGCCTACCCATGCCCCTTTAAACATACCAGTAGCCCCCTTTTATCTACACGTACCACCCCATCCCGATCCTTGGTAATAATAATAATAATAATAATAATAATAATAATAATAATAATAATAATAATAATAATAATAATATTGAATATAGAATAATACAAATAGAAATCATTAAAAACACCAAGGTTTTGAAAGAAAATTTGATATAAGATATAATAATAATAATAATAATAATTATTATTATTATTATTATTATTATTATTATTATTATTATTATTATTATTATTATTTTATAAATAATAATAATAATAATAATAATAATAATAATAATAATAAATAAGTTAAAAGCCTAAATTAAACAGAAAAATATCCATATTGTAGAGTTAAAAAAAACATTTAAAAAAAATATGGCCCGCGGGACATTCGAACTTGGGTCTCCTGCACGGTAGGGGAATGTCTTACTAAGTCAGCCACCAAGACTTCGTATATAGATCATCAATTTTTTTGTCTATGTGGGAAAACATGCTGAAACCTCGAATCGATTTTTAATTAATCAAATTTAATTAGTTAAACACAAAATTTTGTAAGATTGGTGACATGAGTGCAAAAGTGTTTTGAATGGAAATAAAACAAAAATTTGCGGTATTACAGAACGGCAAGTTCTTGACACGGCCGGGTTGAATCGGAAGCGCGCGGAATGAGGCTATTGCAGTTTGTGGACATTTTGTTTATTAAATTTATCTCAGAAACGGTTAAACGCTCGGTAAGGAAATGTCGGCTATAACGATTTCACGGGTTTTGAGCGCACAACAGGCCGATCCGCAGCGCCCAGCACCTGCCCAGATCAGCGTCCATACCGGACAAACTTTACAGTAGAGGCGAAGAAGGACTTCCGGCTAAGCAATTTATATATATAGATGAAGATCTGCCTATGTTCACGATTGCTATTCATCCAACGTCAGCAATGACAATGTATTTTATTTGCAATTTCCTCTCACGAAAATATTCACAGTGGATATTAGAAATCGATCTGGAAAGCAATCGAACAAACTAACAAACTTGCTAAAAATGTAGGCTATGCTCTCTGCATTTTATTTAGGGGGCATAGATCATGATCTTTCTTCGATCGTGTAGTACAACTGAGTAGAAGTGGATTCACCATAAACCCTCAACATCAACAAGAGAATGAAGGAAAGCTTGTGCTATTTTTTCAAAAGTTTAAAATTATAGGTCTGTCATAAAAAACAAAAATAATTGGGCCACTCGCGTCCATTGCACACAAATGCAGAATCAACAAAAGCAATAAATACTCCAATGCTGGGGGACGACAATCCAAACGGAAGTAACAAAAAATGTTGTATGATGTGCCGCCAAGACTTGTTGTTTCCCACGGACAGGAGCGTCATACGATAACATAGGCCTACTAGCAGGCTGTTGATTTCACTAGGAAAACGAACCACCACAACTAAATGATTTTAGCAACGAGCGTCCACAGTATCACATTTTATGAAATAACAATGCGAACTGTAGAATAAACCTGTTTTCGCCGAAGTAAACAAAGCCTTGAGTTTTCCATGTTTATTTACTCTGAAGAAAATCCCACCTTTGCAGAAATAATGATGGATCCCTCTTTTCCGGTGCCGCTACATTTCGTATATTAATACTGTTGTGAACATATTAAAAAAAATAGAGTGAAAGAAATTAGTTGCCTCATTTTAAATCGCGAAACAGCGTGGAATCACGATTTTCAATTTTTCTGTTTCACTACACACAACCTCACAGTAATACGATTTGTATCTACAAATCCTCTAAAAAAATAAAATTTGCAGTCCCTAAACAATGAGTTGCTTGCATAAATAATGCATTATTTCGCAAAATCTTCTAAATAAAACATTCTTAAGGAAATTGGGTTAAATAATGCATTATATAGGTAAACAAATCATTATTTAGAAACATTTCTAAATAATACATTTTTTCACAAAATCTGCTAAATAATGCATTATGTTGTTAAATAATACCTTATTTAGCAACAATGCCTTGTTTACCTTTATAATGATTTATTTACGTAAAAATGTATTGTTTAGGTAAATAATAAGTTATTTAAGGAGACAATATATTATTTAGAGAAATGTTACATTGTTTTGTAAACAAATGGTTATTTACAAACAATGTAACATTTCTCTAAATAATATATTTTCTCCTAAAATAACTTATTATTTTTTTGTTAAAAAATGATTATTTAAGGCTAACAGTGCAGTCCTCCACAACAGCGCCATCGGAAACTAGTTCAGAACATCAATCGGTGTGTGTCAGGGATGCCTACCTTTCTCCAACACTCTTCAACGTCTTCCTAGAGCGCATCATGTCAGATGCCCTTGCAGATCATGAAGGCACAGTCAGCATAGGAGGAAGAGCAATCTCAAACCTTCGTTTTGCCGATGACATTGATGGATTGGCTGGAGAGGAACAGAACTTAAACAGCTGGTACAGAGGCTTAACACCACCTCCGGAGCCTATGGAATGGAAATAAGTGCAGAGAAGACCAAAATGATGACCAACAACACCAATGGCATCAACACGGACATCAAAGTCCAAGGCCAATCCCTCAACACAGTGCATAGCTTCAAATATTTAGGAGCCATTGTATCAGACAATGGATCCCGACAGAAAGTCCTCTCCAGGATCGCACAAACCGTTGGGGTGCCGGGGGTTTCAGTATAAATATTATCACCACTTTCTGGAAATTTAATGCTTTAAATTCCTACTGTCGCTGTCTTTCTTCTTTGTTCTTTCTCATTCCTACTCTGTTCTATCAATCTACTATACTATCTTCTTCTTCGCTAGACCAGTCACCTAACTTTTTTCTTGAAAACTCCTCCGGGACAAAACTCCTCATTTGTGTGTGAAGTCTGTTGGATCAGCTTGAAAATATTGGACGCTTTCTGCCAGGTGGTCACTGGGACTTCCTATGATGTTATCATTTGGCAATGTAGGCATTTTATATGTATGTTTTGTTGATATTTTTTAATGATGTTTATATTCTATTTTGTTTTTTTTTTAAACGGGGGTTCGACAAATTAGAGTAAAGCCTCAACGTCCCCTGCGTGGGATGTCTTTATTGTAAAGTGACCGGCTGGTGTGGTGCCTTCAGTGTTACCACTAGGGTTGTTTGGGCAGATCTTTTATGCAGATCAGGAGCTAGTCCTCTTTCAGGGAAGTTGTGATCTTGATTTCGTGGTCCTGATTCGGCTATACTGTTCCTGATTTGGCTCGGGAGAGTCTGCTGGACCTAAAGCAATAATCATGTAATGTAATGGAATGCTGCGCTTCAGTCTCACATGCTTTACAATGTTTATTCATATTGTTCTTTTCGATCACTCTATCTTAATTTGAGTTATGTTCAGTGCATTTCCGTACGCAACATTTTCATACATTTATATTTGGCATGCCACCACTGCGTAATCATTTTCTCCAGTCTATATATATAAATTGCTTAGCCGGAAGTCCTTCTTCGCCTCTACTGTAAAGTTTGTCCGGTATGGACGCTGATCTGGGCAGGTGCTGGGCCCTGCGGATCGGCCTGCTGTGCGCTCAAAACCCGCGAAATCGTTATAGCCGACATTTCCTTACCTAACGTTTAACCGTTTCTGAGATAAATAAATAAGCAAAATGTCCACCAACTGCAATAGCCTCATTCCGCGCGCGGCTTCGATTCAACCCGTGTCAAGAACGTGCCGTTCCGTAATACCGCAAAATTTGTTTTATTTCCATTCAAAACACTTTTGCACTCATGTCACCAATCTTACAAAATTTTGTGTTGAACTAATTAAATTTGATTAATTAAAAATCGAATCGAGGTTTCAGCATGTTTTCCCATATAGACAAAAAAATTGATGGTCTTTATACGATGCCTTGATAGCTCACTTAGTAAGACATTCGCCTACTGTGCAGGCGACCCAAGTTCAAATCTCCCGCGGGACATATTTTTTTAATGTTTTTTTTCCACTACAATATGGATATTTTTCTGTTTAATTTAGGCTTTTTACTTTTAACTTATTTATTATTATTATTATTATTATTATTATTATTATTATTATTATTATTATTATTATTATTATTATTATATCTTATATCAAATTTTATTTTAAAACCTTGGTGTTTTTTTTATGATTTCTATTTGTATTATTCTATATTCAATATTATTATTATTATTATTATTATTATTATTATTATTATTATTATTATTATTATTATTATTATTATTATTATTATTATTATAATTATTATATTTTCTATATTTTCTGTCCGTTTTGCGATTGTGAGCCTGAGAGTAAAATACATTTCTTGCTGGTTTGTCTTCCTTAGACAACCCTGTATGTTAAAAATGTCTTTACTCCTCAGTAATGCAAGTCAGAAGATAATCCGTCAACTATGTACTTTTGTATACGAAGCATACAATGATAGAGCTACATAGAACAGTGTTTGTAATGTGTGGTTGTGTGTATGGGTGTGTTTATGGGTGTGTGTTTGTGTGTGTGTGTACTTGGCTGACTTACGGGCGCGACTCTTTTTGTCCAGATTTGCTTACTTGGGACAACGTCAGTCTGACCGGTATTATGTTTTTGAGTTAACTTTGTCACTGTGAACTCACTTTTTGTGGGCCTGTGGCCTGACAAATATCATTATATTGTCTCAGTTGTCTACATTGTCTCAACACACAAACACACACCCCAACGTGCACCCACGCGCCTGCATGCAAACGCATTGCACACAGAGGAACACGCACAAACATAACAGCACATAAAAACACAGCTTACCACACTCACACACACACACACACACACACACACACACACACACACACACACACACACATACACATACTCAAAAAACAAGAAGGATAGGAACAGAAAAACGTAATGAAAGATCGTAGCCTCAGATGGATGCAGGTTTTCAATTAATTTAATGAGGAGTTTTTGAGAATGAACAGAAATATGAAATAAATGTTAAATGAACAGCTGTAAATATATTGATGCCAAAAGCACTTTTGAATTCAGAGGGAGAGAGGAAAGTGAAAAAAGAAAGAAGAAGAACAAGAAGATGAAAAAGAACTAAAGGTAAAAGGATGAGAAGAGAGATAGATTGAAAGTATGGAGTGTGTGTGTGTGCTTGTGCGTGTTAGCTTTTCCCTGTTTAACTTCTTTCCTTCCTTCCTTCCTTCATTCCCTCATTCATTCCTTTTACGTACATCTGTCCTCATTGACAGCATGGATAAATAAAAAAAGAAAACAACAACAACAACACATGGGTCAGATGGCCTCTCTCAAATGCGGTCTCAAACTCTGGAGTGTTCTACCACAAGAACGGGAAAATGTTGGTAAGCGTTGGAAAGCATTGTTAAATCCATCAATTTTTTTCACTCCCCGCGCACCTGGCCCGTTTTCTTATTTGCTTTCATTTCCTTGTTATGCGTACGAAGCACAGTGGACTTACTTGTATTTCTGTTCTTCTTTCTCAACCGGCATTCTGTATGTACACAAAGAAGACTCTCATCCAGGACCATTCTCATCTCTTTTCCTTTGTACTCACGATTTTCACAGATATATTCTTCCTTCCTTGATTCTGCTTCATTCCACAGCAAGGAATCTTCCGTATCTTTACTCTGCAGCTTTCTTTACCATAGGTTTAGGATCTAGTGGACATTGCAGACAAAATGACCCAGTTGTTTTTTAGACCCATATTTCAATACGCTCTCTCTTTCTCTCTCTCTCTTTCTCTCTCTCTTTTTTGTCTTTTCTCTCTCTCTCTCTCTCTCTCTCTCTCTCTCTCTCTCTCTCTTTCTCTTTTTCTTTCATCCTACATCATCCTTTCATGTAGACGAGGGAGATAGATCGTCAGACTCTTATCTTGGTTTCAGTTCCCATTTCTCATCCCCTCATCTTCCTCCGTTTTCACGAGTCCAAGCTGATCTTCGTATCGATCTTGTCGCTTGCCGGTCGTTGTCGCTTTTGCTGATGGTGATGGTGTTGCTGCAGTCTGGCTGCCGCTGCCGTCGATGACGACGGTGTTGCACCGGCCATTGTGAAGCAAGAGGTAATTTCCTTTTAGACCTCCTTTCTTGTTCTTTCTTTTTTTTATTTCTTTCCTTGTTCCTCTCCATCACTTTGTAATGTGGAAATTGAATGGTTACAATTCCTCCGATAATACAGCGCACGATATCAGTCGTAGTAGTTCGCCCCGGCTTTGTTTTGTTCACTAGATTATTGTCTATCTGTATTCTCACTCAAAAGCACGTGCGCGCACGCGCACACACACATACACAAACACACGCACGCACGCACACACACATCGCTCTTTTGCCCTACCGTCTTCTTTCTATCTCCCTCGTTTCCTCTCCCTTTTTCTCCCTCTCTCCCTTTCTCTTCCTTTCTCCTATCTTTCTCTGTCTTTGTTTGTCTGTCTCCCACTCGGTCTCTCGCACCTCCATCCCCCCCCCCCCTCTGTCCCTTCCCCTCCCCTCCCATCTCTCTCTTCCATCTCTCTTCTTTCGTCTATCTCCTCCATCCCTCTGCTCGCTCTCCTTCCGGCCAGACGCCGATTCATTTGTGAAATGCGCTTATGGACTTACGCTTGCCTACACGCCTGATTTGACTTCTAAAACCGCTTCAGCGACAATCTAGTAAACGAAATAAACAACCGCTTTTTTTTTTCTCGAACACATCGTGTAAATAAGACAGACAAACACTATGCTTCCTTTTGTTGTAAAAACTGTTACGTTTCATGTATTTCCCATAAACAATTGCACCTCAATTTTTTATCATCAGTTTTAACAGACATATTCAAAGTAAATGGACATAGCATAACTGAATATGGACATTCTGTAGACATGGTTCTATATCATCCAAATGTTACAGACGTTGTGAAAGTTATTGCTAAATCTCCTGTTGGTAGACTCTTACAGCCTGTTTGTTTTGAAATTATGTTTTGAAATAGTTAAATTGATTTAAAAGTTACATTTTCAATGTCTAATATTACCTAAATGTGCCATCCAAATGTTACAGACGTTGTAAAAGTTATTGCTAAATCCCCTTTTGGTAGACTCTTATAGATTGTTTTGAAATTATGTTTGGAAATAGTTACAGTGTTTTAAAAGTTACATTTTCAGTGTCTAATATCATCTAAATGTGTGAACAGACATTAAATTAAAGATTGATTGATTGATTGCATCTCAATACGATGATGTAGAATGTCCATCATCAGCATCATCATCATCATCATCATCGTCGTCGTCGTCGTCGTCATCATCATCATCAGCAGCAGCGTTATCATTATCATGAGCAGCAGAAGCAGCAGCAGCAGCAGCAGCATTACCTTCTTCTTTACAGTCTTTTTCTTCTTGTGCTTCTTCCTCCTTCTCGTTTCTCTACTCCGTCCTCTACAGGGAAACAGATATTACATTTGCGACGATGCGAACAAGTGCAGCAACATCAGCGCAGTTCAGGGTAGCGAGAGAACAAGTGCTAAATACGCGAAGTCCCGCCTTGACTCTTCGAACACGATATAGGGTTTCTCAACTTTCTTCTTCTTCTTCTTCTTCTTCTTCTTCTTCTTCTTCTTCTTCTTCTCCTCCTCCTCCTTCTTCAGCCGGGCAGTCACAACCAGAGCGTCGTTTCATTTTTACATTCTTTGTACTCACTCTGCAAGTAATCCTAACTATACATATTTAAGTACTGTACTTATATATTATATAGTAGGAAGGTCAACTGTTTGAAGATGAAGCTAGTAGTAGTAGTAGCAGTAGTAGTAGTAGTAGTTGTAGTAGTAGTGGTAGAAGTAGTAGTAGTAGTAGTAGTAGTCAAATGTGCTAGTAAGCATAATAGTATGACATGGCTACAGGTTGATGAGTGTAGCTGGTGTCTGCTAATGTCTTAGAAGTATCGTGGAAGGTTCGTGAAGGTTCAAAACCATTTTTCAAAGTTATCAGATCCTGAACCTTTAGGACACAAAAAGGGTTCAGGAACCTAGGTTCGTGATCTGAAAACCTAGAAAAAATGGTTTTGAACCTCCACGAACGTTCCAATTAAGACAGGCCATTACGTCGAGATAAACGTTTCGCATCGATGCTGGCAGGCATAATACTATCAACGCCTTAATAGCGTATTTGTTGTTGATTAATACTACGTCGCAGAGATAATACACGGACTCTCTATGGATGCGAGTAGGTATTGTAAAATCAAAGACATCAGCGAATGTGCAGATATATCTTTTGCGATGTCGACTATAACACGCAACTTCAGTTGGTTATTTATATGTAAAATTTCTAAATTGCAGCATTATCTATGTGTGGCGTGAAGAGATCTATGGGTGTAGAGGTAGCGTTTTGTTTCGCAGCAATGAGCGTTCATGGAACAGCGTGGGGATATTGACTGCAATTTAGAACCCGATCATTCTAATTGCCACTTTTGCTGAGGATGCGAGCAGGGCCTAACATATTCAACGGGCTGCATCGCACACTTCATAAGCTGGAGGCACAGATGGTGGTGATCCGATAGGTGTCGGGCTGGGATCGATTCGAGAAAACTCCACAATGGGATATAATAGTTCAACTATGCCTTCTTCGCCTCCTTGCTGTGTGTAGCAAACATTGATGTTTTGTCGTGAAAGTTGCAGCTTTACCAGCACAAAAACACATTCCGACTTTTGTGTACTATTGAAGTAGCAATGTAAAAGATTTAATATATATGCGTGAGATGATTCAAGTAATTCAATAAGTCTGTAATAATCTAACATCGATTGATTGCTATGCGAAGTAAACATGGCTGTTTTGGCGTGAAAGTTGCAGTGGTATCAGCTCAAAAACACCTACTGGTTTGTGTATTAAAGTTACAATGTGAAAAGAGGTCATCAGCTTGGACTGATTCAAGAATTCAGTAACATCCTCTATTAGTCCACCATCGCCTTGTGCTGCAGGAAATAAACATGGCTGTTTTGGCGTGAAAGCTGCAGTTTGTTTTTACTTAGCAAAATCACACATATTTTGAAGTTGGAGTATAAAAGAGCTTCTTGCGTTGGACTAAGTTAAGGAATTCATAACTTGTCTTATGTTAATATTAGTTCAACTATACCGCCATCCTGTGTAGTACACGCAGTTGTTTAGGCCTGAATTTTGCAATCTGTTTTCCCTTTTTCTAAGTGGATACATCCAATACTTCGAGTAGATTCGCGGTGGCGCAAAGGCTTACTTGTTATATATAACTTGGGTGCCCGTGTACTATCTCTGATCTAAAGACGAAACATGCCTGCATGTAGGGCCTACAGCGCGTGTGTGATTTAAGAAATAGTCGTTTTACATTCGTATAATGTAATTTTTCCTATGTAGGCTACAGCAGGCACTGGCCCACAATATTTGTCGCTGTATGCGCATCATGAGCTGTGTGCATTTAAACTGCAGAAATTCGGTTGCGCTTTTCATGCACCTTGTGCAGGTCTTTGATTTGTAGGTGCGCAATATGTAAAAATATAGGCCTACTTCTACCTTGTATACATTTGTTCAGCTTTTTATATATATTTTGGTTATGAAGTAGTTATGCGATTGAAAAGGGTTACATTATGCAGTCGTCGAGTTTAGTTCAATACAGTTTCTATTAATTCAATAGCATGAATTATAATAGTTCCACGTGTTTGTGTGGGTGTGTGTTTGTATGAGTGTGTGACAGATTGTGCATATGTTTGATAGAGACAGTGTTTGTGTATGTGTGTGTGTCTGTGAGCGTGTGCGTGTGTGTGTTTCTGTTTCTGTGACTAGCAGCAGTTTTTGTTAGCTGTTTGTAATTTATAAATGTCAGAATGATTTTACGATTTGAGTAATAACGTGAAATACATCTGCATTAATTTATTAACTGCTCTCTGTGTGGGATAGCGGGATAGGGAGAGAGGGGAACGGTGTGCAGTTATGTGTGTGTGTGTTTCTGGATATTTGTAAGCATGGCTGTGGATCAACATGCCTCTGAGGCAAAAGAACCAAGTTAATATTTTAAAGGTCACACAGATTTTGTGAATTGACAAATGCGTTGCAGTTCTGCGTTCATAACGAAATTAGCTGATACTGCCGTGTGTGTGGGTGTGTGGGTGGGTGTGTGTGGGTGTGTGGGTGTGTGTGTGGGTGTGTGTGTGTGTGGGTGTGTGTGTGTGCGTGCGTGTGTGCGTGTTCTCTGTACATCCTAGCTATTTTTAATTGAAACAAATGCCGTTCGTTCGTGTTTGTGTGTGCTTACCTGTGTGTGTCTGTGCGCACGCACTTCCGTGCAGGTTTGCGTGCGTGCGTGTGAGCGCGCACGCGTTTGTGTATGTGACCCGCGGGGCGATCTAGCCAGTTAGAGTTTTAAATTTCAAAACACTTGTCAGATTGATTTTCGGATTTCGTTTCACGGTGTGTAATGTCTTGTGTTGCGATACTGCAGTCATGAAGACACATTCTGCGCAATGCATATGACATGTCTCAGCAGTTCATGGCGCTAAACATTATGCCAGATTGCAGCAAGTGAATGTCTTAGTATTCGTGTGTTCAAACATAAAACCCCATTCTTTATATTATATAGCTTTCTGTGTCTCTTTGATCTGAAGAGCGTACTATTATTAAAACTGACAATTGTATTTTAATACAGAAAAGTTCTCAGTATTGTCTCATATATCCGCTGCATATATAGCATGTGATCATGTTTTTTTGTGTGGACATGTTTATGCGCTTAAATGAATTTTCCCTCATTCATTCATGTATTTCTTTTGTCCATTATTTTCTTCTTCGTCTTCCTTTATTCATAGCAATGTGGAAACCTTCTGGCCGAGGAAATATGTCCATAATATAATTTCGATGAATTGATGCAACCACCCAGTGATCTTCATTACGGTGAATCTGCTGCACACTATTAACCATTGTGTTCATATTAAAAATGACCATTGCATTTAATCTTATAATGGAATCGTTTACAAGTAAATGTCTGTTCATATGTTTCAGGCCTGAGGTAGCAGTACTAACAACATGAAACGTGATGGAATCTGTTGACATCAAAGTTTCCATATTCAAAGATAAAGATATAGACATCACGCCAAAATAGTCTTGTATCTTCAAAGATTTGGTCAATCCGAGATCACTGAATGTGCTACTGTAACATGGAATGAATGGCATTTCAAGGGTATACATCATCAACATCGGTACATCACTAGTGCTTTTTCTTGGTTATTGAGGGTTAGGGTGGTTTACGTCGATTCGCAACAGTATCGTCTAGTCTGTGGTCCAATGTCTGCCACTATTGTTTACCCCTTTGTCTACCATGAGTTACGACTACTCGTCAGATTTCAACTCCTTTCTGTGAGTAAACCATCGTCAAGAATGTTGAAAGATATACTACTAGAGGAAGTCTGCACGTTCATGTGTCTTAAATATTCCATGTGAGCATAGTTCAAACTCGTCGCCTACTTAGGTTTAGGGTAGTACTGTTGAAATCAGTGGCGTAACTTTACCCTTCGAACGTCTTAGTAATAAGTAAATTAGTCACATTGAAGTTGTCCTGGTAGTAAGCCTACCTCTTGGATTTCGATGTTCCTATTTAGAAAGCTTTGTTAACTTTTGGCCAAAACGGGTTTGCCTTAAAATCCGCATTGTTATTGCATTAATTAAGGATTACGTTGGATTTCGTTGCTCAAACCAACCACTTAAATTTTGAAGTGTGAATGTTTCCAGTTCGGCTATGACTAGGAGTTATTTCCCCTGTTTTTAACGGAACAGCCGTGTGACCTTTGACCCTATTTCTGAATGAACCACGCGGTTTGAAGTGTGCGTCTTTTGGTGTCTGGGGTAGAGTAGGGTCTACTTTATCAACGAAAAACTTTGCGAGCAATATTATTGTATTTACGGGTACTGTCTCTTACCGGCTTTGGTAGATGTTATTTGTTTTAAACTCCAGAATGGTGTACGGCTAGCCAAAGGCTCTTGCTATCAATAGGCACAAAAACTATATATATTTTTTTTAAAATAACTATACTTTCGAAAGAGTTATTTTTTGTCGTAAGTTTATTTTTTCAGTCGGGCAACACGCACTGTGAATGTTAAAAAAGATATGTGGAAGTGGCGTGGTTAAAGTGGGTTCCTTTACTGTGTTTAATTGTGTTTTATTCCCAGAAGACTATACTTTAGCTGTATTGTCATCTGCCACTGAAGAAGATGTGTATCCACTCCTGTTTGAAAACTAGTACTGCAAATCGGATGACAATTCTGAAGGCTTGATATTCAGCAAAATGATTGTTGAAGTTTTGAATTCCTTCCACACCCGCCATCGCTGACACTCACACTTCAGCAGCGGAACTCCGATAGATCTACTTGCTAAAACACAATCTTCGGAAGTCCAACAGAAGTTGCTAAGTCAGATTTTATGTATTTCCAAATTTAAGGCAGTCTACACGCCAAGGTAAGGCTGCTGCACTCCCTTGTCAGACACATCTTCCTATACGCTTGCGAAACATGGACCCTCACAGTAGACCTACAACGAAGAATACAAATCATGGAGATAAGATGCTACAGAAGACTTGTGGGCATTTCCCATACCCAGCACATCACCAACGACGAAGTCAGACAGACCATCACACAAGCCATTGGACAACATGATGACACAGTGGTAAAGAAACGGAAACTACGATGGTATGGCCACGTCGCCAGAGCATCAGGCCATGCAAAGACCATTCTGCAATGACCGGTGCAAGGAGCCAGAAGAAGAGGGAGACAGAAAAAGAGGTGGGAGGACAACATTCGAGAATGGACTGGCTTGACACTGAGCGAAGCCATGAGGGTTGCTGAGGACAGAGATGGAGTACGCTGGTTAAACGATCATCTGTGACGCCCAAACGACTTTCGAGTTACGGGATAGGATATGAGGAAGGTAGTTGAAAGCACGTACTAAATTTGAAAACAAAATGTAAAGTTGAGGAAGTGTCTTTATTCTGTTATTTAAAGACTGTCAATTTAGTATACTGAATTTAGAATTGTATAGAATGCAACAGAATAGAACCGATTAGACTAGAACAGAATAGATTAGAATAGAGAAAGGGTAGAACTATAATACACCACTACTGGTTACTAGATATTAAGTCTTCTGTTCAGTTTAAACGAATATTCTTTTTTCTTCTTTGTTGTATCTTCGACCCACTTAAAATATAATGTGTTCCACGCCCTTAAAGTAGTGTTAATTTATTTTTTCAAGCTGGCCATCCTGAGGGCAACATGAAATAGAACATTGCGCGAGAGTTTATGATGGTTTGTTGCTGTACTGCTCTAGCTATGACCGCCGAACCACGTCGAGAGATTATTATAACGTTGTGCATGTGATGTTCAGAAACGCGGGAGCCTGCAGGGATGATTGAGGCGCACCATTAAGCTTACATTGTGACATTTTCAGCCACCATATGTCTATACGCTGCTATAGTATGTAGGGTATATTCTAATAGTTTGAAGTGTCTTGTGTGAGTCATATTTTCACATATTAAGCGAGGTAAGGGATGTGAATACAATTACGGGAAATGTAATCTCCAGTCCTCGTTTTAACAGGCAGCAATGACAGAAAGCGTTTGAGTTTGATCTCAGTATGGAAAGGACCCTATCTATATAATGGATATATACTAGACAGCAGTGTTGAATCGATCATTCAATCGTTTTATTACCATTTGTCTTTCGCTTTTTTGCGTTACGTAGACAACCGACTTTGTCGTTGCATTTCTTTCATCACATAAACTTAGGCGTATGGTGTTGAATTGTGAGAGTTATTTCTCAAGGAACAATTTAGCAAGCTGAACAAACTGAACTAAAAGGCTGAAAACGTGTAAGATGTATTGTGCAATTGTTTGTGAATTGAACACATATGAGCTTAAAATAATTAATAGTCTTGTCCGTCTAATCATCGCATACTTTCTTATGTGTAATCCAACCAGAGCCACACTTTTTTTTCCTTTAGTTGAATATAGCCATAAATCAGCACCTTGATTCATTTTCTGCATGTGTCAATGCAATGCCTGAAGCGATGTCTGTAGTCGTGTGCTTCATTCAGCCAGAGTTCAGATCTCTATGTATTCTTGTTTTGCAGTTATGAATGCCTGCAAAGTAACTTTCTGGGTCTATTGACAGATTGGAATGATTGTTGAACCTGACAAACCAGTTCTGTTGTTTTGCCATATAAAAGGCATATACAATTATACAAGAGCCGTATAATGTTGCACATTGCGTTTGTTCAATAACGAGACCAATAATTATCGTAAAGACTGAAGACGTGAATAGCAACGTGTTTTGGGTAAATCTCACTTATAATCGATTCTTCTCACAGTAAGTTTCGTTCGTTCTCATCGGTGGATTTCTAGCCCGCGCCTTGCCATGGATAAGCCCATTTTGGGGATCTTGAGTGTTCATTTACTGAATCATGATCAGCGTACAATAAGAAGTGAATCTGGATTATGTCACTCTGTGTGTCATTTCTTCCGCTTTCTTGACAAGTTCTTTCAGTCGAAGTGAGTTCTGTAACGCGTTGCTTGATAAAGTCGATGTTCGACTCCCATGTAGTTCACCTTACCATGTAAACCTCATCGAATGTGAATCATAATTTTGCCCAGGGTTTTAATTCATTCTTGATGCTCTAGCTACCGATGAATATACCTGTTACTGCAGCTATAAAGCTTACTTGGAAAGTCTTCTATTTGTAGTATACCTGTTCGCTTCTTACCGCCATTGTGCTTAGACAGTGTACTCATACTTGGAAAGTGCACTTGTATCTGGAAGTACAACTGTTTCATCTTGAGTGATTTTGGACTTGGCGAGTGCGATTGTATTTGGAAAGTGCAGTTGTGTTCGGAGATTACTGTTTATGATTGCGGGCGTTTGCACTTGGAGCATGCGCTAATTCTTGGAAAGTGCACTTGCACTTGAAGAGTATCTCGGTTTGATTCTGCGTGCACTCCTTTGTCCTTGGGAATTCTACTCGTACTTCGAGTGCGCACTTGTGCTTGAGAAGTGTAGGCGTACCTGGAGAGAGTACACTTGTACCAGCCATACTTCATCACCATGGGCAACAAGCTGTGTGCACCGTTACTGAAGAAAAACTACAGGGGTCAGGAAGGTCACCCTTGGAACATCAGAAAAGACTCGCACCTGCTCAGGTGAGTTATTTCAATGTTGTTTTGCTGCAATGATCAGTTAACAAACATGATGTCTTCGTTTTATTAATAGTATCTATCTGTCCCTGCCGGTTAACCGACAGCACCACAGGGAAACAGAGCCATTTCAAGCCTGCACACTGAACCAGTTCGTTGATCTGTTGCTAATAGATCTTTAAAGATAATTAAGATAATCTATATCTCACGCTATATAAGCGGCCATTAATCAATCGGTGTTTTTTTTTATATTTTGTTTGCTGGCCTTACCCGGCTGAACTAGTCGCTGAAGAACTGGTGCTGGTCCATTGTGTTTAGACAGATCTCTGACATTTACTATGACCTATGTCCTTAAGGGTTGATGTATACATAGCAATGATCGGGCGAGAAAGGACACGTGCCCCGATGCCAAGTCCGCCATAAAGATAAGCATCCTATCATCACTCAACCTTTGTCTAATTCAATTCAATCATTTATTTTAACGTCAATTCACATACATGTGTGATTTTAGACCACACGGTTATTCTCACAATCATCCCGGTTCACCTGCGTTGTAGATGTTATTGTGACCGACCTTAATTCTGGCCTAACCCTAAAATCGCGTCGGTAAAGAAATAAAAATGCATTACATTTAAAAAAGAATGAAACACTTCGACCCATGCAGTTCAACGACTTTGGTTGCCGTCTAAAACAGTATCGCTGAATTGATGTTATATGAAACAAACAAATAAACAAACAAAGATTTCAACCCAATAGACATTCGAACCGTTGGTCCGTTGATAGGTGTATATGGGGCCTTAGTACCCTGCTACCAGCCTTGCTGAATCAGTGGAGTCTTCCGTCTTGAAGCTGGAAGGATTGTGCGCGTGGCTATCGATCGCAAGACGAGACCTCCGGCAGTTCGTTGTCCTGACAGATAGGTTTGTTTTGTGATGCATCGCAATGGCATGGACCCTTCAAGCTATCTAACAGCGGCATTCCCATTCATTTTACTGTACGCATCGTACTGCCGCAATTTCTACTGAATAGAAGAGTTTGAGTTTGGCCTTGTCTCTTGAGCGCGTTGTTGAGATTGGTCGCATTCCGCTTTAGGAACGTTGTCATGCAGTGCTGCAGCACCGTCGCACAATTTGTTGTCCCTTGACGCTATCCAGCCGTTGCGTTCCCATTCCATTTGCTGTACACATTGTACTGGCATATTTTGTG
>CM072515.1:39837291-39919791 GCA_036898135.1 Oncomelania hupensis | reverse complement strand
GTGAATAGCAGAGTGGATTAGTAGTAGAACATTCGCAGTGGTTCTCGGCCTGGCTTCCAGTAGAGCATAGTTCGCTTCTCGACTGCCGATTTTTTTAACTCTCAGGAGCAGATTTTTTGTAATGACGCTTTATACCGTGTTACACTTGTTCCTCCCTCCCCTACACACACCTTTCCTTGTCGCCGCAGTGGTTCGTTAAAAACCAGGTCATTTTGTCAAAAGGGCGCGTGGCAGACTCAAACAAAACAAACAAAAAAAAAGGCCTACATGTTAGTTATTCATTGCTTACAGGGTCCAGCGGACTGCAAAGAGCCGAATCAGGACCACAATATCAAGACCACAACTTGGCTGAAAGAGAACTCGCCCCTGATCCGCATAAAATATCTGCTGAAACAACCCCAGTGGTAACACTGAAGGCACTTCACCAGCCGGTCACTGTACAATAAAGGCATCCCACACAGGGGACGCTGAGGCTATACTCTAATTTATCGAAATCCCGTTTACAAAAACAAAATAGATTACAAACATCATTATAAAATATCAACAAAGCACATACATAAATTATATAATATTTTTAATCGTTCTTATATAGCGCTTTTCCAGCTCAAGAGCTGCTCAAGGCGCTGGCCGATACAGGATCTAACTCAAGCCGCCCGAGACGCCCACCCGCAGCCTTTGGGCGCATGGTCTGACGCCCGGACAACTGAGCACAATCCTGGGCAGCCAGGGATGGGGGAGAAGGACCTAGGTGCATGCTGGGTGTTTTCTTGTCACCGGCACTTACCCGTCTAGGACATGAGCGTCAGGATCTTTAAAGTCCGTTATGATGGAATGTATGCGACACAGACTAGACCTCGGTTTATACTCTCATCCGAAGGAGTAATACCTACATTGTTAAATAATAATATCATATAGGAAGCCCTAGTGACAATTTGGCAGAAAAAGTCCAATATTCCCAAGCTGAAACAACATACCTCATACACAAATGATGAGTTTTGTCCCGGAAAAGTTTTCAAGAAAAGAGATAGGTGACTGGTCTAGCGAAGAAGAAGATAGTACAGTATATTGATATAACAGGGTAGGAATGAGAAAGAACAAATGAGAAAGAAGCAACAGTGTGAATTTAAAGCACTACGTTTCATACGTTTCTAGAAAGTGGGGATACTATTTTTAAAAAAGAAAAACGGCACTCTACGGGGGGTAGGCCTACATGTAGATTGTTCAGAGTCTAATAGTTATCCGAAGTGTTTGACTGTGGGCTTGGTGCTGCATGTTGGCACTTTGGACGTCTTGACTAAGATCCTGTTTTTTGCAACCCATTGAGTAACTCTTGGAGCTGGTGTGCGCTATAGAGAAGAACCCTTTAATTATTTTTATGTCATGTTGCATAGCACGCCAAGTAATAGTTGAGGCGTACAACGAAAGAACGAGAGAAAAAGATGGCGTCATGTTGCCGTGCTTCGAGCGAGAGAAAGCGGTACAAAAATGTTATAGAAAGAGAGGCCACGCCCGTTGTTTTTATCTCGATGAACGTTGCCCGTAACAGTAGCAGCAGGCCAATATTGAGTTGTGAGGATCCAGAGATAGTGTTATTTGATCAAACCCAGACTATCGCATTAGACATTGGCTATACAACACAAACACAACTTGACTAGCTTCATCCACTTGCAAGCTACTACTATAGATACTAGCTGTTACACTTGTTTTTTTTTTTTTTTATCAGTAGTTGATTCAGCCCCGATGCTTAAATCCTGATAAGTATAACTAGGATTCGTTTATCCACGCAACCTGTTCACTCAGCAACAAGGCAGGAATCGTCGTATGATGTTTTCCAACTTTATTCAGCGTACATCAACAACTGCATACAATCGATTTTTCCACTCTCTCTTTTTTCAGACACAGTGCATCAATTATATAGTTTTCTAATACTCGAGAGAACGTTCGAATGTTCCAAGGTGACGCAGCTATAACCAATCACAATGAAATTCGTCATCACTGTCTTACGTCATACAACTTTCTTCATCCTACAAGATTCTCTTTCAGCTTCTAGTGGATCTATCTAGATGCTTCGATCGATAGTAAACACACAACCCTAGAGAATTCTCCAATAATATCGACCAACGAAAATTATCAACATTATACCAAGCTTCTTCTAACAACAATGCAAAATCAAATCAAAGGTAAATACACTCTGTTATTGAATGCTTTGCAAAACAGCGCGTTTCAACGTAACACTAGCCTTTCCGACTATTTGGGACAGACCAACGTCCTAGGAACGGTAGGTTACAATAAGTACTGGTTATACCTTTTGCAGGCCTTTTAGTCTTAACTATTGTTTGTTCTCATCATCATCATCATCATCATCATCATCATCATCATCATCATCATCATCATCATCATCATCATCATAGCTTTTGTGTATTTCTTTCTTTGCATGCTCAGGGCGCGATAGTTGGCTGTGCAAATGTGCTGCAATGGATCATACACGCTTGTGACACTAACAACGAACTTACCCATTCAAACTAAGTACTCTTGGCCCCGACCACAAAAACCCATCAGAGGTAAATCAGGTTGGGAAAGTCGGGATCAAACCCTACCGAATGAGATTAAACTCTGCCAGTCTAATAGGCAACTGAGAAGAGAAGAAGAAAAAGAAGAAGAACAACAACAAGAAGAAGAATTTGGAAACAATGAAGAGATGAAGAAGAAAAGGAGGATGAGGAAGAATTGGAGGATGAAAAAAGCTTTGCAATCGCCGTTTTAACAGAGGTATACTAGGAACGTAATTTGAGATTATATTAAGAGATTATTAATAATCGATGTTACGAATCGTTTCTGCAAACTTTGCATTCGCCGTTCTCGCAGAGGTATGTACACCTAGGAACGTAATTTTAGATTATATCATGAGATTTTTAATAATCAATGTCACGAATCGTTTCTTCTCAAAGGGGAGAAACAGCTGCGGTTGAATGCTGCGAACAGATTTCTGGTTCACATGGGCTATTTTCAACGATGGGATGGACTATTCGTTGAAAATAGCCCATAGTCTATATGATTCAATTTTATTCTGGGTCACAACAGTTTTTAAACGTTGTCCGAGATTCGTCGTAAAATAGATTGAGGAAAAAAGAGTACATTCACGTAAAAGAAATGTATCGAGCTTGACCTCTTTAAAACTTTGAATGATATAAACCCAGAAAAATTGTGGGAGAGACAGATGATATGAAATTAATTGAGTCCCTCTCAATCCGTTTAAAAAAAATTAAATCCCCTGATCCCAATGATCTTTTTTTGCCATGTTAAGTCTCATGCTCGAGTGGGGCTTGATAAAGTAATAATGAAATCTGCATCTTCATTCTTTAACAGACGCAACTGCCGTCTGCCATGTCGCCAATGGTGGGTGTAGACGTTAAACCTCAATGTTCATTCTTTAACATGAGGGAGAGCACGATGGAAGTCTAAAAGGGTTTTGGAGTGAGCTGTATGTGTGAGCACTTCACAATAGAGTTTTATACCCATTAGGTTGGAGTTTTTGGGGGTTGGGGCATTAATGCAGTGAATTTTTTTTTAATGAACCTTAACCTCACACTTTTACTGTTTACAGTATAATTATAGAGGAGTCTTAACAATCTAAATTATTTTGTGTGAAAGCTCTCAGATGGGCATGTAAGCAGGTTTAAAAAAAGACAATGGGCTCCCTGATAACCTGACGGCGCGAGTCTCGCGAAGCGGCCCACGACATAGTCATTAAGCGACCACTGAAACAACAGGCACAGGACCAGTCGCACAGAAATAGAAGAACCCTCCAACACATGATTGTTACGTGAATTCATGTGCCAGCGCCTTTATAGGTATTCTAAGAGAGTTAAATCACTCAATGTCTACAGCACACGAGACAACCTTTTGAACGTTCGCAAATATTAGACAAAAACAAACAAATGTATGAATATAATTATTAGGAACATAGTCGTCTCTTAGCGAGGACCAGGCAAGTTTTAATTGGCGCAATTTTTCTCTCTCTTCTTTTAAGTTTATACCCTTCTTTGCCCTGAAGCCAAAATGACGTTGTGTGATTGGGACGTGCCTAGATACAATGGGAAATTTTTCTTCTGTGTGATTGGAAGAGGGGTGGAGGATAGTGTTGGAGAGTTGGTCAGGGTGCTGCCATGTATAGGGACAGAGATTTGGAAGAGGAAGTGAAGTGAAAAAAGTAATTCTGTTTGAGCCGGGAGCCAAATTACGTAGTGTGTGATTGTGCCTTGACTTACAGATGCAATCGGGGTTTGTGCCCCTCTCCCCAGCATGGCATACACAAAAATCTTACGCAGCCATTTCCGTGTGCCTTTGGGGCACTGGCGTAATAGCTAATTAGCCTAGTTTTTACATCGAATGACGATCGAGTTTTACATTCAGATGTATTGGCTTGAAATTGCGTTCATTTCCGAATCCTTTTGAGTACATTTCTAACTTGAGGTTTCATTTGGATGTAATTTCTTTTCTAACGTTTTCATTTTTCATCTCTTTTTTGTTCAGATCTTCCTCTATTTATGAAATTATGCATGCGTGTTATTGTAATCTTACGTTCTGTACTTGTGCACGCACGAACACACACACACATACACACACGCACACACACATACACACAAACATCCACTAAATACCATCTTGGTGGATTTACTATCAAAAGTCGTCCGTTATTTATTGTTGATGTCATCTGCATTGATGTATTTATTTTCCAAACGCCCCGACCATCATCTTTGTTTCTCTCTTGATCTTTGATGAGGCTATGCCTTTGTGATTTTAGGTTGACGTAACTTTGTTATTAATCAAGTGTCAAACATCCCAAATAGCTCTTAGTCTAATTTAGCATAATACACGTGGCGATACGTTTCGACCTTCTCAAGTATTCCAAGTCATTTCTCCCCACCCCCAACTTTCTTTGTTTTGGTTGCCCTGGTTGATTTAAACTATTAAAATGGCATGACTTCATTAAAAGTTAATGGGTTGAACGAAGAATATGCTACAGCTTGTCAGAACTTCTATTTTAAAAAAAACAAAGTGTGAAAGGAGAAAAACACAAACAAACACACTCACACACACCCGCACAACCACACACACACATACACACACAAAGAAGTCTGTATTCATGTGAAATTGGAGTTTTGGACGAATACGAATACGATCACTTTATTATCTCAATCAAAGAGAAATTCACACGTGGTGCCACATATAAATGTTACAAGACGATAAAGGACAGTAGAACAACAATGAACAGTAAACAGTAAAACAGGATAAAAGTATATCAAGAAGACATTACTGAATTAACCAAATAAAACTGTAATCATAAGAAGTTACATGGGGAAAACAAATACCTATCACATGATTTACGTTCAGTGTCATAATCATGATACGATCATGAACGAAATATAGTCATCAGAAAGCGAGTGGGTTTTTTTACGGAAAGAGTGCAAAATTCATCAAAAAATGTAAGAATTAGATTTTTAAAGTGGTTCTTTTCGTCAAAAAGTTGACCTACTTCGTCTTCTGACTCTAACCCTTAGCATAACTCTTTTACTTCAAATTTGTCTTAAAAAAAGCTCGTCCATGATAGAGCACTCCAATGTATATAAAACAGTTCCATGCACAACAAGAGCACTCCCATGTACTAAAAAAACACACTCACATGTATCTGGTAAAAAAAATTGGGGCGCTGAAAAAGTGTGGCGCCTAGCTAAAAGCCCCATTTTGTGCATGAAAAGGCAAGTTTAGCACCCCATAGCGCCTTGAATACAAACACACACACAAACGCACACACACCCACACACACACGCACAGCCGAGGTTACACAGTATTATCATGACTTTCCCGAAACGCCACATACGTTGTGCTGACAATGGGTCATATTTCGTCCCCATTTTTAAGTACTTTGCAAAGTTCGAACCCAAACCCTAAACCCTAACCCTAACTCTAACCCTAACCCAGCCCTAACCCTAACAGATCATTGTTCTGACGTCAAAACAAGTAGGCATGTCAATACAAGTTATGTAGATGTTCACTGTTTTGTCCAGATAATACTGTGTAAACAAAGACGCACGCACGCACGCACACACACACGCACGCACACACCTTTGTGTCCAAATATTGAGAGAAATAATGCGTGTGGGTTTCTGTGGGGGGCGTGTATGTCTGTGTGTGTGTTTATATATATATATATATATATATATATATATATATATATATATATATATATATATATATATATATATATATATATATATATATATGAGAAATTCTTTGTGTGTCTCTCAAGTTGATTATGGAACTTTAAATTTTTGTTAATTTACTCTTTTATGCAAAGTTTTCGCTCAATACCAAAGGCAATTTTCTGCTTTTATGAATAATGTGAAAGTTGGACAATAAAGGCGTGGCCTCGTGGCGCAGTGGATAAGTCGCCGGTTTCCTATGCCGAAGGTCGCGGGTTCGATTCCCGCAAGGGGCGAACGTATGTGACTTAGGACTATTGAGGTCACCGAGGGTTTTCTCCGGGCACTCCGGTTTCCTCCCTCCCTTCAATAATGGTACAGGATGCAGTCAATATAAAATTTTCAAAAATAAAAATTCGATTTTCTTCAGTCTTCTAATAGCGATCTCCCTGCCTTTACACCACCTGTTTGAGTGATGTATGTGTATTTGGTGTGTGTGAGGGTAAATGAGACAGGTGAGCGTGTATGTTGGTATAGATCGCCGCGCTTTGAGCCTAGGGGAAAGGCGCGTACATAGCATCCTGTATTATTATTATTATTATTATTATTATTATTATTATTATTATTATTATTATTATTGCATTGTATTGTATTGCCTGTGTGTGTGTATGTGCGCATGTTTACACGGCGTTCTTTGGACAAATTAGTGCACATCTACATACGTTCTTTGGACATACCTCCTTGTTGGGACGTCCATTTAGTGATCCGTTAGGGTTAGGGTAAGGGCTAGGGTTAGGGTTAGAACACTTAAAAGTACTTAAAAAGGGGGTCGAAAACGACCCATTGTCCACACAACGTATGTGGAGTTTGAGGAAAGTCCAAACAACGGTGTCTGTGCAAGTATGTGTGTGTGTGGGTGTGTGTGTGTGGGTGTGTGTGTAGGGGTGTGTGTGTGTGTGTGTGTGTGTGTGTGTGTGTGTGTGTGTGTAATTTATTGCATCTCTCTCTCCCACTCTTACCTCCCTCTCTCTCTTTTCTGCAACGAGGCCAATTTGATGATATATTTGCTTGCTTGTTCATCTTGAAGACGTGTAAGGACATTAAAATCCATTTCCTTGAATGGATAGAACTGCTCTCTCTCTCTCTCTCTCTCTCTCTCTCTCTCTCTCTCTCTCTCTCTCTCTCTCTCTCTCTCTCTCTCTCTCTCTCTCTTTTCTTTCTCTTATCAGTGTCAGTGGCTTTAGTAAACATGTCCATTGGACCTCTATCTTGTCCTCATCAGAGGCTGTTAGCTCCCTTTGTTTACAAGTCCCTCCAGTTCAACATTGCAGCCCTGATTGATTCAGTAAACGAGCATGGCTGCACACTGCGGTTAGCGAACAGACGTTGTTTTTTTGTGTGTGTTTTTTTATCCGTCCTAATAATTTAAATTAGCTTCGATGCGTATCCTGTGTTCCCTTCTTTGTGTGATTCGACTCGGGCAACGTCTCGTGGGTTTTCTCCGGGTACTCCGGTTTGCTCCCCCAGCAAAATTTCAAAATCAACAACTAATGTTAGGTAGGTTGGGTTTGGGCGCGCCACAGGCTGCGACTACGCTTTCCCCAGGGAAGGCGGCCCAGAATTTTCCAATGGAAAAGGGACAATAAGGTAAATAAAATTTAAAAAACTTTACTGTGGAATCTGTCTGTGAAACTAGTGTAAAATACATATTTATGAAAACTGGGCGCTGTAATATTACAATGTTGAAGGAATAATACTGCAATAATGGCATTTGTTTGCAACATTCGTATATATGCACACTGCATCTTAATATCGTAATAATATCTTTATTATCACTGCAGCCAGGTGGAAATGGAGCTATTTTAAGAACAAGTAAAACATCAACTTTTCAATGGAGATCGCCGTTTCTTCTTAGGCCAGTATAATGTATTTTTACGGTATCAGACCGATCTTAATTTGTTTTTAAGGGAAAAAAAAGCCTACATTCCGATCCAATTTTTGTTTTTATATTACCGTAAAAAGACTTTTGTTGGCCCTAACTTCCGCGTACTTGTGATAATTAGAAAAGCACTAACGCTGTTCAGCAATAGTATTGCCTGAATAGAATCACCATATAATTCTCAGATAGGATTGACCACGAACATAAAAATGATGATGAAAATAATGATTTTTCAAAATTTGTATTGTTTTCTCCATAGTGATTTAGACATTTCCACCCCCAACCCCCATCCCATAACCATAACCCACCCCCATCCCACAACAAAAAATAGAAAAAACAAAACATAAATAAATAAATAAATAATTTTTAATACATTTTTTTTAACAAATCCCTTTCTACTCCAATGACGCAACGCCGAACGACTTACTAAAAGAAAATAATAATAATAATAATAATAATAATAATAATAATAATAATAATAATAATAATAATATTAATAATAATAATAATAATTCGCTTAACATGTCTCATTCAGCCGTTGATTCTCTTATTTTGAGAACTACTTCGCTTTTTTTGGCTAAAAACTAAACACAACATAAAATGACAACAACGGAAACAGTCTTATCGCAGCGACTTTAAACGATAAACTGTATTGATCTGTAGAATTAAACCTGTGCCTCATCCCAGTTCTAAACCCTCTTTCCCCCTCTCTCCTCTCTCACCTTCACTCCACACCCCTCTCCCACCTAGGGCAATTCCTTTTTATGTTTACCAAAATGTTGGGTAGTAATTTGTTGCTGTTGTTGTTGTTATTATGGTTGCTTTGGGTGGGCTTTCAATTCCTTCTAAACTTGCATGTGGGTCTACATTACATTACATGATTATTGCTTTAGGTCCAGCGGACTCTTCCGAGCCAAATCAGGACCGGACAACCCCTGATCCGCATAAAAGATCTACTAAAACAACCCTAGTGGTAAAACTGAAAGCTCTCCACCAGCCAGTCACTTTACAATAAAGACGTACCACGCAGTGGACGCTGAGGCTGTACTCTAATTTATAGAACCCCCGTTTACAAAAACAAAATAGAATACAAATGTCATTATAAAATATCAACAAAACACATACAATATTAAATGTCTACATTGCTAAATAATAACATCATAGGAAGCCCTAGTGACTGTCACGACACACCCGGACTGGGTCTAGGTGTGGTGTACATTTGTTAGTGCTAACACCAGAGAATAACCCACCCAACCAATAACTAACACAACTCAGAGGTGAACAAGACAAACAATTCTTTTATTCAATCACACACAATCAATTATCCCCCCCTTCCCTTCCCACTATACTCATACCCGCAGCAATCAAAACATAGATGGACAAGGATGATGTGAAAACAAAATATGAAATCATATAACGATGAAATGTGAACAGAATTGCAAAATGAAATCAATGAAACAACGAAATTCAATACAATATTTTGAAAAAGGCAAAATTCAAAGCAAAACAATAAAATATTTCAATTATTGTAACACGGTTTTCCCAAATGGAAAAGATTATGCACTTCAGCAGATGATTCAGTTATGAAATAATAAGATTCGAACACAAGTAATGTCTTGGGTCTGTATATAGCTGACTATTTGCTCAAATCAAGAGTCTTTCATCAAAGTCTTTTCACTGTCACTTCACAACTAAATCACTGTCTATCAGAGAATGCTCTGTTAGTTGATTGTCTGTTAGTTGATTGTTCATAAAGTTCGTGCACACAATATATAACTTTTCTGGCACTGAAGAAGAATGATAATATGCTTGAAGATAATATAATATAATGAAGTCCTGGTTAAATACAAACCCTCCTCTCGGGAGGAGAGGAGTGAGGCGGAGAATAGTGGGGATGGTGAAGGAACCCCACCAGCAAGGTAAGGTAACCGCCCACCGCGCTACCCTGGCAGAGTTGGGCTCCACCCCAGATAGGTCGGCGACAGCAGTCACAACCCCAGCGCCTACATCACGCCACCCCACAAGGTAAGGGCCTGGTCTCACACCCACCGCCAGACGAATGCACTGTAATACAATTTGAACCCAAAAGGAGTAAAGACTATCGTGAGGGGAGTTAACCCATACCTCACTTACTGTCCTGGGCGCTCCGCAGTTATCTCCCTTACCGCCATGCTTTCGACTACACCACTTCAAAACACCTGACAAAACTATTTTCTAGAATTCCATACCACAACCTTTCGTACACAAGAATAAAGATTATTTCTTTATGCAATAAAATTCTTTAACACTCTCATTACTGTCTCACACTGGCTTAACATGTTTTACATTCAATTACAGCACTTCTTATTCATAATAATTCTTCGTTCATTTCAAATATAATATAAGTCCGGAAAATGCAACAAGAAAATCATAAACACAAGGCAAACAATGCAATAAAATTCATGATAATACCTACTTACATTCACTCCTGTCTTCCACACCTATATACATCATTCAAACACCCAGAGAATGCATAGCCAACTAGAGCAATAAAAACGGACTGCCTACCTCCACTCGTGATGATCCGGGGGGGACAACACAAAACAACAACACAACCCGGAGGAGGAAGAATGATCGGCGGTCAACAGGCCGGTCTCAGGGTCACACTTCGGACATCCATCCACCCCAACGTGTCGATGGCTTCGCTGGGTCTCCAATCGAGGACGACACACAACTTAGAATAGGCCTCAAATTCTTAATCCAAAAAACGCAGGCACTGTTCTCCCTCTCACACCCTTCGGCAGTTGACACCAACTTATCATTCCTTGCACAGACTCTCGAACATTTCTTTTTATTTTCCGCCTACTAACTCGGTAGAATGTTCTGGTGAACTTATACTGCAGCTCCCTCTCTGTTTATATGCTCTATGCACGGATTTCTCGGTCTGATTTCTCTATCCGGCTGTATAGCTAACACTCCCTTCTCTTCTCTCTCATATTCCACACTCTAACTATGTACACCACAGGCGCCAGAACGGACTTTTCTTTTACCTCTAAGTCATGACGTGACAGTGACCACCTGGCAGAAAGCGTCCAATATTCCCAAGCTGATCCAACAGACCTCATAAACAAATAAGGAGTCTTGTCCCGGAAGAGTTTTCAAGAAAAAAGGTAGGTTAGTGGTCTAGCGAAGAAGAAGATAGTTTAGCAGATTGATAGAACAGAGCAGGAATGAGAAAGAGCAAATGAGAAAGACAGCGACTGTGGGAATTTAAAGCACTAAATTTCCAGAAAGTGGGGATACTATTTATACTGAAACCCCCGGCACCCCAACGGGGGGCATGTGGGTCTACGCATATTCGCATTGTTGGTTTCAATGAATGATGGAATGTCAACTCTGTTCTCTTTGTGTTGGAATGCAGATTGTGGGCGGACGTGTTCCGGGTGCACGGGATCGGGGATTACATGCGCTGGGAACGGGTGTCGGAGGACGTGGTACCCGTCAACATCACGTGTATCGAGGACACCCCACACACCGTGTTCCAGATCACGGCGTACAACCGACAGGTGGAAAAGATCTTCGACGTAAAAATCACCCAACCAGGCGAGTCTTTCGTGTGTTATACGTTTGTTTTGTCTTTCTTTTCTATGATGTTTTTCATCATCATCATCGTCGTCGTCGTCGTCGTCATCAGCATCATCATCATTACCCTCCACAGCAGCAGCTGTAGCATCAACATCATCATCGTAGTCGTGGTCGTTGTTCTTTTTCTTCTTCATAATTCCTTTCTTCACAATCAGAACATAATATTAAGCCATATGACCTCAGTAATCACCAGAATCATATTTCTTTTCTACTTCATCTTCGCCGCGTCCTACTCTCTCTCTCTATCTATAATAAAAGCAAAAGTATGCTTCTCACTACACGACAAAAACGCCAAAATGGATCTTTTCCCCTTAATCTAAACTTAGGGTCGTACAGTACTGAGCAAGTTCATGAACATAAAATGCTAGGCATAATCATTGATGATGATTTTAGCTGGCGGTCACACGTTAACTATATCTGTAAAAAAATTTCTAAATACCTTTTCCTCCTAAATAAACTTAGACATTTTGTTACGGCTGATGCATTAAAATCTTTTTTCTATGCCCACTGTATGTCTCATTTTAATTATGCATCGATTATTTGGTGTTATGCCAGTGATGCTCAAATTAAACATCTAAATAGTCTTCATAAAAGAGCAATCAAGATACTTTATAAATCTTATAATATAAATACAGATGTTACAACTATTGAGAAATATCAAGAACTCCGAATATTACTACTTCAAAAACAATTTATATTTAATACAGCTATCCTTATGTTCAAAATCACACATGGAGAAACACCTGCATATCTTGATACATTTTTTATTAAACCAGTTGATGGGCATAGACTGTATAATTATAAACTACCCCTCCCTCGCATTGATTTATACAAAAATAGCCTATCGTTTAATGGAGCTAGTGTATGGAACTCTCTCCCTCTGGAGTGTAAACATTGCGACACACTGTTTTCTTTCAAATGTAAAATATGTAGGCATCTGCGAAATTAATTATAAAAGTGATGTATAATAACATATATGACAACACAGTCATTCATGTAATTTTTAACTTATTTATTTATTTATTTACTTTCTTCTTCTTCTTCTTCTTCTTCTTCTTCTTCTTCTTCTTCTTCTTCTTCTTCTTCTTCTTCTTCTTATTATTATTATTATTATTATTATTATTATTATTATTATTATTATTATTATTATTATTATTATAATTCTAAGGGTGAAGGATATGGGGAGGAAGGATGGTTGCCTAAAATTGTTTAAAGATAATGATGAAGATGTTGGTGTGATTGTGTGTGCATGTGTGTGTGTGAGTGATGTGATTTCCAAGTTTAAGTTAAAGGTTAATTATTATTATGTTTATTTCTTAAGGGACAGATTGGAAGATTAGACTGTATCATTAGTCTAAAATCTTTATCCCTAATAAAAAAGTTTCAAAAGTTTCAAGCTTCTCTCTCTCTCTCTCTCTCTCTCTCTCTCTCTCTCTCTCTCTCTCTCTCTCCCTCCCTCACTCCCTCCTCATCCATCCGCCCTTTCGTCTTTACTTCATCATCGTGATTATCAGGAGCAGCACCACCCCTACCACAACCAAAGAGAAAGTACCATGTGTTTTGTAATGAACACTGTAGAGAACCTAGAGAACATTATAGAAATCTGGAATTCCTGAAGTAAATTTGAAGGACATTTTGCTGTTTTTATTTTCCTTTCGTAGTAAATATAATATTTCAATTTCTTTCCAGCAATCTTTCAAAATATCTCCCGTGTGCTTCAAATCACCCACATCCACAGGCACATTTTTCTGACCTTTCGTTTACACAGCCAAATATACTTTTTTTTTAAATGATCATAATGCGAATACTGCGACCCTACTATCCCGCCGCTTTCTATTAAGATTTAGTCTGGATTCTAGATTGGAGCGTCCAACTGGGAAAAATAGAGAGAAAATGATGAAATACCCACCAACCTCGTCTGGTCACTAGAGATAAGGGTCAGCGACTGGTCACAGTAGTCTACTTTAGCCATCAGTACAGATGTCCATCTTCTTTCTAGTACCGTGACAGGACTTGGCTTTTTGTCATTATAGTTGGGGAAAAATCAATACAAGATTGGGGGGAGAGAGAGGGAGAGCGCGTTTTGGGTTTGGAACATTGGACCGAAATGGATTGAATAAGAGGATGCGGAATTTTAGTTCATTAACTGTAAAAGTAGAACGGATAAGAGTTTCGGTTTGGGAATCTTAAACGAGATGGTTTGCAGAAGGAGATATGAGACCAGCTGAATAATTACTGGGAATTTGTTCGATCCAATTTTTATATTGCTCCATCCACTTTAGACACTTCCACTTTGCATATATATATAGAGTCTATACAGGATCATGTTGGATGTCGTGGTGTCGACCCTCTTTATGTCTGACAAATCTCACGGCGGAAATAATTGTTCGTTAAACCAAGTTAACCGCTAAATGACGAGAAACTAGTCCAATCTTCCATACATTGGGATATAAAAATTTACTGCATCATAATATGTAGTCAACCAACATCCCCATCTCTGTGCCTGTGCTGTAGTTGTGTGGACATGTGTTCGCTTGCTTAGCATAGTGTGTATAGAATTTAGTTTTTCATATTTGTCCACCAACTGTTTGCCCGTTTGTGTGTGTGTGGTTGTGTGGTTGTGTGTTTGTGTGTGTGTGTGTTCGCGCGCTTGCTTAGTGTAGTTTGCACATGATCATGGTCAGTATGCACACACAAGTAACATTTTCTCTCTCGCGGGCATCATCTCTGATTTGCTTTTCTTTGTTCAAATAGTTCTGTTTTACCTTGGGATTTGTTTGCACAAATAACAGGGTAACATTGCTTTTTTGTGCAAATAAACCATGGGGTCAAGTTGTCGGGTCTCGTAATGTGTAGAGATACATAGTTCTCGTGCGCTGTCGACCGATGGGAAGAAAGAGGAGCCATTTACTACTTTATTTTCGAAGCTAGATTTGGGGGTTTGGTGCTCGCCTCCTTCTTCGGTCCTTAAACCTCCCGATTGCCTAAGCATTGATATTCAAACCCCTTCTAATGTGACATTCTGATAGAGTCGAAAAGCATCAGGAGTGCCAGATTGTGTAATTGTATTACAATTTTGCTATACTGGAACTCTATTAGGTCACGACAATCGCAGGAAAATGAAAGTGAATATATCATAGTTTCAGGCAGTCAGAGAGAGCAACAATTTAAATTGTTATTTTAGATTCTCTCCTTTGGCTAGTTTTAGTCCTTTTAATAGAAAATTCAACATAAAAATCGTCTGTAATAGCGGTCGGAAAAGATTGCACCGTTCGGTCGAATAAAATATTATCAAGTTATTAAACATTTCTCCCGTATTTATTGATTGGAACGTCATTCTGAGTATTTCTTAATGTCCCTCTTAATTAGAAAAATGCATCCACTCCTTCTTCTTCTTCTTCTTCTTCTTCTTCTGCTTCTTTTTCTTCTTCTACTTCTTCTTCATCATCATCATCATCATCATTATCATCATCATCATCATCATCATCATCATCATCATCATCATCATCATCATCATCATCATCATTTTCATCTTCTTCTTCTTCTACTACTTCTTCTCTTCCTCCTCTCGCCTTCTTCTTTTCTTTTCCCTTCTTTTTATATTCATTCATTCTCTTTCTTTCTTTTCACATCATCATCTCATCATCATCAAAAACATTCTACTTATCTCTCATCTCTTCGATTGTTTACTGCTCGCTTCTCAAACTTCTTTTATCTTCATAAGCATCAAAATCAAGGACATCTATAATGTCAAGCAAGCAAACCATAATACTTCAATTGCTACTTTACATCAAATGTTATCAAACATCATTAATAAAAATACAAAACAAACTACTAACATTAATTATGCTTTCAACTTCTTTCACTTAAATAAGTAAAAAATCAACAATATTCCAAATAACTCAAAAAAACAACTTCATATCGAAAATATTATCTTATATTCCTTCAAAAAAAGAATTATACTTTCTATTAAGTTCTTGAAACAAAAATATTAAAAAATAAAAAAGAACTATCAAACCAACAATCAAAAAAACCAAACAAATTTCAATATTTTAATTACTCCCTCGCTCAACATAAAAAAACCTCAAATTGACACAAATCTGCTTTCTACCCACGGACGAGTAAAAATAGAGTGATTAGAGTTTTATTTAATTCGTCATTGGAGATTTTAGATATAATTTTTGTCTGTCTGATATCGTACTCTCGATCTACAATGCTCACTTCCATTATCTTATTTTATTACTCTTGCATCTTTGTATTTGTATGTTATTTTCATGTCTGTGTGTTTTCATTCATGAACTTTGATATTAGAATCAAATTTATCATCCAATTTTCCTCTTCCCTTCTTACTTAGAATAAACCCTCAGCACCCCTTTCATATCAATTTATTCCTAGTTCTTCTATTCTTCCTATCTAATCATTACTTATGTGCATCCATACATCCTAGTTCATCTCTTCATCACTCATCATCATACATCATCACTCATATTGCACTCCAATTTTAAATACTCTCATTTTCTTAACAAAACCTGTCCTAAGTCACACATCTTCTCTTTCTATCAAGTTCTTCGTCCCTCTCGATCTCCCGCTTCCACAACACATCCATTTACATCATTGATCATCATTGCATCTTGACGTCTTCACTCTTTCGTCACTACTTCTACTCACTCTCTCCTCTCACAGCGCTTCTTCTTGTGCCATACATCCAGATAGTGTAGTCCTTACCAGATCAAAAGTCCATATATCACTAATCTTCCTGATCTCCAGAAATCCGTCCCATTCTATCACCAATAAAGTTCGTTCTTAGTCTACCTCTCACACCCCCTTCACCTATAGTGGTTTAGTGACTCATAAATCGCACACGCTGCTGCATACTGGCTATAGTAAACGTTGATACTTACTAAATCCCATGCTCTCCTCTGGTGTGTTTACTTTGTGCTCTCGGCCTACGTGTACTAAACATCCATGAAAGTACAAGTTTACGCCAGCACTTTCATTGTTATTTCAGATTGTAATGTGTGACTTGATACAAGTGAGCTATCCCAGACTGCAAGCCATTGTCTCAAATTCCTATAAACTCCTATTTATTAAGATTATTCTGAAAAGACTTCCTGTATAAAAAGAACTTAGACCTTACTATGTACTAATCACTGCAGCCCCTATTCACCCTACTCGTATAAACGAGTCAGTTTACGCACGCATTTTATCTCACGGATTTTAAGGATCCTAACTTTTCATGTCCTAGACGGGTGAGTGCTGCCAACACGTACCCCCAGCACGCACTAGGTTCATTCTCCCCAACCCCGGTCACCCCAGATTGGGCTCAGTCGTGTGGGTGTCAGGCTACGCCAGTGGGCGCCTCGGGCGGCTTGAGTGAGGTCCTGGGTTTTTTATTGTCAGCGCCTTGAGCAGCTCTTGATTTGGAAAGGCGCTGTATAAGTACGATTTTAAACAAAGAAATAAAATAAATTAAATTAAATTAAAAATCTCCTTGTGTTTTAAACTAACTTTATTTTTTCTTTTCACAATCTCGCTTTTATTCTCACAGGGAGTATGGATGGTTTCGCCCAAAATAAGGGGCGTTAAGAGTCATTGAGGATGCCATGCCACATTTTCCGTTGTGGCAGTGGGTGGCTTAGTTCGCGATGCCTTTCTCTAGGTTTTTAAGCGAACTCGGCAAACTATGGATTTTCCTCTCAGTTGGGGAGGACAGAAGTTTGGTTTATTCACCTTCCTTCTTCCCATGAGTATACCCCGACTTTGTTTTGGATAGACAGTCAAAGGGTTAACATATTAATTATCGATCGTCCATTTTTTATTTTACTTTTTCTTTTTTTTCCCCCTTCACCTTTGTCTGTCTCTACGTGCATGGCTTCTGCCCATGCGCAGAAAGCTACTTCCTGTCCGCGGCAAGGAAGCCGCTATAGATGTTTTGAGAATCGATTTGAAACGGCAAGTTAAACATTGTCTTCCGACAGAAAAAAAAGATCGAAGATTTACAGCTAATTCAAACCCCAGGTTTTTTTCCCCTTCTTCTTCTACTTCTTTTTCTCCTTCTACCCATTACCTTCACACTTTTCTCTCTACCCTCACCCCCAACTACCATCAACCCTTCGAGGAGTCTAGCAAGGATCTGAGTAGCTGACGAGAAATTGCAATATTAAGACAAATGGTGAAAGAAGCTAGAAAAGGAATGGGAATGGTTGGCTAACATATTCTCTCTCTTTTTCTCTCTCCCTCTCTCCTTCTCTCTCTCTATCCTTCTTTCTTTCTTTCTTTCTTTCTTTCTTTCTTTCTTTCTCTGTCTTTTGTGTATCTCTTTATTTATTTGTCTGTAGAAAAGCGCGTATGTGAGTATGGTCTGTTATCGATTGTGATTAATTAGTGAATGTGTTTATTTGTTTCTTTAATGTGACGTCTTTTCACCTACATGTAAGTGATTATAGACTTAATGGGAGGAGGAGAAAATATTAAACAAAGGAAGAAATGGTCATAATAAATGAAGAAAAGAATGAAACAAAATAAACAAAACTAAACAATTAAACAATCAAAATTGTAAAATATAGCTTATACAATTGACATCCAAAAGTCCTAGTAAAATGATCATAATTATATCTCATATATAATATTCAATGTTCTGAATTTATGCTTCAGGGATTTTTTAAAAAAATCCACTAGACCTATTAATAATCTATACTGACTGTCTTTTACCAAACAACATCCAACAGGACTGTATATTGATGATTTTGCAATTGTTATCCAATAATTAATGTTTGTATTCTGAATATTTCTAATATGTTAATGGAATATATTGTGCGATGGCACTGCAGTCACAAATGAGATGATTAATAGAAATTACTTCTTTGCAAATGTTTGCAATTTCCTTACAATATTTTGTCCTGCGCGAGTTCAAAGCAAGACGATATGCTAAATTGATTACTGTCAGTGAGGAGTGTAACATTCCATTATATAATTTAATTTCAGGAAATTTTTTATATATATTTTTCTCAACTATACTATATATTTCATTTATTTAGAATGAGATACCCAGCTGAATAACAGCACTTTCATTTTTCGCCCTTTGTTTTGCAATCTTATCAGCCCAGTCATTATGGATATAATCCGCTATGGGATGGTTTCCAGCAAAATTGAACATGTGTTCCAATTATGATTAAACTATTAATAAGATATTTTATTTCACAGATAATATTACTTCTTTCTTTATTATAATTTGAATCAAATGTTTTTAAACTGATTTAGAGTCAACACATAATAATATATTTAAAAAGTCAGTGTATACACTTTAGATTTTATTCAATGCCATAAATATAGCAAGAAGTTCTGCAGTAAATCCCTAAGAAATAAGCCTCGTTAACTTTTCAGACAGGTATAAAATAACGTTAACCTGCTCCGGTTTCGCCTGATTCTAAAACAGAACCATCAGTATAAATTTGTAAGTAAGAATAATATTTTTAATACATCATTTTTTTTGCTTCTGTTGCTAATAAAATGCCGTTTTCCTGTTTTCTTAATTTAGAGTAGTCTATGTCAACGTTTGCTTGTTGAAGTTCCCAGTAAGGTATTTGTGAATATATGTTTGAAACAAATTTGTTATTTAAATTAGATTCGTTCATGAGCTCATTTGTATATATTTTGATATAGCTTGTAAATAATTAATACTTTGTGCTCTTTCGGGAAAATATAAATCAGATAGTTTTCCTAACTCTGAATCTGTGAAATTGTCCACTGCAGATGCCCTCACTACATATTTTGCTCATTATAATTTTCTCTATTTACCTAATGGTTATTACACATGCAGCTTTATAAGCATCATTGGTTTTTTTGTGTATATTGGTACACTCATAGCCATTTTAATTGCTTTGCTATCAATACTTTGAAGCAATTCTAATAAGTACATTAATAATTTAAATAAGTGAATTCTGCCAGTGTTATTATTCGTTTAGGACCCTACACTAAACTCCTTATTTTTATTTTATGCACCAGATCTCTTCCCAATACTTACACATCCTAGGTAAAGCCGCTGTCCCCACACTATAGGAATTTATAACTTTAAGCCCTCGTCACAACCACCAGCGATCGGACATCGAAAGACTTCTGCTGGTATAAAATGGGGTTGATCAACTGTCACGAATTTAGGGGGTTGGGGGGGATGAGGATCAGCAATTATTCCCCCGCGCTGTGTTGCCTCCCTTGACTAGGCCAAATTGCGGCGACATTCAGGGAAATAATGCTGGGAGTAAAGAATGATAGACAGTTGAAAGGCCAGACGAGAAGAATACAAACTAAACTAGTGGAGAATTTGAACAAGGGGAAGTTGGATGTTATAATACAATACTAGACAATTTATTAAATAGATGTAGGTCAGGCGTAGGTGGTAGGCTATTAGTATACGGCTGAGTCACTAGTGAGGGTCTGTTAACGTCCAGAGTATCGTGGAGTTATTCTGGGTTAGCTATCTGGGGGTTACTGGGGCGATTGTGGACTGATATCATCATAAGGCAAAGGGGTATCTGGCTGCTTTAGCGTGGTTAGCCAGATGTTCCGAGAATTGTGGTGTGCGCTGGGTGCACACTTAGCTGCTATGGCGTATAGGCGGTGGTTGCCTCAGGATTCTGGATGGCGATTGCGCAAGGGTCCAGCGTAGCGTCAGTCTTCCAATCCAGGTCACTGGGTCGAATTCTTGGGTAACAGGGGCTGTGGTGCAATCAGTCTACGGAGCTGACCGGTTGCTGTAATTCTGCTTTCACGCTTCACGGTGTCAACCAGGGGATCTGGGTTGCACGCAGCGGGTCTTGAGTCTCGTAGCAGCCCGGTATAAGGGCCCGTTCTGGAACGAAGTATTGACTCAGGATCAGAGGTGCACACACACTCTGGATGCCGCGCCAGTTAGCGCGCATGCCAGTCAGATTTTCGAATTTGGGAACACCGGCCAAGACTTGACCGGTTCGTTCCAACTGTCCAACAATTTCAACAATGGCTATTGGGCTTGGTGGAGTTTACTGGCGGCCGCTAATAGATAATAGTATCGGCGCCTAAGATGGGGTTATGGACAGCAGGGGTGGATATTTACACAACAGGATCAGGGGAGGAAGCAAAAGGGATAATTACAGGACAATGGCTACTATATGCAAGGGTGCTTTACTGGGGAACTTTAATCTAAGTAACAGGACAACATGGCATGGGAGATTTATACAAGAGTCTAGGCAGGGGAATATATAGGTATAAATACAAGCATGGCATGAGCAGCAATCAAAATGCAGATAATGGATGCAAGAAATAAAATGCATATCACAAGCAATACATCAAGACAAACCACAGACACGGACGTACATATCTACAAGACATAAGAACATGTTGGGAAATCGACGGGTGATGGGAATGCTAAATGATATGAAATAAGTCTCCACTCTTACCTTGACCAAGGAACGGGTAGAAACACAAGAATATTGTCGGAGCTCAGCGGTCGCAACGAAGGTGCAGACGTGTCTCGGAGCAGTGTGTTTACTCAGGCTGGCGGAAGAAGACTGACCCTGGGGTCTGACTACTCCGGGGCTCCAAGGGGATATCCCGAGGGGAGTGGCTTGGCCAGCGGGCAAGAAAGTAGGAATTTGACGCGAGCAGCGCCAGGGGTAATCGTACGCTTGTGACATCAACTAACTTCACAACTGTGTAGAACCCATTCTGGATGATTTTCAGGCAGCTCATTCGAGGCCAGCGTTGAAGTAGCTGTTCGCCGTTGATCCTCAAAAAGCGATGAAACGTGTAATTCAACCATTACTAGTTCTCCCAACAACCATAATATAGATTAACTCTACTGTCTGACGGTACAGTAATGCAAGTTCTTCAACTCTCTCCCCCTCTCCTCCCTCCAATCCTTCCACCCCCTTCTCTCCCTCTCCCTTCTCCTCCCCTTTTATCCACGCATTCCCCACTACGTCATTCCCTTGATTAAAGAAAAACTATTTTTAAGTCTTGACCTTCATAGAGAACATTTTCAGTGTGAACTTTGAAAGCCAGATTTCTTTAGATTGCAAGTTCAGCCATAAAAAAAAAAAAAAAAAAACCCAAAAACGGACAAATAAGTCGTCATCGTGACACAAAATATTACATTTTCTTCAAAACTACCATTGCTGGACTGTGTTTATTTTGTCATGAGACGGCAGGTTGGATTGTTAGGTCCGCCAATGTATAGTAAATCTCATCTAGGTTATTACAGTTAAAACTGATCTACATTATATTTTTTTTTTAAATTTAAAACCTATCTCTGTATAGGACAAGAACAGTATACGCATCAACAAGAAATAAGAGGCGGCGGATGAAGTAAATCAAGTCTGTGAGCAGGAAGTCGGTATCAGTAGAAGACATCTTCGCAAAGGAACTACTGACCAGCTTTTAGTGAAAGATGTAGAAGTCAGAGATCTAGAGAGAAGGGTGTGGGTGAGTGGGTTAGGACTAGCAAATAAAAAGATGAAAAGGTATGTGTATTGTATGTATATACAGAGAGAGAGAGAGAGAGAGAGAGAGAGAGAGAGAGAGAGAGACCCGTCGTCGCCTCTCCCTCCCCCTGCCCCCTCACTCCCTCCCAACCCACCTCAGCAAAGCATTAACTAGTTTACAGAACGTGGCAATTGAAGGATCATGCAATTTCCATTTCCAAGATGTCAAAGACTCAAACTTTTATTTTTAAAAAATAATAATAGGTTTTTAGAGCTATTTGAACGCATTATACGTGGCACAAAAGATAGATAAGAAGACACGTTTCTAGTTTTCTGTATCAGAGAAGACTTGTTCTTGTTTCATCGCAAAGTGTCTCTGAGGGCTGGAAGAACGTGCGCCAACAGTTCCAGAGTGTTTCATCAGGGGGCGAAACTTTCTCGTTGCGCTCATTTTGTCAGAGCAGGTCCTAAATGCAAGTAGATTAGGCTTAAGGATGGGCCTATAAAGTGAATAGACTCATTACAGGCAAGAAGGGAAAGCATACGCCATCCTGCATACTGGGTTGTGGAGTTGTGGTAGTTTTATTTTAGTTATGTATTGTACAAGGTAGCAGCATTTGTCTGGCTGCAAAGCGGCAGTGGCGCTGCCTGATAAGGAGGGCTTTTAAACATTCGACAGTTTCTTTGTTTATTTTTATTAGTTGTTTTTTTTTAAGATCTTCATAAATACTATTTGAATGTAAAGCACAGACACTTTATAGAGGGAGATAATACATATATAATTATTTGTACCTGTACGGCATATTTTGCTAATATATCTGCATGAAAAATGGCAGTAGCCTTTACAGATTAAGTGCTCTCTTAAGATACATCAGAGTTTTGTATTGACATGCATTACAGCCTTGTTTTAATTCCAAAGCTGGCAAGAATGATCTATTGTCTACAAGCTTCTTCAGCAAATTTTGCATAAGAAGAATCCAGCATAACTTTAGTATGTAGTATGTTTCATAAATGCAGGCATTTCCACAATTGAAACTGAACGTGAGCACAGGCCATCGTACTGTTGATGATTCTTCCGCCGTTTTGTAGGTGGAATTTGGTATAGGTTCAAAAAATGTTTTTTTAATCTGTTGTATTGGATAGCGCTGCTTATAGTGAATGCTGTCGTACTTTCGTTGAGAAAGCCACCTGCGTTAATTTTCATCTGACCAATATGGTGTCAGAGCTTATTCTAGGGCGCGGGATCACGCACAAAAAGTTTTTTTCCCGCAAAGAAATTCGATGAGCGCGTTCGCGATCCCGCGGAGATTGGAAATATCCCGCTACATGTCTTGATCGAAGCGGGCTTTACTGTGACGTTTCTGTCGCCTGCTAGGGCGTCCGCTGGAGTTAAACGGAAGTTGCTCTCTTGTATATGCGATGTGTCTCAAATTTTCATTGGCCGATGCTATTCTTTTTGACCAATCACCTTTCTTCTGAGTGTGGCATCGATGAACCTGACCGGTTGGAACTGGTTTACAATCAGAATCAGAATGGCTTCGAAAAAGCGCACGCTTTTCGACTTCAAATTCAGTGGAGGAACTGTGAAGAAAACAGTCACACTGTTTTCCCATGACTGATCTTCTAAAATAGCAGAGCTTTTATGCAACAGTTGTGAAAGCAAGGTTACAGATACCAGTTTGTGATATATTTTGTCTGCGATTTGTGTGTGCTTACTGTTTGGAGAGAATGCGACACTTGACTGTTTCACAGTTTATTCGGGAACATCACGGGAGAAAACCGATATGGATATTTGTTTGTGTGTACACCATATATATGCCGAGAAGACGCCCCCACTGTTTTGGTCAGAGGGGGGCCTAATCCCCCCCTTTTTTTCAAGGAAGGGGGGCCTGCCCCCACTTCTTCAAAATCCTAGAATAAGCTATGTGGTGTAACCACGGGAACCTGAAATCTGGATATCCCAATACGGACTGTGTGTTAGAAGCTACAGCATCTTCTTTAGTTCTTCCAGGGAAATTGCCTGACTAGGAAACATCGCCGCCTAGAGCCCCTAAGAAGTAAAAAGCATGCCGGGTTGCATTGATCAGCGCCGCCTAATTAGATACAGGCCCAGACAAAAAGGAGACGAAGGCAAAGCTGATTACTCTATAAACAGGTTACATGCGCTGTGTTTGTGTGTGTGTATGTGTGTGTGTGCGCGCATATTGTGTGTGATGTGTGTGCGTGCGTGCGTACGTGTTTGTGTGTGTGCGCGTATATGGTGTGTGTGTGTGTGAGTGTTCGCGAGATTCTGCATGTGATGTAAGCTGATTAAGCAAATATAATCAACGTGTGTTTGTGTGCTGGCGGAGCGCGCGAATGTGCATGATGGATGTAATAATTAAGTGCGCTGCCTTGTGACAAGGAAAGGTTAAATGCAATTCAGTCATTTGGATGAAGCTTACAGTCGCTTTTAAGATACTAATCAAGCGACGTTTCAATGAAAATTGGAAGAGGAGCCGAGGCGAATACTTTGCAACGGACGGTATTAAAAGGATAGGCAGAGTTTTGAAACCTCTTTGCCCTAATGCTTTTAGTAGCCTACCGGGAATGTGAATTTCCTGGTATGAATATTAACGAAGGACGTTAGATACTCCCGGAATATGAAACATACGTTTTCAGTAAATAAAAAAATCAGTGCCTTAAACATTAAATTAGGAAATCACTGCCTTAAACTCAGCAGTATATGTTGCCTTCTTCTTCAGCTCTGTTAAAGTTGAGTTTGGAAAAATACATCTCTTGCAGGTCAATGTTGAACAGGTTAACAGTTAGGTTGTCAGTGGGTTGATTTATGATGATGATCATGAATGTCCGGATGAGTTACCGGACGGCAGATATATGGCAAACATCCGAATCAAGTAATTTCCGGTTCTGCGAAGAGAACAAACCAGTGCTTTGATTATGGGGAAAGAATGTTGTTGGTTTTTTTGCCAAGAAAGTATACTGGTAGGTCATTATTGTATTTGTATACTTTTTCCAAAACAACGTTTAGTAGCAGAGTTGCTGCGCAGAACGAATCGCTTGGCGCGAGAAGCGTAATGCAATAAAACTGCCGAGTCCCATCAGCTGTGCTCAGGGTAGCCCACGATCTCAAAGCTGCCAGCGTCCACGCCACTCCAAAAAAGAACTTAACAGCCATATGCGAGTTCAGACGAACTGCACACATTTTTGCAATCATTATCAGACACGATAGGTACGAGATGACCAGAGTAATCATTTACTGGCATAGGCCTACATTCGATCATGGTTCATATTATCATGGACATTAGGCCGGTTTCCACTTTTTAAAAAAAAGGACTCTTCCGCGCTTGAAGATGTCAAAGGAAGTAACCAGCGACAAATAGTCAATTGTTTTTTTTCTTCCTTTTTTAAATTTCAGTTCAGGTTTCACATTTTTCTTTCTATTCTTTCAACCAACAAGCAAAGCAATGTGCAGCGGCGTACCACCTAATTCACTTTCACAGTCATTTTACAAACAACAGAAACAACAGGCCTCGGACCCTAATTGCAATGTTATCCTGGCTGTTAGAGGTAGACCATAATCATGATTTTAGTCCTAATAGTTGTTGAAGTGTGTGATACTTCTCTGCTTTAAAGCTGATCTCTCTCTTTCTCTCTCTCTCTCTCTCTCTCTCTCTCTCTCTCTCTCTCTCTCTCTCTCTCTCTCTCTCTCTCTCTCTCTCTCTCTCTCTCGCTCCCGCTTTTTATCAATGCATGAATAATTCTGGAGGAGAGGGGTAACGGACAAATAAATATTCCCAAATGCACCTCAGTAAATAAAGAAACTGTTTCCTGGAAAGGACGCTTTGTTGTGCGGTGGACGGAAATGCCCCTCCCCCCCCCCCACCTCACCTCCATTGCTTTCTCCCCTCCCCCACCTGCCTCCTCCCCTCCACGAGAGAGGAAGAAGAAGAAATAACATGTGGAGGAATATGCGTGCTTGGCTCCAGTGATCAATGCGGCAATAATAAGGGTTCATTTCGCCCGCTTTGATATGCAAAGAGACTGAAGGAGGAAGGGGAGAAGGGAAGAGGAGAGAGAAGAGGATTGATGATGATGATTGTTTGATTGATTGATTGGTTGATTGATTGATGGAGTGATTGATGATGATGATGATGATGATGATGATGATGATGATGATGATGATGATGATGATGATGATGATGATGATGATGATGATGATGATGATGATGATGATGATGATGAATGAATGAATGAAAGAGTGATAATTTATTAAGCGCATAAACATTTCTACTCAAAACATGATTACTGCGCTGCTGCTGCTGATGATGATGATGATGATGATGAAAGAAAGAAAGACGGAGGATTCACAGAGAAAGTCTTGGCATTTGTGGGAGAAGGAAGAATAAGGAAGAGGATGGGAGGGAAGGCGCGTGGGGGTGGGGGTTGGGGGGTATTATTGCAGTTTTGAACCAACTCGAGCATTCACATTCCCCATCTCTTGGCAATTACATGTTTATTCTTTTTCTTCCTTAAATTGTTATTTCTGTTTTGCAATCAAATTCTTAGGTTGACGAGAAAAACAAAAACAAGACTCGGATTATGCAAATGATCCATAATTGTCATTACATTTATTTCCACAGCAAAATTCTATAAAGGGAAAAGGTCCCAAAAATCCTCGATATATCATTCAATCAAACAATCAAATAATCTATCTATCAATCCATCTATAATTCATTCATTCAATCAGTCAATCAATCTATCTATCTATCTATCCATCTATCCATCCATCCACCCATCCACCCATCCATCAATCCATCCAATCTATCCAGTCTATCTAAACTATGTATCTATATGTGTGTATTGACACATAAGCTCATCTCCTTCATGGAAAATTCATGATTTTGTTTTTCTTTCCTTGATCGCAGGAACCATCATATGCCCAGCAACGGAATGCTTTGTACATTGGCGGGACCCGGCGTCCAACAGGGAGTGGGGACTTAACTTCTCCACGCCGACTGATGCTAGGAGATTCAGAGACTGCTGTTCGGTAAGTCATCAAAAGCCGTGAACGGTATACTGCTGGCGGAAGAAACCCAAAAAGGACGATTAAAACAACCCAAAGAATCATTAAGATAGAACCCAAGCTTTGGAGTGTAGTTACAATCTTTCTCCGAGTAAAACTGGACGTACAACTTTGTACACGTATTGGAAATTGTTTTGTGGGAATAGTATTAGTGTATGAGCTGTTCCATGGCACCCTGTGGCTTGAACCTCAATTCAAGTGGTCTCTCTAGTGGACTTTGTCGTTTTTGTGTCTGACTGCGCTGGGCCACTAGCCACACTTTGAGAAGGGGATTGATTGTTTGATTCAGTGGAAAAAAAGATTCTAATAGTCCAACTATTTCTTGATTTCTGGATAGTTTATCTGAAAGTTATGGTTTAAAATGCTTGTTTGCTGCTGCAGACACATCTTTAACGTTACGTTACAGTTGCACTGCTGAAACCTTTACAGATGGTTGGGGTCTATCGGGTGACCTTTACACACTAGTTGTTCTCCTTTCCTATCCTATCCCTATCCTGTCCCATAACCCGAAGGTCGTAGGGGCACCACAGATGATCGCTTAACCAGCATACTCCATCTTTCTCTGTCCTCAGCAGCCCTCATGGCTTCGCTCAGTGTCAAACCAGTCCATTCTCGAATGTTGTCCTCCCACCTCTTTTTCGGTCTCCCCCTTCTTCTACCTCCTTGCACTGTGCCTTGCAGAATGGTCTTTGCAAGGCCTGATGATCTGGTGACGTGGCCATACCATCGGAGTTTCCGTTTCTTCACCACTGTGAGCAGGTCATCGTGTTGTCCAATGGCTTGTGTGATGGTCTGTCGGACTTCAACGTTGGTGATGTGTTGGGTATAGGAAATGCACAGAAGTCTTCTGTAGCACCTCATCTCCATGCTTTGTATTCTTCGTTGGAGATCTGCTGTGAGGGTCCATGCTTCGCAAGCATATAGGAAGATGGAGATGACCAGAGAGCGCAGCAGTCTTACTTTGGAATGTAGACTGATGGTTCTGTCTTTCCAAATGGGCTTCAACCTTGTCAGGGCAGCAGTTGTTTGTGCGATCCTGGAGAGGACTTCCTGTCGAGACCCATTGTCTGACACAATGGCTCCTAAATATTTGAAGCTGTGCACTGTGTTGAGGGATTGGCCTTGTACTTTGATGTCCGTGTTGATGCCATTGGTGTTGTTGGTCATCATTTTGGTCTTCTCCGCACTTATTTCCATTCCATAAGCTCTGGAGGTGGTGTCAAGCCTCTGTACAAGCTGTTCAAGTTCTTGTTCCTCTCCAGCCAATCCATCAATATCATCCGCAAAACGAAGATTGGAGATTGCTCTGCCCCCTATACTGACTGTGCCTTCGTGATCTGCAAGAGCATCTGACATGATGCGCTCTAGGAAGATGTTGAAGAGTGTTGGAGAGAGTAGGCATCCTTGACGCACACCGATTGTTGTTCTGAACCAGTTCCCGATGACGCTGTTATGGAGGACTGCACTGGTAGCCTTGTCATACAGGCTTTTGATGACTTCTATAATTTTAGGGCTGATGTTGTACACTTTCATGGTTGCCCATAGAGCTGCATGCCAGACTCGGTCAAATGCCTTCTTGAAGTCTATGAACACATGATATAGATGTTGTTGGTGCTGTAGGTATTTCTCACAGATTATTCTGAGGTTGAAAATCTGTTCAGTGGTACTTCGCCCTGCCATGAATCCTGCTTGTTCTTCAGCTTTGATTTGTTCGGCTTGTGGTTTCAACCTGTTGAGTATTATTTTCAGGAGGACCTTGCTGGGATGGCTGATGAGGCTGATGGTGCGGTAATTTTCACACTCCTGAAGGTTACCTTTTTTGGGAAGAGTGATGACAAGCGACTGGGTCCATGGTGTAGGCCATTCCCCACTCTGCCAGATCTTGTTGCAGATAATGGTGAGAGCATCAGTCATCGCTTCTCCTCCTGCTTGTAGCAGTTCCGCTGGTATGTTGTCCACTCCCGCTGACTTCCCTTTCTTCAGCGATTGCACTGCTGCCTCAACTTCTTCCCGGAGAATTGGGAGGATTTCTTCTTCTTCTCTGCTCTCGGGACATGCTAGAACTGATGGGTCTCCATTTGGTGTATGGTTGTAAAGGTCAGAGCAGTACTCTGTCCATCTGTCCAAGACTTCTTGTTCTTCTGTAAGGCAAATGCCAGACTTGCTTTGGATAGTGGAGACTTTGGGCTGTTTAACACTTGTCAGCCGCTTCACAGTCTGGTAGGCCTTCTTGCTGTTGTTCTTGTTCAGATTGTTCTCTATTTCCTGGCATTGATCTTCTATCCAGTTCTCCTTTGCTGTGCGCATGCCTTTTCGGATGTCATTGTTGATTTTTCGGTAGACATCAGCTCCCTGTGAGGTGTTCTTTTTCTTTTTTAACTCTCTTCGTTTATCACACAGATCCAAAAGTTCAGGTGTGATCCACGGCTTCTTCTTTGGTCGGTGCTTGCCAAGGATCTCAGTGGCGGCATCTGTTACAGCTGAGTTGAAGGTATTGGTCATGGTGTTGACATCTACTTCGCCTGCCCCCAAAATAAGCAGTGGTGCAAATTTCCCTCCAATTGTGGCCTGAAATATTTTTGCCACCTCCGGGTCTTGCAGTTTGTCCAGGTCGAACTTCAGCCTAGTGCACTTTGCTGTATTTACTCTCTTCAAATGGAGCCGGAAAGACATCATCACGAGATCGTGGTCACTTCCAATGTCTGCTCCTGGAAAAGTGCGTGTCCTGCCAATGTTGATGCTTGATCTGAAGCGTTTCTTGACCATGATGTAGTCGATCTGGTTGTGATGTTCCCCGCCGGGACTGTGCCATGTCCATCGTCTGGATTTTTTGTGGAGACCAAGCGTGTTTGCCAGTACCAGATTGTTGTATCTGGCAAACTCCAATAGCCTCAGACCCCTGTCATTTGTCTCGTTGTTGCAGTGGGGTCCGCATGTGTCTCCCCAGTTGTGGTGCGCATCTTGGCCAACCTTGGCATTCCAGTCGCCTTGCACTATGACTATGTCCTTCTTCGGCACTTGGTCAAGGACCGCCTGTATATTTTCATAAAAATCCTCCACTTCGCTGTCTTCATAGTCTGATGTTGGGGCATAGGCCTGGATGATGGTAATGTTGAAAGGGGTTGCTCTCAGACGGATGGTAATGAGTCTACTGGAGACTGGGCGGCAACCCATGACAGTGGCTAGAATGTTCTTGTGGACCAAGAATCCAACGCCATGTTCGTGCCTGTCATCTCTACCGCTGAAATAGAGCTTGTGGCCTTTGTCAGTCGTTGTTTCACCTAGGCCTTTCCAGCGCAGTTCGCTGATACCTAGAACGTTCCATCGATAGTGGTCCAGCTCGTGGGCCAGTTCTTCTAATTTTCCTTCCGCAGTTAGGGTCCTGACATTCCAGGTTCCTATGACGATGTTGTTTCTCGTGCGGATCTTGCTAGTTTGTCCATCAGTAGCATACTTTTCACCTCCGTCCTGGTGGCCAACGGAAGGCGCGGTCCTTGTGTAGCCGGGCGACGACCGATCCGGCATGGAATTAGTGGATAGCCTCATCATGTGTTGTGTCTTGGGCAAAAAAAGACCTGGCAGGGCCCAATCCTCTCCAGGCTGTTGGCCACAGCCGAAATCCACGAATACAGTGTGGCTCGCCTTGGCCCTGAGCACGTGGTCGTTGAACCTGTAGTAACGTGAGGTTCCTCCGCCCTGGCCGGTGACTTCTGTGTAGAAGACTTTCGCCCAGTGATGCCGTGCTAACATCACCCCTGTTAGTCGCCTCTTACGACACGCCGGGAAACGTTGGGTCTATTCTATTTGCCCGAACCCTCTTACAATGTCCTACCACCGTAGCTCAAGTGGTAGAGCGTTCGCCTGGCACACCGATGACCCAGGTTCGAATACCGTGGTGGGGCGATATAAAATGTGGCCATTTTTACTGTCCATTTTAGCAGTATGATTGCTCTGATGGTTCAGTGTTGATTCAGGTCCCTACCCCTCTTTCCCTAGGATGGTTAACCCCGTCTTCCTTATCGCCAATGGCGGGTGTAGACGTTAAACCTCAATGTTCATTCATTCACACCTACAAAAATATATTTTACCTCAATTCTTGATAGTTTTTCTAAACGGTATCCAAAAAAATATAATTAATATTAAGGATCTTTCGGAAGCAAGTGATTTTTGTTAGTATGCAAAGGTGTAAGTTCACGAACTCTTTCTTAGTTGTTTCGTGGAAAAGGATTTTCCCAGGAAGTTGACTTCGTGGGTATATTTTGTTTATTACATCGCTTGTAGGACACCCCAAATGATGTGATTTTGTAAAAGGACCGTCCTCAACCATTTTAAGTGTGAAAATGGGGATCGTAGTTTAAAGAGAGGTACTGGAAGCAGGTCAAGTTCGTCATTGCGTGGAGTATAAAGCCGCCTCGCGACAACCACGATGACAAGAGGGGCCGGGTAGCTCAGTTGGTAAGAGCGTCTTGCTAGTAACCGAAAGGTCGCTGGTTCGAATCCCGGATTGGTCAACGTGTGATCATATTATTTTCCCCTTTACCAACAACTGGCCCGCTGGTGTCAGTATAAATCGGTCCAGTAGTCACCTATATGCGAAAGTGTCGTGTGACTATAATCTACAAACAAACAAACAAACAAACACGATGACATTGTCCCCTATACGCATTGTGTCCGGGGACGTTAATTTACGCAAGCAAAGCAAGCACGATGAGAGAAAGTAGTAGTGCGGAATCATTTTCACAACGAAAAGCACTCTCTCCCGAAAAATCCCTAATATGTTTTGCGAAACACAGAACTGTTGAAAATTCCGCTTATATTTTTGATTGCGTAAAATTAACGGAATCAGAAGGCATACGGGGCCGAAGACACTATCTCGATGTTTTAGCAGATAACCAAATTCTTAATCTTTTGATTGTTTGCCTCTGTAGTATCATACAAACTAGCATTCTTTGTGACTTGGGAATCTTAGAACTTTTGACAAATCTGTGCGTACTTTTTGGCTTTGGAAGTGGGTTCAGAAACAGTCATACAGTGCCGTGATAAACCTGCAGCTTTCTCTTTCTCTAAGACCACCAAGTTTTTATTTCATTGATGCATTAGTATTGGATTGCAGCGACCTTCTCCTTCTGTATGACCATTTGTTGTTGTTGGTGTTGTTGTTGTTGTTGTTTTTATTTCATTGATGCATTAGTATTGGATTGCAGCGACCTTCTCCTTCTGTATGACCATTTGTTGTTGTTGTTGTTGTTGTTGTTCTTCTTCTTCTTCTTCTTCTTCTTCTTCTGTTATAATATACGTTAGTGTTTTATCCAATAAATAATATAATTCCGGAATTCAAAGGAAAATATACTCTTGGTGGCGCAAATGGAAGCATAAAACATATCGGACAACGGTGCGTCTGCGGCTTTTTTTTTTCTTCTGTGTGTGAGCGACTTGGCGAGACGAGCGAAGTCATTAAAACACTTTATAGTTTTCTTGCGTGTCGTCCTCATCGCAATGATCATGTTGGACGTTTGCCATTCCTTCCGTGCATGTCCATATAGACAGTCGGATGGGTTTAGAAACGCATGGCGAACTTTCCATAAACTCTGTAAGGGAGGTTCAATCAACAGCTTAAGGGCATTTGTAGAGATTGATTGCGTGTTGTGCAAGTACGTCAATGAGCTGGTTGGATTGAGTGCAGCGGTCTTCTTCTTCTTGTGACTTGCTGTTATTGGTGTTGTTGTCCTTCCTTTCTTCTTCTTCTTCTTCTTCTTCTTCTTCTTCTTCTTCTTCTTCTTCTTCTTCTTCTTCTTCTTTTTTCTTCTTCTTCTTCATCTTCTTTTTTATTGCCACCCCTTTCCTCCTTTTCAATTTGGTCCATTTGCAATTAATACGACCTCTTCCTTTACTCCTTTTCTCCACCTTTAGCTTTTCCAATCTTCCTCTCCTTCACGTCCTTCTCTTGATCAGCTGTATTCTTACTCTGTCACAAACCTCCGTGCCTGATTTACTATCTATGCATCTGATATCGCATTATTACTAGAAGGTTCATACAACCTTCACACGAGTTTGTTAACAGTTCTTAAACATTTTAATCCCAAACATACACGCACACAAACACAGTCCTTACGTCATCGTTCACTCAAGTTGAGCAAGAGAGAAATGTCACAACACTTGGAAACATACAAGTAGCAGAAACGCATACGTGTATAGTTCTTTTACCTTATATATTGAATCCACTACAGCTAACACATTATTTTCATCTAACACCACAACTTATTCACACTATTTTTTACGTACGCACTCCATCCACCGCTACATTTAACTATTATAATTCATTCACACTTCTAACACTCAGTTACAATCACCCAGAGAGTAAACGTTATTTCTCCCTGCCACATGGTTTTTATTGATTATTATTATTCTTTGACTCATCACACCCAAGGAGTCCGCTGATTAAAAGAACTTCGTTAATCCTATCCTATCCTATCCTATCCTAACCCCTAACCCAAAGGTCGTAGGGACACCACAGATGATCGTTTAATCAGCGTACTCCATCTTTCTCTGTCCTCAGCAACCCTCATGGCTTCGTTCAGTGTCAAACCAGTCCATTCTCGAGTGTTGTCCTCCCACCTCTTTTTCTGTCTCCCTCTTCTTCTGCCCCCGTGCACCGTGCCTTGCAGGATGGTTTTTGCAAGGCCTGATGCTCTCGGTGACGTGGCCATAGCATCGGGGTTTTCGTTTCTTCACCACTGTGAGCACGTCATCATATTGTCCATGGGCTTGTGTGATGGTCTGTCGGACTTCGTTGTTGGTGAGGTGCTAGGTATAGGAAATGCTAGAAGTCTTCTGTAGCACCTCATCTCCATGCTTTGTATTCTTCGTTGTAGACCTGCTGTGAGGGTCCATGTTTCGCAAGCGTATAAGAAGATGTAGATGACAAGGGGGCACAGTACGCTAATAAGGTAAAATAATTCGTAGTTTCAATTCTTCCCCCCCCCCCCCCACGCTTTCACTCACGCTGACGTGCTAGCTAACACTAGTCCACCAAAATACGTGATGCGCTGTACATTAGACAATTCACTTCTTGACATACTCTTTCGGCCTCATATCCTCAACTTCTTCCTTCTCTCCTTCCTCTTCATGCCATGTTCGTCCCCTGATCCCGTTGAGCCAGCCTTTATCTTCCTTCCGGATTTGTCTTCCGCATTTCCGTTTTTAAAGAAAACGGCCAGGAATGAAAGAAGTGTCACCAAGGGTTTGTTTTGAAGCATCGAACTGTCAAAGTTTTATTTGCAAGAGAACGAGAGTAAAAAGAGTTTGGGGCACAAAAGAGTGGGCAATACCTCATATCCCGAGCTGTCTCAATGTGTCTCATTGCCCCCAAAGAAAACTGTCTCAACCTGTCCCCTTTATCTTGGCCATTTTTTGACTGCTGTCCGATTCTCGAAGCGTGATCGTCGCCCTTTGTTGCAATTATCCCCCATTTTAGGACCGTTTTTAGGGGTTGATCTCCCATTTTCCCTCTCACAGAGAATCTGTAGCTGTCGGTGTCGTTTAATGATCGAGCATTTAGTTGCATTCAACTTTGTAAACCTTACGCAACATTGACGACTGTTTCCCAGTTGGACGCACACAGCTGAAATCATGTGAAGAAACCGTCGACTCATGGACAAACACCGCGTCAAAGTGTTTGCAAAACAAACCAAATTGACGTCCAATATGGTCCTATTTTGGTCATCAGAACTAATGAAAAATTTAGTAGACTTTCACTTTGAGTCAAACATTTTGTGTGAATATGGCATGTGTGATCACAAAATGTCTTCTCTTGTCATTTGTGAATTTCTCTCTCTCTCTCTCTCTCTCTCTCTCTCTCTCTCTCTCTCTCTCTCTCACTCTTTCTCTTTCTCTCCCTCCCTCCCTCCCTCTCTCTCTCCCCCTCTCCCTCTCCCTCTCTCTCTCCCTCTCCCTCTCTCTCTCTCTGGGTATGTTGTGTGTATGTTCGTATCTGTTCGTGTGTGTTTTAAAATACGGACTTTCTTTTTTAAAATGTCTCATTCGTTCTAATATCCTACGTGTCCGTAGTCTTTCAGCCTTACTTGTGTTCGTCCGCGAACGCCGACAGTCGCACAAACGTCCAACGTTAGCAGACTTGAATGCAGTTCTTTCTGACGCGGTCTGTTTCTCTTAATCATGAATTCTTTCCTCTTTAAAGATCGTCCTGATAGCCTAGAATTATCGATGCCTATTTCTCCCTGAAGGCTCGCTGCGGCAATTGGGTTTAAGGGTGAGAAACTAAGACGTATAATTTGTGCATTGATAGCGTTTACATTTTTAGTTTGGCACATGTAGCCTAAATAGGGCCTATCAAGTGGTGTCATAAATAGAGCTGCATGCGCTGTTCGGAATAGTGAGGAGATGATTGTTCGTTAAGAATAGGGTGTGATGACATTGCTTAGTCTACGATATTTGTATTATTATTTGCTTCAGTGATGAGTCTGTTATTGAAAGAGGTGAATGACTTAGTAACACGTACGTATTTTAAAGAAACTCAGTGAAAGAATGGATCACAATTTTCAGTTATTGTTGTTTGTTTGCTTTTAAGTCAACAACTGAAAAAAGGTAAGGTAAAGGTGGTCCCAAAGACTTGTGGCCGTAGGGAAGCGTGGTGTTCGACATCACACTTATCTTGGGCCAGCGTAATGAGGGTGATGCCCATCTCTCTCCCTCGCTGCTTTACCTTCCCCACCCTTAAGAGAGTAGGTACTCAATCAGAGTTGAATCAACTGGGGGCGTTGTTATTTGTCGCTTCACGTTTTGCGGTCACCCATCCAAGTGCTAACCGCACTGGACGGTGCTTAACTTGCGACACAGTAGCGAGTGCTCCAACCACTGCGCTATCCGACACCCCGAACAACTGAACGAAACAGAAAGAAAAACAACATGAAAATGGATGGTGTAGTGGAAGTGATGATGTGTGTGTGAGTGTGTGTGTGTGTGTGTGTGTGAGGGTGTGTGTATGTACGTGTTTGTCTGTCTGCCTTTCGGTGTCTGTGAATGCATTCCTGTAAGCGCGTGTGCGCGTATGTGGGCGCCTATTGGTACGTGCAAGATGATTGTTTATGCGTGGGTACGTGCGATCCGGTGTAGGCCTATTTGCAGACCTCTTGCGTGCATGTATGCGTGAATGTCTGGTTTTTCGCTTCATGTCCATCGAGGGACAAGAGACAATAACAAATAAGTGCTTTATAAGTGATAAGAGAAACAAAGTACGGGAAGTGCTTTTTGCTTTTCATTTCCCTCTCTCCACAGCCACAATATTGCATTTGGGCTTGGCCATATAACGTCTCGGGAGACGGAGAAGTGGTGCGAGAGGACCGGTGACTGTGTGGCGGTGTAGTTTTAAGCCCCGAGAGTGGTTCGTTGATGTACATGAACTGTAAATGAAACAGGTGATAGTGTTACTGTAAATGTAACTCACGATCATAAGGAGGAAGAGGAGGAGGATGACGATGACGACGACAATGATGATGATGATGATGACGATGATGATGATGATGATGATGATGATGATGATGATGATGATGATGATGATGATGATGATGATGATGATGATGAAGTTATGACAGTGATGATGATGAATAAGTTGTGACAAATACTCTTACACATGAAACTGGTTTGCTGAGGTTTTCATGAATAAACGTCCAATAGCGGCAACATCAGTGAAACCCAGTGTGACTACCCTCAAGATAAAATATGATGCTATTGACAACTTTGGTTCTGGTTGTTGTCGTTGCTACTATTTCTGTTGTTGCTGTTGTTTACGTCGTCGTTGCTGATGTGCCGGCGCGGCTCTTCAAGCCTTTTTATTTGAATTATTATTGATGATGATTTTTTGCCGTGTTAAATATTATGTTATGTTAGACCATGTAATAATGATGATGTATTTATGTAAGAGGACAACGGCGATTGTCTACGAGGATGATGATAATAATAAAGGTATCGATACTGCTGTTGTTGTTGCTGATTTTGCTGCCTACCCCGAAAATGATGATGATGATGATGATGATGATGATGATGATGATGATGATGATGATGATGATGATGATGATGATGATGATGATGATGATGATGATGATATTCCCTTTTGTGTATATCACCCTTCATTATTTTGCAGCATCCTTTGTCCTTCAGAATATACTTTTTTTTCGCAACACAGTCTAGTTTAATCCAGCAGTTTTTGTCATTTTGGCTTAACAGTTTCATTTGTCCAGCAACTGGGTGTGCAAATGTTGCAGAACCAATCCCAAAGCGCCAGACTATCATATTATAACAGGCAAAGGAAAAGTAACAACGGCAATTATAAAATAAAAGGCTGTTGTTGCTGGCTGTGAACGAGCCCTCTAGTTTGGTTGATGTTCCCAGTGTGCGGGACAACGTTAACACTGATGGACAAATGACAGTAATAAGATTACGGGCTATTTGGGGGACTTTGTACATTTTCTAAGTCTTCTCCGTGTATGATGTTCCCAGTGAACACAACGAATAAAAAGAAAGGGAAATAACCAAAACCAACAGACAACGATTTAAAACCAAAGGGAAGTAACCGAAACCGATCATAGTACAACTACTGACCATTCTTGCTGCTATGTTGCGAACATTTGCAAGCCCTATTTTTCTGAATGACGCTTCAGGGTTTGTGTGTGCTTGCTCGACGATAAAAGGCTAATTGTAAGAGAGGATATGACTGAACAGACTATAATAATAATAATAATAATAATAATAATAATAATAATAATAATAATAATAATAATAATAATAATAATAATAATAATAATAATAATAATAATAATAATGCAGGATGCTCTCAGGTTACTGTATAAATACCATATATTTATCAATTAGTGTATATATTTCCCTCGACCCACGCTCCCACCCCTTACTTCGAATACCCTTCAGTGAAAATGGGTTGAATAGCTAAAACCAACAAGTCACTGTACTAAACATTCCGTCATGGCTGGAGACATGGACAACACATTTTAGAATTCTACATCATCACCATTATCAGGCTGTAAAGTATTTGCTGCAATCTTTTCTCGTTCAGATGACTTTGGAACAAATCTGATTTGTTTGAATGCAAAATAAAAGTACAGAAAATAAATGAAGTGAATGGCGAAGTAAGCTTACACCCGATTTGTTGCCCACCAAACTAAAACTCGTATTTAACTTCATAGTTTGGTTGTTGTGCACATTGATTTGGGCTGTCTTATGGTCTTATCCTTTCCCCCATTGCGATCCCCTTCCCGTGCAAGCTTAGCGGCTTGATCTTTCTTTGGCCTTTTCCTTTCTTTTCCCCTTATCTCCAGACACTTCCAGCCAGGATACCTTGATCATCCTTTTGCTGTGATGACTGAAGATGTTTCGCTCCCCTGCCATCTCCCGCTCTCCACTTCCCCTCCCCTCCACACACACACACATATCCACCCCATTTTCTCCAACACTATTTTGCTCTCCCACCCTCCTTCCCCCCAGAACACGAGGCCAAACTGTCGTACGCTGGTAGTGGAGATGTCGGAGGCAGTTGTGCTGTGCTCCACTGCATCCACTCCTTCCCTCTTGCCATGCTACACCCCTCAAACCCTTTCCCCTCTCCTCCCCCCTCCCACCCTAGTCCCCTTTTTACCCCGGATAAGGCGTGGTCAAACGGTCCTGGGCTGGCGGTGGAGCTGTCAGAGACAGTTTTACTCCGATTTAAAAGAAAGCTACAGCTAATGACAGTCTGCACGAACCAGTTTGGTCGATCGCAAAATCGCTCCCTCTTTCCCTCACTCTCTCTCTCTCTGTCTCTCTGTCTCTGTCTCTCTCTGTCTCTTTCTGTCTCTGTCTCTGTCTCTGTCTCTCTCTCTCTCTCTCTCTCTCTCTCTCTCTCTCTCTCTCTCTCTCTCTCTCTCTCTCTCTTCCGTTCCTGTTGTTGAGCGATTGTCCAAGAAATGCTTTCCTTCCCGTTCCAACGACATAGACTTACAGCGTGAAGAAGAATAAATATCCCATGTAATTCATATTGAGTTGAAAAAAAACTAATCTTTAAATTAATAATAATAATAATAATAATAATAATAATAATAATAAGAATAAGAATAAGAATAAGACCACATATGCACACAGAGACAAAGAATCACATCCCAGAAATCGTATAAAACTAATAAAGATAATACATGCAACACATCTTTATTAGCTCGTTAAAGGAATTTACACAAGCGTAGATCATTATAAAATAAATCAAAAAGCATATTTAAAATATGTGTGTTAAATGAACAAAAGTTACAATCAACCGTAAGAATGTATACACATTTAAAAAAATCCAGATATTAACACCTTCATACTAACAGCTATCACAGTTTGTTTGTTTTTTTAATTGCGTTTCATCAATACAACACATTTATACTACTGCTACCACAGCTCCCTATCACAATCAAATTGCACCACAAAGAGTAGATTATGAAACTGCGCTACATAAAACAGCTGGATTATTACCAAATAATTATTTATTAAAAGCGAGCGAGTGAGTAAGGAGGCCTATTTTGATTGCAACGAGAAATTTCTTCTTTGTTGAAACAGATGTTTTATTCAATGAAAACACGTATGAAAAAACAACAACAGTGTTTTAGAGAAAAATGTCGTTGAGACAAAGAATGCAGTGGAACAAAAACGCATTGTTTGAGGAAAGACTACTACAGTGGAAGTGCCGGGGGGTTTCAGTATAAAGAGTGCCGGGGGTTTCAGTATAAAGAGTATCCCCACTTTCTGGAAATTTAGTGCTTTAAATTCCCACTGTCAATGTCTTTCTCCTTTGTTCTTTCTCATTCCTACTCAGTTCTATCAATCTACTATACTATCTTCTTGTTCGCTAGACCGGTCACCTACCTTTTTTCTTGAAAACTCTTCCTGGACAAAACTCCTCATTTGTGTGTGAGGTCTGTTGGATCAGCTTGGGAATATTGGATGCTTTCTGCCAAATGGTCACTGGGGCTTCCTATGATGCTATTATTTGGCAATGTAGGCGTTTTATATGTATGTGTTTTGTTGATATTGTATAATGATGTTTGTATTCTATTTTGTTTTTGTAAACGGGGGTTGGATAAATTAGAGTATAGCCTCAGCGTCCCCTACGTGGGATGTCTTTATTGTAAAGAGACTGGCTGGTAGATTGCCTTCAGTGTTACCACTAGGGTTGTTTCGGCAGATCTTTTATGCGGATCAGGGATGAGTCCTCTTTCACTTTTCTGGTCCTGAGTTGGCTCGGAAGAGTCCGCTGGACCTAAAGCAATAACAATGTAATGTAATGTACTACAGTTAAAGACATCATATTAAATGTGGGATAAATAAATGGACTTGACTACTGGGACGGCTTGAGTTAGATCGGCCAATACCTTGAGTAGCTTTGAGCTAGAAAGGCACTGTATAAGAACGAGTAGTGAAAATCAAATATTTCAAAAGCAATGTTTAAGGTATACAATGTCTACAAGAAGAAAAAAAAACACAAGATCTCACACTCGCGACATTATTCTTTTGCTTCATTATTTGTAGGGGAACGTGTCCAAAGTAACGCATCAAAACAGATCTCGCTATGAAACCGTTCCTTCATACGCCAACTGTAGGAAAAGAAAATAATGCGACCACTTTTCTTGTCACCCTCGGAAGTTGCTCAGCCTCCATCACCTAAGGGAGACAAGTGAGGCAGAAAATACTGCAAGTCGGTAGAGTGATGTCTCCTTTCCGCCTCCAAAATGGCGATGAGCGAGGATAGAGAACAACCATTTTGTGGACGGTGACGGTTGTACGCACGGTTGGGTTTTAGCCGAAAAAAAAAGAGATCAATCTGAGTGGATATTTTGTTTCTAGAATTGGCCATGGCGAAGGTTTCAGGACAGTGATTTTGTAAACGAGGACTGCAGTATGATTGGTTCGATCTAGCAGAAAATAATGATGACTTTGAATATGTTTTTTTAACTGGACTTGGCAATGGTCGAGAACTGAGACCGATTCGTTGGCGATGATTGTATCAAAGGGCCTAGAGTGAAAGAAGTGTGTGTCGCAAACCTGGGTGTTACTGGGTGATCACTACTGATGAAGGACTTTGACCTTGACTTTCATGACTTACCCCAGAACATGGTTTTATTTCAATAAAAAAACCTAAGGTACACCATTTACTTCCAACACTTCACAAACACATAACACGTTTTTCCAAGTTCGATTATTTTATTATATTCCGTTCATTTTTCTTCGAAATCGGAACGATAATTTGGCGATACTTTTCGTCGTGGTTACCGAAAATAAAGTTCACTTTTTTTTTCTATAAACTTATCTTAGTTTTCGTCCTCGTTGAAATCGTTGATGAATGAAGAAACCAGTCTTTAGATGAGTTGTAGAAAAGTTAATAGGAGCTGGAACTTGACGTCGATGTCGCCGTTAGATCTAAAGGCTGTAGCCCTCGTTAACGTACAGTTCCATCTTAGAATCAGTCACTCCGATCATAAGCAATACGTCAGTGAAGAATCCAGTGCCAGTCTCAAAGATGACATCGTCACGTAGATCCAAGACGATTCATACCACAGAATAAAAACACCCTACGGTGCCAGAATTCAGCTAAAGCTGATCAAACGTCGAGGAACAACTATCTTCCTGGCCCAGCCACATCTGACAACATCCAGCCTCCAGCTAAACTGTCGTTGGCACCCCACAGAATAAGTTGCCTCGGAGCTTGGGTAGAATCCTCCCTGTCCAGTCTAGATCTCTTTCCCAACTGATTGACAGTTTTCCTAACCGATTTCGCCTCTGTTTCATTTTACTAAGGTTACCATACTTTTATCATTAAAACAACCAATGAAAATTTCCCAACGCAAACAAATGACCTATCACCTCAAATATTATATTTTGTAAAATTAATAGCTCACAACCTCTTTGCTTTTCCTAAAAATTTATTATTGGCATTAATCACAAACTTTCACACAAAAGAATTATCGAAAAAAATCGTCCATTTTATTCTTTTCCAGGAATAAAAAAAAATGGCGATTGACACGCAGCAAAATTGACGTCATATTTTTAAATCTAGCACAGGCACTCTATAAAACAATTTGCACTTGGAAAATAAAAATACTCGCGAGCGTTTCGTTTCGCGACATTACGCCCCTCCTCTTGAGCTGAAACATCCATGTTTAAGCTATTCTTTTACAAGTGCAGTCGACTCAAATAGTCTGCGCCAACATTGTCTTTCCCTTTGATAACTTTGACTGTGAAAGAATACTGTTGCAGCTGGAGAGCCCACCTCATCAGCCGACCATTCTCAGTCTTGGTTTTCTGCAAATATGTGAGTGGTTGGTGGTCTGTCTCCAAAGTAAAATGTGTTGAATACAGGTACTGTTCAAACTTCTTGACAGCCCATACCACTCCCAAACACTCCTTTTCGATGGTCGGGTAGTTTTTCTCTGCACGGTTGAGCTTCTTGCTTGCATAGGCTACTGGCTGTAACCCTTGCCCTTGATCTTGCAGTAAAACTGCTCCCACTGCAACATCTAATGCGTCACTCCTCAGAGTAAATGGTTTGCTGACGTCAGGTAGCAACAACACTGGTTTGCTTACCAAGCAATCTTTGAGTTTAACGAATGCTGCTTCACATTTTTCATCCCAGGCCACTTTTTCTGGTAGACCTTTCTTTGTCAAATCAGTCAACGGAGCGCTGATTTCCGCATAGTTGCTGATGTATTTCCTGTAGAACCCCACTAGTCCTAGGAATGCTCTGACTTCTTTCTTTGAGATCGGTCTGCTGGCTGACCTGATTTTCTCAGTTTTGTCATCATCAGGCATGACTGTGCCTCCACCCACATGATGACCCAAATAGTCTAACTCCCCGAAACCAAAGTAGCACTTAGAGGGTTTCGCTGTAAGACCTGCCTCCTCCAACCTTTTCAACACAGCATCAATGGCCTCTACATGCTGTTCCCATGTTTCAGTGGCAATGATGATGTCATCAATGAAATGTTCAATATCATCACGCTTCAGAGGTTCAAGTAGCTTGCGCATCATTCGAGTGAAAATAGAACTCGCAGTCTTGATTCCGAATGGAAGATAAGCGAAACAGTACTGTCCCATGGGTGTACTAAACGCCGTTTTCGGTTTATCCTCTTCTTTGACTGGTATCTGCCAATACCCTTTCGTCAAATCTATCTTTGACAAATATCGTGCTTTCTGCAATTTTGCAAAGATTTGTGGCACATCAGGAATAGGTTCCGAATCGAACTCTACCTGCTTGTTGAGGCTTCTATAGTCAATACAGAAACGTATTTCACCATCCTTCTTCTTCGCCAACACAATCGGACTATTGTAAGGCGACACTGTTGGTTCTATGACCCCCAACTCCAACATGTCAATGACCTCTTTCTTCACTGTTTCTACCTGCGCAAATGGTAGCGGGTATTGCTTCACATGCACTGGCTCTCTTGACGTAAGTTTGAATTCACATTCTTCGATTTTACATTTCCCTGGTATGTCTTTAAGCACCTTTTCTCTCCTATCGCAAATAGACAAGATTTCAGCCTGTTTGTGCTCGTCCAACTCAGGGTTGATCTTCACGTCTCTGGGACCTTCTTTTGCATGCAATGTAAGCATGGGAAAACGATCTATGCCTAGTGCTCCCATCTCTTCATCGTACACATCGTCAACCACAACGCTTACTTCCTCCTCATCTGTCTCCATGACCACCGCGTTTGGCTGTGCTTCATCCGTCCCTGTTTGCTTTCCGTCACGTTCGACGTACAATTTCAGCAAATTCGCATGTAGCAGTTTTTCATGTCCCCTTATCTTGATCCTGTAGTTGCAGCTGCTCACTTTCTCCACAACTGGATAAGGACCTTTCCACGTTAGCTGCAGCTTGTTGTGTTTTGCGGGCAACAAAAGCAAAACTTTGTCCCCGACCTCAAATTTTCTGTCTTTGGCCTTTTTGTCGTACACCCTTGTGTACCTGAGCGCTGCCTTGCTGAGGTTGTTCTTGGCAATCTCACAAGTTTTCTCGATTTTGTTCGTGAGATCCGTGATATGGCTAATCGTGGATCGCACTTCCTCTCCTGCATCTTCGTTTGTCCACACCTGACGTAGAACCTGCATAGGCCCTCGTACTTCACGCCCATACAACAATTCAAAAGGCGAAAATTGCAAGCTTTCTTGCGGTACCTCTCTGTAGGCAAATAATAACGCTGGCAAAAACTTGTCCCAGTCCTTGGGTTGTTCTTGACAAAGTCTCTTCATCATGTCCTTGAGTGTAGCATTGAACTTCTCTGTCAAACCATTTGTTTGCGGGTGAAAGGGTGTAGTATGGATCCCCTTTATGTTGAGAAGCTTGTTCACTCTCTCCATGATCTCGCTGGTGAATTGGGTACCCCTATCTGTGATCACTTCCTTAGGAATTCCCATCCTGGTCCAATAGATCCACAACGCCTCGCTCACTGTCTCTGCCCTAATATCTTTCAGAGGTGTCGCTTCTACATACCGCGTGGCATAATCAACCATGGTCAATATGTAACGATGACCCCTGCTGGACGCTGGTAGTATCGGACCAATGATATCTACCCCAACTCGCTCGAAAGGTGTGCTGATAAGCGGCATGCTTTTCATCGGAACCTTCCTAGTAGCTCCCTTCCTCGTGCTCCTTTGACACACGTCACATGACGCACAATAACGTTTGACGTCACCACAGATACCCGGCCAATAGAAATCACGCCATATCCGGTCGCGAGTTCGACGTACTCCTTGATGTCCTGCCATCGGTGTATCATGAGCCAATTTGAGCACATCTGATCGGTACCGTTCTGGTACTACCACTTGTCTACATGGTTTACCTTCACTCATGTAAACTCTGTACAAAATGTCTTTCTTCCACTCGTAGTGGGTTTCTTGCTTGAGCGCTAGCTCTGCCCTTTCCCGAATCTTTCCTAAAGTTGGGTCGGCCTTCTGTTCCTTAGATAGATCTTCAGGACGTATTTGCCCTAAGTCAATCTGCTTAGGAATCCATGGCTTGGCTTGTGCTTGTTGCTTCTCCTGCAACCTGGTTTGTACCGGTGCTACAACTTGTTCCTCCGGTTGCTCTACCAACGGAAACAATGGAACTTTGACCTCAGTCCCGTCTGTCATCTTTCTGCAATTTCCTATCAGAACTTGATGCACAAGCGTCTTCAAAACTAAAACACGCGTTTCTCCAACGAAAAACGGAGTTTCCAAATTCACCACAGCAATGGGCACTTTCTTTCGCTTGGATGAATCTGCAAGTGTCACGTTTTGATATTCGCCCGTATACTTGCTTGGGGAAACTAAACTTGAATCCACCAATATGCTACTGGCCCCTGTATCCCGAATACCTTGAGCCTTTACTCCATCCACTTTCAACTCACAGTTTGGTTCATAGCCGTCTTCACTACATCTATTACATGGTTTCTGTTCCTGGGTCACGTTGACCGCATTCACAACAGCTGACGCTAGGTTTGAGTTTGGTCTGTTTCTATTCACATTTGCCTTTTGGCAATCCCTCATCAAATGTGGGCCTCCACATCGAAAACATCCCTTGAAGTTTTGCTGAGACTTGTTTATTCCTGACGCACCCGCGTTGCCAGGACCTGTCGTTTGACCACTCACCCCTCCATTACGTCGTTGTCCCATGTTCGAATTCTGCGTTTGCTGGTTAACCCTGGGACGGTTATCCATTCTAGCACTGGGTCCAATGGGCCGCCTTGTTGCAATCGGACCTCCAGCATTCTGCGCATCTTCATACGTTTGAGCGTGGACCACCACTTCGTCCACACACGTAGGGTTTCTCTCCCTAATAAATCTTGCCTCCTCTTGAGACACTATCTCCAACATTTTGTCCATGAGAATTAAATCTTTCAGCTCACCTGATTTTCCTTCTTTCTCAGACAAATCCACCCATCTGTCCAAATACATCCCCATCCTGTTCCTACACTCCCTGATGCCTTCATGACTGCCCCGCTTGAATTCCTTGAACCGTTTCCGATAAGTTTCAGCGGTCAGTTGGAAACGCCTCATGATCGCAGCCTTGACCATGTCGTAGTCCATAATTTCCTCATCAGACATCTCAGTGTAGACTTGCCGCGCTTGGCCTCGCAATTGACCAGATAGCCTTATTGCCCACTCATCCTTGTTCCAACCCGACAAGGTAGCGATACGTTCAAACTGTTTCAGGTAGACCTCTACATCGTCCTTATCATCCAAATAAGGTACATTCACATTCAAACAGCTCCTCGCTGTCCTCGGCTCGGGATAAAAATTTTGATTTTGGTCCCCATCATCTGCAGTCCACTCTTGCGCCTTTCTCAACTCAAACTCGTTTTGCATGGCCATTTGTTCCAATTTTGCCTTGGCCTCCCTTTCTTCTCTCATAATGCGCTCTTCTCGTTCTTCACGTCGGAGCTGGTCCTCCCGTTGCTCCTGCCGTATCCTTTCTGCTTTCTCTTCCTCTCTTATTCTCTCCGCTTTCTCCTCTGCTTTCTCTTCCTCTTCCTTTCGAATCCTCTCCGCCTTTTCTTCCTTTCTTCTATTCTCCACATACTCTGCCAGATCCTTATCTGTCAGACCCAGGATGATCCCATCCTGCTTGTAGGCTAGCAGCGGAGACTCAATCTCCATCTGAACTGGTTGCTGCCTCGGCATCCTCCTAGCCAAACTTTCCCTAAACTAATCCTGTTTTACTACACGTAACCCTGGTAGATAAAACCACGGACTATTTAGGCCTCTAACGTACTCGCCTTTCCAAAGGTTAAAGTACTTACAATGGATACGCCTGCGCTCTAGCCCCAAACGGCTATTCTGTCACAGCTATCCTTAAGTGAACGGTTATACACTAATAACACGATCACCGACGATAATCCACCGCCTTTCAGATTATCATCCACACTTAGTCTCCTGGTTAAGTAAAACGTCTAACTAGACCCACATTTACTAACCAGCACTACCAATTACCACAATTGGTTAAACTGTCAATCGGACACTACCGAATCTGACTTTCAGACCCTCAACTAGAAATAATTCTTGGTTAGAGGTTTGACCAGACTAAGCAACACAGAGCTAATTAGGTTGACCGCCTCACCGATCAATACATAACCTCTAGCCTGTCTTCGAACAACACTGAAACTACACAATGTTTTCGGAACATCCAACTTACTTAAAGTTTAAGCTGGAAAACTTACTTTCAAACTATGACCGATACTTTACCCTACATACTCCATCAGGATAATAAACGTCATAGGTTGCAGAAACTGTTCAGCCTAAGTATACCTTCGACCAAAACACTAGTACCTACGTACAACAGCTATTGCAAACTCTGCAATCAAAGGTTCGAAATTTTGGAAAAGTAAAACTTATACCCAAAATATCTTTAATCCTACTACGGATAATACCGGTCTTCACTGTTCAACCGCCAGAATAAATAATTTCAAACGAGATGATTTCCCTGAAGATACTTACACAGCTAGTTCTCATACAATGTGAAACCACTGATGCACTAACATGTTAGCAGATATAATGCACATTTTATGTAAGCAATGACTAGCAACAACATAAAACAATATTTTACCTATACTGCTCTCTAATCATGCTCATGCAGACGTGCAACAATTACATCAAGGTAACCACAACTTGAAGCAAGAACTTATTATTATGGAAAAAATTACGAAAACTCGCTGAAGTGTTGAATTTGTAAAGTATTGGATTAATGGTGCACCTCTGACATTAAAAAAAAATGAATGGCTCGTTACCCCCTAGAATTTTCCAGAAATTCTAATCCCGGACGATGAACCCAGAATGTCGCAAACCTGGGTGTTACTGGGTGATCACTACTGATGAAGGACTTTGACCTTGACTTTCATGACTTACCCCAGAACATGGTTTTATTTCAATAAAAAAACCTAAGGTACACCATTTACTTCCAACACTTCACAAACACATAACACGTTTTTCCAAGTTCGATTATTTTATTATATTCCGTTCATTTTTCTTCGAAATCGGAACGATAATTTGGCGATACTTTTCGTCGTGGTTACCGAAAATAAAGTTCACTTTTTTTTTCTATAAACTTATCTTAGTTTTCGTCCTCGTTGAAATCGTTGATGAATGAAGAAACCAGTCTTTAGATGAGTTGTAGAAAAGTTAATAGGAGCTGGAACTTGACGTCGATGTCGCCGTTAGATCTAAAGGCTGTAGCCCTCGTTAACGTACAGTTCCATCTTAGAATCAGTCACTCCGATCATAAGCAATACGTCAGTGAAGAATCCAGTGCCAGTCTCAAAGATGACATCGTCACGTAGATCCAAGACGATTCATACCACAGAATAAAAACACCCTACGGTGCCAGAATTCAGCTAAAGCTGATCAAACGTCGAGGAACAACTATCTTCCTGGCCCAGCCACATCTGACAACATCCAGCCTCCAGCTAAACTGTCGTTGGCACCCCACAGAATAAGTTGCCTCGGAGCTTGGGTAGAATCCTCCCTGTCCAGTCTAGATCTCTTTCCCAACTGATTGACAGTTTTCCTAACCGATTTCGCCTCTGTTTCATTTTACTAAGGTTACCATACTTTTATCATTAAAACAACCAATGAAAATTTCCCAACGCAAACAAATGACCTATCACCTCAAATATTATATTTTGTAAAATTAATAGCTCACAACCTCTTTGCTTTTCCTAAAAATTTATTATTGGCATTAATCACAAACTTTCACACAAAAGAATTATCGAAAAAAATCGTCCATTTTATTCTTTTCCAGGAATAAAAAAAAATGGCGATTGACACGCAGCAAAATTGACGTCATATTTTTAAATCTAGCACAGGCACTCTATAAAACAATTTGCACTTGGAAAATAAAAATACTCGCGAGCGTTTCGTTTCGCGACAGTGTGAAAGGCGAACAACTCAATTTGAGAATCTCAGGACGAGTCATCCAAGTTGAAAGTCGTTGAAGACGGTGAGTGAGCTAGTGTACAGTAGTATACCCTACAGATAAAAAGACTCGACCTGATGGAGTTGGTACTCTGTGCTCTGTCTAGATTCAAAGCTCAGCGGTCGGTGACCCAAACTTTTCTTCCTTTTTTTTTTTGGTGGGGCGGGTGGGGGGGGGGGGAGGGTCGGTGGGTTTGTTGACAGTTACTCTTCCAGTAAGCTGTAGTATTATAATCTACGTAAGTCTAACACATCTGGCTGATTGCATATATGTCTACTTGGTCGCACTTGAGAGGGTAAGTTGCCAAATTTGTAGACACCATGGAGAGGACTGAGGACGTTTCTCCACTAATTTTATTTGGGCACTTTATTGTCCCTTTTTAGCCGGGAAATTCTGGGCCGCCTCCCCTGGGGAAGGCGTAGTCGCAGGCTGTGCCTCGCCCTAACCCAACCTACCTAATATTAGTTGTAGTTTTTTTTTCAATTTTGCTGAAGGAGCAAACCGGAGTACATGGAGAAAACCCCCGAGACGTTGCCCGCGTCGAAAGTAAATATTCGTAGAAACATAACGTCCAGAGGTGAGCTCGATCTCACACCTGTCAGGCGCCATTGGTTTGTAGCCTGCGGACAAGGAAAGCTAGTTCCGCCTTAGACCACGAGGCCACAACGTTCGCTAGTCTCAGATCATCTGTTTGCTTGTAAAAATTGGTCCCTTGAGCTTGGATCCCATTGGTCGTTGACAAAGTGAGGTTATGTCCACGTCGCTTCCGATTGGGTTTCTGCGATGCGGACAAAAACGCAGGGTCCGGGTTTCCTGTTTCTTGTGATTATTTTCTGCTTTCTGAACCGACATTTTCTTCTCTTTTTCATCGCCGATGTAGATGTTTGTTATTGTTTACAACAATTATTTAATCTTCGCTGTGATCGGCATCCTCATCAAAGTCGTCAACTTTTAAGTCTTCTAACGCTAACGCTAATCCTTAACCTAACCCTTACCCTTACCCTAACCCTAACTCTAACCCTAACTCTAACGGAACACTTTTGATGTCAGCATAACGAGGTCCGTCAAGTCAAAAAAGCGTACGTAGATTCTCAAGTGTCTGTCACAAGAACGCCTTCTAAACATACGCACACACGCACACGCACACACACACGCACACACACCCACACGCACACACGCACACCCACACGCACACACACCCACACGCACACACACACACTACATATTCCATTCTTTATTCTTTTTCCACTGCACAAGTACAGTAATTCATCTATTTCCTCCCTTACTTTTTCTTCTGTTCAACTGACAAGAAAATGTACGCTATGGGAGGTAAAGTTTTGCTAAAATCGAGGAATGGACTCGTCAAAGTGCTAGGTCGGAAGGCTTTGATGTTGTAATGCGAGGTTTGCACGTTGTAGGGGTGAACACTCGGGCCCCGCTAGCAGTGATCAATGCAACAGTTAATAAAGTGCCGGAAACGCCTTGTAAATGCCACTATTCTCTGACAGCTGATAGTCCAACCTGTGACTCCAGTTTGTTACGTTGAAACGCGCAAGATGGTGCGTGTGAAATGCGCACGATATGTATGAAGCGCGTGCAATGGCCGGCTTGCGTGTGTGACGCGCGCGATAGATCTGTTCGTTTTGTTTTGCAACGCATGCAGTAATGGAGTGCATTTATCTTTGATTTGATTTTGCGTTGTTATTAGTAGAGGCTTTGTGTAACGTTAGTGTTTTTAGTTGGTCGATATTGTTTGAGAATTTTCGGGAATTAGTTGTTTACTATCGATCGAAGCGTGTGGATTATTCTGTTGGTTACCATGGAAGCTTCCATTCCAAATGAGGTTGTATGACGTGAGTCACGTGATGATGAAATTAATTTTGATTGGTTGTGGTGTTTTATGTAGGATTATTCTCGTTTGTTCCCGTGTATGTAGAGACTATATAAGCGCCGCACTGTTAAAAAAGTTGAGAGAATTGTTGATAGTGAAGCTGGAAAGAGTTGCTGTGAAAGTTGTTGAGTTGAGTTGAGAATTGTATGCAGTTGTTGGTGTGTGCTGAATAAAAGTGGAAAACTTCATACGTCGACTTTGTGACTTGTATGCTGCTTGAGCGGGTTGCGTGAATAAACGAATCTGAGTTACACAACTATCAGGAATTCAAGCATCGGGGCTGAATCAGATACTGATAGAAAACTCCAACATCAAACTGAGTGTAGCACAGTTGAAAACAGACCTCTCTTCATCTCCAGAACAAAATCTCGCCCCTCTCACCTTCCCCGTTCCTATGCCCCTTATAGAGAATAGTTTTCACACTTTCATGAATGGTTCGCACACACACACACACACACACACACTCACACACACACACACACACACACATTGTCCAGAGAACATCCAGCAAAGGACATCTCTAAAGAGCTGATCAAGGCCCTGGCCGATACAGGATCTAACTCAAACTGCCCGATGCGCGCACTTGCAGCCTTTGTTGGCACTGTCTGATGCCCAGACAGCTGAGCACAATGCTGGGCAATTAGGAAAGAAGGGACTTGGTGCTTGCTGGGTATAGTTGTGTATCTTGCACTCACCCTAGGACATGATGAACGTCAGGATTTTTAAAGTCCGTGTGATGGAATGCGTGCGTGCACAGACTAGATCTCGGTTTATACTCTTATCCGAAGGAGTAGGAGTCATGTTTTTTCTTCTTTTTTGTACTTTAGGTCGTCAACGGGCTTCGAAGAACTGGCCTTGTACAGGTTGCACTTTATCGCTTTACATCCAATATTCCCAATTGCTTTGCGTTTCGATCACCGAGCCAACTGCGCCCCCTCCCCCCCTCCTTACCCCCGTTGGGGTGCCGGGGGTTTCAGTATAAATAGTATCCCCACTTTCTGGAAATTTAGTGCTTTAAATTCCAACTGTCGCTGTCTTTCTTATTTGCTCTTTCTCATTCCTGCTCTGTTATATTAATCTGCTATACTATCTTCTTCTTCGCTAGACCAGTCACCTACCTTTTTTCTTGAAAACTCTTCCGGGACAAGACTCCTTATTTGTGTACGAGGTCTGTTGGATCAGCTTAGGAATATTGGACGCTTTCTGCCAGGTGGTCACTAGGGCTTCCTATGATGTTATTATTTAGCAATGTAGGCATTTTATATGTATGTGTTTTGTTGATAATTTATAATGATGTTTGAATTCTATTTTGTTTTTGTAAACGGGGGTTCGATAAATTAGAGTACAGCTCAGCGTCCCCTGCGTGGGATGTCTGTATTGTAAAGTGACTGGCTGGTGGAGAGCTTTCAGTTTTACAACTAGGGTTGTTTCGGCAGATCTTTTATGCAGATCAGGGGTTGTCCGGTCCTGATTTGGCTCGGAAGAGTCCGCTGGACCTAAAGCAATAATCATGTAATGTAATGTAACTGCGCCCCCCTAGATTCCTTCTTGAAGATTCCGAGATGAAAGTTTAGTATTCTTCTTCACGATATTGTGTTTGGATAGGGGGTATAGTGGGCTTGGTACTGCAGCTTGGCGTCTTTGGTGACTTGAGTTAGATCCGTTGATCAGCCAGTGCCTTGAGCGGCTCTTTGGGCTGGTAAGGGCGCTATAGAAGAGCAGTTCGTTTCATTTCATTTGCCTTTAGGGTAGAAGGCTGTGCTTTTCGGTCCTCGACTGCGGAGTTAATGCCGTACCATGAAGAATATGACCGAAGTTGAACAACAGTTGTGCATAACGTAAATTAAAATACCAAGATCGCGTGTTTGGGTGGGAAGGTCGAACAACAGTAATTATTCATAATGACTATACTGATATTATTTACGTTCTCCTTCTTTGTATCCATTGAGCCGCCTCATTCAGTGTTCTGTGGCCAACAATTATTACTTCATCATTGTCGTGTACTTTAACAGTATCACACTTTCCTTCCTCCGCTACTTTACACAATCGACACTGCAAATTTCATTAGAATACTCCCCAAAGCTTACCCCACCCGAACTGAAAGAGTGGACACCACCAATGTCAAAGAAAAGACAACCGCCGAAGAGAAAAGTGTTAGGACAATCGACAAAGAGAAAAGAGTGTTGTCCCTTTAGTTTAGCCCGCTTCGCTTCGGGTCCAATAGCGCTCCCTGGCGTGAGCCATGGTTATTCGACTCGGGAGCTTAATAAATATTGAGGTAAATAAATCGGCTGGCTCTTGACCGTTATGCTGGGGATGGAGGGTGTGGTCTTTTGAATTCTGCCCAGTGCAGGCTTGGAATGAAAGACTTAAGCTTAGCCAATGTAGTGAGGGTGGAGGCGGCGGTGGTGGTTGGAAATGAGGAGGAGAAGGAGGACGAGGAGGAGGCAGGGTGGGATGATGATGATGATGATGATGATGATGATGATGATGATGATGATGATGATGATGATGATGATGATGATGATGATGATGATGATGGGCTATGGTATGTTGCAGTTTCCAACACAACGATTCGCTAGAAAAGCGTCCTCTTCGGGATCTCTTCACATAAGCCCTCCAAAGGTAAGCTCCTGGTAATTTTGACAGTTTAATTGTATCAAAGTCGAATGGTTCTATAATATATTTACGAAGAGATAACGTTTACCGAATAATTGATTCAATTATTGGTGGTTAAATGTTTGGAATGGGCTATTGAGGGTGAAAATGTGTAGGTTATTTTTATTTATTATTTTTTTTATGGTTGGATAGATTTTTTCAAAACAAATTCTTATGTATTACTAACTGAACTACACAACTGTGTTGTTGTGTGCGTGTGTGTGTGTATATGTATGTAAGGGTTGGGGAGGGTGATGGATGGTTGTTGAAATGAAATTAATAAGTACAGCTCTCCATTAGTCTAAACTTACAATCTTGTTTACAAACGTTGATTTAAACTCGCTTAACTGAATTGTTTGTTATTGGCACGTTTATTCGAAGTGATGGAGTCTTTGGTATGGATTATTTGACGGAATGATGGATTGTTTGACGGGTTGTTTGATTTTTTTGCTCGATCGCCGTTGTTATTTTGTCAATTGCAAACTGAAGTGTTGCTTTAGGATAATATTATTTGCTAATTCATGGCTTCTTTTCTGTTCCAGCACAGAGCCAAAGGCAAAGCGGCCTCCTCCTCCTCCCCCAACTCTCCGGTGTTGACACGTCACCATTTGGAACCCGCCTACCACCATCACCAGCACCACCCTCCCCGCCCAACCTCCCAACCTCCACCCCACAGCCACGCCGGCAAAGCGGCGGCCACCACTCTACCCCGGGTAGCCGGGGCGGGAGCTGGAACAGGTGGATTGTACAGGGGTGGTGATCAGCACTACTTCACCGTGAAAAGAGCTTCTGTGGATGCCTCGGTGTATGCGGACAACGCCGTGACTATGCGTGGGACTGTCATGAGGAGGTGGGTGGTTCTCGGAACGTTTCACAGTTGCATATTCGTGGTTTGGTGAGAGTGAACAGAAGTGGGGATATCTTAGGCGTGAGATTGTGCACGAGCGGATCAAGTGAATTGTTTATAGACAATGTACCAGGAGGACTGGTCACATGAATAGACCGCATGGATCTCTTGAAAGTTTGATGATGATGATGATGATGATGATGATGATGATGATGATGATGATGATGATGATGATGATGATGATGATGATGATGATGATGATGAAGGCGATAACGTGACGCCAAATTAGAGGTCGCCCATGATGATGGTACTGAAGAAGGGGATGCTGATGAAGATGGCGATGGCGATTATGATCAAGCTGATGATGACAACGACGTCGATGGTGGTAATGGTGGTGGTGGTGGTTCTGCTGCTGGTTCTGCTGCTGCTGATGATGATGATTGATGATGATGGATTATGATTGATGACGACGACGATGATGATGATGATGACGACGACGACGACGATGATGATGATGATGATGATGATGATGATGATGATGATGATGATGATGATGATGATAACAAAGCATGATGTTGTTTCTTTTCAGGGCGAACTCCGAATCCCCAGCAGCCACGGCGTCGAACACACCACAGCGAAAATCGCTGCCACCCATGTCGTCGACGTCGCCCAGCAAAAGAATCCACGACATAGTGAGACCGTCCTCCGCCATCGCCGAACTGACGGCGCAAAAGACTGAAAGTCCCAAACGAGTTGTAATTGGTTAGTACAGGTTTCAGTCGATTGCTTTATCGATGTATTTATTCATAGGCAAGATAAAAGTGGTAATGTTGTCACTAGTGGTCCATGTTAGCATATGATTGCTCTGGTGGTTTCGAGTTGATTTAGGTCCCACCCCTAGTTGATAATCTATAGCATTTAGGTTTGGTCTCGTGATGATGTCTTTCCGGCTCCACTTGAAGAGAGTTAACACAACAAAGTGCACTAGACTTAAGTTCGACCTGCATGGACAAACTGCAGGACCCGGAGGTGGCAGAAATATTCCAAGCCACAATTGGAGGAAAATTTGCACCATTGTTCGTTTTGGGAGCTCGTGAAGTACATATGAGCACCAAGACCACCACTTTCAGCTCAGCTGTGACAGATACCGCCATTGAGATCCTTGGCAAGCACCGCCCAAAGAAGAAACCACGGATCTGAACTTTTGGACCTGTGTGACATAAAAATGAAAAAGAACACCTCACGGGGAGCTGATGCCTACCAAAAAATAAACAATGCTATCAGAAAAGGCATGCGCACATCAAAGGAGAACTGGATAGAAGATCAGTGTCAGGAAATAGGGAACATTCTGAACAAGAACAACAGCAAGAAGGCCTACCAGACTGTGAAGCGGCTGACAATTGTGCCAACAGCCCAAGGTCTCCACGATTCAAAGCAAGCCTTACAAAAGAACAAGAAATATTGGATAGATGAACCGAGTACTTCTCTGACCATTACAACCTCACACCAAACGGAGACCCATCAATTCTAGTATGTCCCGAGAACAGAAAAAGAAGTAGAAATCCTCCCAATTCTCCGAGAAGAAGTTAAGGCAGCAGTGCAATCGCTGAAAAAGGGGACGTCGGCGGGAGTGGACAACATACCGGCAGAATTCCTTCAAGCAGGAGGAGAAGCTATGATTGACGCCCTCACCATTATACGAATACGAATACGAATACGAATACGATCACTTTATTATCTCAATCAAAGAGAAATTCACACGTGGTGCCAGATATAAATGTTACAAGACGATAAAGGACAGTATAACAACAATAAACAGTAAACAGTAAACAGTAAAACAGGATAAAAGTATATCAAGAAGACATTACTAAATTAACCATTTAAAACTGTAATCATAAGAAGTTACATGGGGAATAACAGATACCTATCACATGATTTACGTTCAGTGTCATAATCATGACAATCACTGTTGGCAAGCAATAATCGCATCAATATACGACAACGTAGGACTTTTAGATAAATATGTTAATAAAAGAATATAAAAATCGCTAAGCACAAACAATACAACATACAACATAGGCCTACACTAAACGGAAATGTAAGATCACAGGGGCACATACTCACTATCTCATGCGGATTGGACATTAATTGTATAAATCATGCCACGCACACAGTCATAATAGAAGCATCATACGTTCAAATTCTCAATCATTTAATAAAGAGATTGCGGTGGGTATAAAACTATTTTTAGTGCGTACAGTTTTGAACTTTGGTGTCCTGTAGCGCCTACCCGAGGGCAGGAGATTGAAGTGGTGCGCGAGCACGTGACTGCTGTCTTGAAGTATGCGACGGGCCTTTCTCACCACTCGCCTTTCATACATCGCTATCATACTCACTTGTTGCACTCCCACAACCTTCCCACACACTCTCACCACTCTGTCCAACACATTCCTACTGTCCAAAGACAACCTTCTATACCAACATACAAATGAGAAAGTGAGAATGGAAGAGATGAACGAATCATAAAAGGTTTGGAGGATTGGAGGAACCTGTAACAAGATCTGGCACAGTGGGAAGTGGCCTACACCATTGACCCAGTCACTTGTCATCACTCTTCCCAAAAAGGATAGCCTTCAGGAATGTGAAAAATACCGCACCATCAGCCTCATCAGCCATCCAAGCAAGAGAACTCCTGAAAATAATACTCAGCAGGTTGAAACCCCAAGCTGAAAAATCATTGCCGAAGAACAAGCAGGATTCAGGGCAGTGCGAAGTTCAACTGAACAGATTTTCAACCTCAGAATAATCTGCGAGAAATACCTACAGCACCAACAACATCTATAGCATGTGTTTGTAGACTTCAAGAAAGCATTTGACTTCAAGAAAGCATTTGACTTCAAGAAAGCATTTGACCGAGACTGGCAGCTCTGTGGGCAACAATGAGAGTGTACAACATCAACTTTAAAATTATTGAAGTCATCAAAAGCCTGTATGACAAGGCTACCAGTGCAGTCCTCCACAACTGCACCATCGGGAACTGGTTCAGAACAACAATCAAGGACGTCTACTCTCTCAAACAACCTTCAACATCTTCCTAGAGCGCGTCATGTCAGATGTCCTTGCAAATCACGAAGGTACGGTCAGCATAGGGGGTAGACCAATCTCCAACCTCCGTTTTGTGGATGACATTGATGGATTGGCTGGAGAGGAACAAGAACATGAACACAGGCTTGAAATCATCTCCAGAGCCTATGGAATGGAAATAAATGCAGAGAAGACCAAAATGATGACCAACAACGCCAATGGCATCAACACGGACATCAAACTCCAAGACCAATCCCTCAACACAGTGCATAGCTTCAAATATTTAGGTGCCGTTGTATCAGACAATGGGTCCCGACAGGAAGTACTCTCCAAGAGCACAAATAACTGCTGCCCTGACAAGTTTGAAGCTCATTTGGAAAGACCGGGACGGTCAGTTTACATTCCAAGGTAAGGCTGCTGCGCTCCCTTGTCATCTCCATCTTCCTATACGCTTGCAAAACATGGACCCTCACAGCAGACCTAAAACGAATAATACAATGCATGGAGATGAGATGATACAGAAGACTTCTGGGTATTTCCTATATCCAGCACACCACCAACGACGAAGTCTTACAGACCATCACACAAGCCATTGGACAACATGATGACATGCTCACAGTGGTGAAGAAACGGAAAAAGAGATGGGAGGACAACATTCGAGAATGGACTGGCTTGACACTGAGCGAAGCCATGAGTGTTGCTGAGGACAGAGAAAGATGGAGTACGCTGGTGAAACGATCATCTGTTGTGCCCCAACGACTTTCGATTTATGGGATACGATATGATAGGTTAGCATTTATGTTAGCAATTAGATGAATGTGTGCGTTTTGTGTGTATGCATTGATCCCTGTGTGAATAAGGAGAGCGTGATTGAGCACAAAAGGCCACGAAGTGATCCTTGTAATTTACTTACTGTAAGATATTTCTTCCTATATGCTTGCGAAGCATGGACGCTCACAGCAGATCTCCAACGAAGAATACAAAGCATGGAGATGAGGTGCTACAGAAGACTTCTGGGCATTTCCTATACCCAACACATCACCAACGACGAAGTCCGACAGACCATCACACAAGCCATTGGACAACATGATGACCTGCTCACAGTGGTGAAGAAACGGAAAATCCGATGGTATGGCCTCGTCACCAGATCATCAGGCCTTGCAAAGATTATTCTGCAAGGCACAGTGCAAGGAGGTAGAAGAAGAGGTAGACCGAAAAAGAGGTGGGAGGACAACATTCGAGAATGGACTGGTTTGACACTGAGCGAAGCCATCAGGGCTGCTGAGGACAGAGAAAGATGGAGTATGCTGGTTAAACGATCATCTGTGGTGCCCCTACGACCTTCGGGTTACGGGACAGGATAGGATAGGATAGGATAAGATATTTGATTTTGCTGCATATGCGCACCATTCACGACATCCGGACTCGAGGATAATAAGTTATTTTATCTACCGTAGGTTAGTAATATGTTCATTTATTGATAGGACTGAGAGACTAGACAAGTAAAAGGATGAATGGATGCATGTATGGGAGACAGGGAGGAAGGGGGGTAGGTGGATTGGGCAAGTTATAGCCGTGTAAAACTAAGGTTAGCTGACTTCATCAGCTCCTTCATCAGCTAAACCTGTATGTGCTTCTAACCGTTGTGAGTGTGTGGTTAACTGTTATCATCACATTCCCTCCCTATTTTCAGGTGACGTCATTACTGCTTCCAGGACGTCGTCACCGGTATCCCTTACGGGAGCGGAACAAAAACCCAACGGCATTCTAAAGAAGGACACCAGCTACCCTTCCAGTACGCTTCAAGACTCCCAGAGGAGCCCACACCCAACCCTCAACCGCTGCGTCTCCATGGATGCCGACAGGGGCATCGGAATGGGAATACCTGAAGAAGTGATGGGAGAAAACGGACCGATGTCGCCGGGTTTACCTCCCCCACCTCCTCAGGAAGCTGTAGCCTCACCCCCGTCTCCCCACTTGCTGTCTCCGACCCTGCCGCCTCCCCCTCCGCGGCGGAACTCGCACTTGACCGTTGACACGACCTTGAACCCAGGTGGGACAGCAGCGGCCGCTGGGGGTCTGAGTGCTTCGCGTAACACCTCGTCTTCAGAGTCACCCGAGTGGCCTTCACCCCCGGAACCCTTGACTCCGCAGACCCCGACGACCCCGCTAGGGTTAGAGTTTGACAGCGACACCATCAAGAGGCTGCTGAGGTCGCTTCCATCTTCGCCCGTTGACAAGGAGGATGTTGACCTTGGTTTCCATGACGACGGAGGTCAAGGTTAGTTAAAAATTAAAACTGTATTATTTTGTATTAGTTCTTCTCTGTATTTCTGTGTAATTAAGCGTTAAAAACATTGTAACTTACCTTGACATTACGTGGATTAACAATTACAACAATTATCATAAATGAACAAAAATATAAACTAAATCATATTTGTTTTGCAGGTCGGAGATTAAGCCAACTTTCACGGACAAAGAGTTTGAACACACACGACCGAGCGCCAGTAAAGGGAGCCAACTCGGGCCGTGGAAGACAGACACACGTGGTCGTCGGCCCTGTCGTATGCAAAGCTGGGGAAGTGCACAGATCTAAGATGTTCAACAAAGTATGTTGTTGTTGTTGTTGTTGTTGTTGTTGTTGTTGTTGTTGTTGTTCTTCTTCTTCTTCTTCTTCTTCTTCTTCTTCTTCTTCTTCTTCTTCTTCTTCTTCTTCTTCTTCTCAATGATTGCGTACTCCGGCCTTTCAGCGTTTTAACCCGTCGCTAGGTTGTTTCAGCATACCATATTTACTGGATTTAGATATCGATTCAAAATAAAAACTTTTGATATGTCATTTTCTCCCTTTTCCTAGGTGACCCTGTACTTGGCCACGTGTTTTCGTTGGGATATGGAACTCGGTGTACTTTCATCCAAGATATAGAACTGAAATCAAGCAATCATTCTTGCTTACTTTCTTTTTTTCACTACTGCCAACATGACAAGTGCAGCACAATGTCATGGATGATGGCAACCAAGGAACCTTCAACATGAAAATAAAGGCAAAATCATCCATAAACATAGAATGTGTGCTTTCCAAGGAATCTTCAACATGAAAATAAAGGCAATATCAACCATAAACATAGAATATGTGCCCATTATTGTGTGTCAGATGATGTGCCCAAAGGTTGCAAATAGGCGACTCAGGCGGCTTGAGTTAGATCTTTTATTAGATCATGTATCGGCCAGCGCCTTGAGCAGCTTTTGAGCTAGAAATGCGCTATATTAGAATGATTGAATTAAATTAACAACTTTTAGATTACATTTAAAAGAATGACAAAATCTCATACTCTAGTAAAATAATATTTACTTTTTATTTTGATTTTATTTCTTTTTATTTGTCATTTATTATTTATTTTGATTGAATACATTTCTGTATTGATTAATGTATTTATTTATTGTCATCAGGTGGCACTTGAGGAAGAACTGAGAAAGCGCAACCGATGTGTAAAGCATTCGGCTGCGGTGGCGTCCCAACACAACTACCCTGACAGTGGTATCGGCATGGCTGGGGAGGCTGCGCCTTCTCTACCTTCAGAGAGCAGCGGGAAATCCTCCACTACGAAGAGAGGTAGGCCTTACGTCATTTAGGGTGAATACGTCATTAAGTATTCACGTCATCATAATGGTTTTTTTTTTTTTCGGTGTGTTGGTTAGTTGATTGGCTGAATACATGGATAGTTTTTTGATTGTTAGGTTGGTTATTTTCGTCGTGTATGGCTTTTGTAGGCTTACTCCCTGCGTATGTCCTTGATGATGTGGTTTTCACAATGATATTTCGTTGTTGTCTGCTTGCAGTAATCTCTATGCCTTGTTCTAAACTAACACCGTGCGATCTCCCGCCCGTTCATAATAATAACACAAATAATAATTTATTTTATAAAGCGCAATACCAAAAACTAAAAAAATCGGCTCTAAGTTCTCACACGCATATTCTCAAACAATCATTCACGGAATGAGAGACTGTACAATGCACTAGAACATGGAGCTATAAAAACATAGAATAGGTACCAAACTACATGTGTACTTCTAACCCAAAAAGTCATGCACACACACAAAAACACACACAAAATCCATTTAAGCAGTCACAACAGTAAGAGAAGAGTGTACATGAACACAAGTGCAGTACAAATCAACAAAAGTACTACCAGATGTCAGAAAAATGTTACATACACACAAACAATAAAATACAGCTAGAAAGATTCTGTTACTATATTTTATACATTTGATTATTGTATATTTAGAGCTTTCGTTTAATGGTTAACTGGAATTGTTTAATTGCGAGGAAGTAAGGGTATGTTTTTAAAAAAAATTCTTTATTGTATGTCTCTGACAGTCTATCCGTCTGCTTGTGATCTGTTTACCTGTCCGACTTCATTTCATGTGCTGTTATTTGTTCACGATGTGTATTTATTCCGTTTGTGATTGCAGTAGTAAATACTGTTTCAATCCATTCCTTTGTGGCTGTATCTTTATGTTTTTTCCCCGAGAACACCGGACAACGGAAAGAACTCATCCAATTCTTTCTCTTGTTAAACGAAATAGGAGTGATGTGATTATCTCCCTTAGCCTTTGATTCGGCCCTCATTCTTATATTGAGGTTGGTTGGTCTTTGAAGTCGTGGAAACTTTGTCCCCCTTTCCAGCGCCCTTCCAATCATTAAGTCGTTTTTACTATGTAGTAAGGTATCTTCTTCTTCTTCTTCTTCTTCTTCTTCTTCTTCTTCTTCTTCGTCATCGTCGTCGTCGTCGTCGCCGCCTTTGTTCTTCTTGTTGTGCAGCGATATTTATTGCACATAGCTTAAAAGGTTTATTCGTGTTTTAATCGCTTTCGACTTTTTCCCTTAACCTCCCGGCACTTTTTCTTCTTCTTCTTCTTCTTCTTCTTCTTCTTCTTCTTCTTCTTCTTCTTCTTCTTCTTCTCTTCCTTCTTCTTCTTCTTCTTCTTCCTCGTGCTGCTTTTCTTCTTCTTCTTTCTACTGCTCTTATTCCTTCTCAGAAATCTAACCCCCCGTGGGGGTGCCGGGGGTTTCAGTATAAATAGTATCCTCACTTTCTGGAAATTTAGTGCTTTAAATGCCCACTGTTGCTGTATTTTTCTTTTGTTCTTTCTCATTCCTACTCTGTTCTATCAATCTATTATATGATGATGATGATGATGATGATGATGAACACTTGTATAGCGCGATTCCATCCAGGCCAAGTAAGCATGCTCGGTGCGCTGGGGGAAAAAAAGAAAAAAAATCTGTTTTGGTCACTGATTAAAAAGATGTGTCTTCAGCTGACGCTTGAAGGCTGCTTTGGAGCTACACTGACGTAGCGAGAGAGGAAGTCTGTTCCACAGGAGAGGAGCTGCACATTCAAAAGACTTTGCTCCAAAGTTCTTTCTCTTATGTCGATCGACACTTGGCACAGAGATCTTGCACTGTGAGCTAGACCGAAGGTTTCGCTCAGGAGCATGCCAAGGGAGGAGTTCTTGCAGGTACTTGGGTGCTGATCCTTCCTTGCATCCAAACACAAGGGAAAGTATTTTATGTTCAATCCGCTTTTCAACGGGGAGCCAATGAAGTTCCTGAAGAACTGGTGTAATATGCTCATGAGTCTTAGCTTTTGTCACAATCCGAGCTGCTGTGTTTTGAACTTTTTGTAGCCTCTGCAGCTGGCACTTGGGCAAGCCCCAAACACAGCTGTTGCAGAAGTCCAAGCGAGACTGGATGAGCGAAACAGCAAGTGTGTTGGCCGTTTTTCTGTCCAGATCTGGCCTAAGTTGACCCAGTGTTCGCAGACCAAGGTAGCATGATCTGACTGTGGCGCTGACCTGAGGCACCATGGTGAGGCCGCTGTCCACAAGAAGACCAAGGTCTCGTACTGTGCTGGACACCGAAATAGTCGAAGAGCCAACTTGGAGGGAGTCCACAGATACCTTTCGACGACAGGCATCTGAGCCACACAGTAACACCTCTGTTTTCTCATCATTTAATTTTAACCTGTTGGAGAACATCCAAGACTTGATCTCCCGACAACAGCTTTCGAGACTCTGGATTGCCTCTGACGTGGAGGATGCGCTAGGATGAAATGCTTTGTACAGTTCACTGTCATCCGCAAAGAGTTTTCGGCTGATTCCAAAGCTTTCAATGATTTTACCAAGCTGGGTAGTGTACATGGAGAATAATATTGGCCCTAGAACAGACCCTTGTGGTACACCACAAGTGAGAGGTACGTCAGGCGATGATGCCACATCGACGATAACACGTTGTGTCCTGTCTAACAGGTAGGAGTGAATCCACTGATGAGCAGATGATGTAATTCCTATTTCAGCAGAGAGTTTCAGGAGAAGCAGGTTGTGATCAATGCAGTCAAACGCTGCACTCAAATCCAACAGAACCACAAGAACAAGATCACCATAGTCCGCACTGCACAGAATATCATTTAAAAAGCGAGTCAGTGCGGTTTCACAACTGTGACCTGGCTTATAGGCAGACTGGTAGACGTCCAGCAGATCATGTTTAATCAGGTGCTGCATCAGTTGCTGACAAACTGCTCTCTCGAGCAGTTTCGATACATACGGTAGATTTGACACTGGCCTAAAATTCTTAGATTCATGTTCATCGAGTCCCTTCTTTTTCAGCAATGGTTTGATAGCTGCTGCCTTGAACGACTTGGGCACTGTGGAGGACTGAAGGCTACAATTTATGATCTTGAGCAGCACTGGCAGCAAAACATCCAAGCAGTCCAACACAAGTCTGGTTGGAGCAGGGTCCACTTCACAGGATGTGGGTCTCGACGACGAGATGATTTTTCTCAGCTGGTCCTCAGATATTGGTTCAAACGTAGTCAGCGGAGAGCCCTTAAATGATGATGGTTTCTTCTGGAAGACTACGACTGTCTCCAAAGCTTGTCCTAATTGTCTCAATTTTATCAGTGAAGTAGGCAGACAGACTATTTGCAGCATCTTCTCTAGACAGTTCCGGCAACACTGGGGACCTAGGTTGTTTCCCCAGGAGATCGTTGATCACTAAAAACACTTTACGTGGATCACCACTTGCAATGTCAATGAGGGTTCGTACATGCCTTGCTCGAGCTTTCTTGACTTCCTGGGAGCAGCGATTTCTTGCTTGTTGATAGATTTGACGGTCGACCTCTAAACCACTGTTACGCCACCGCTTTTCAGCTTGACGACGAGCTTTCTTAGACCTTTTTACAGCATCGTCAAACCACGCAGTATCACGCCTGTCAGGGATGCGCATGGCAGTCTCAGGAGCATGTTTGTTGAGAAGTTCCATCAGGGTATTGTTGTACAGAGCTGCAAGTTGTTCCACACCCTCAGGAGGAGAAGAAAGCAGCTCAGATTCCTTCAGGTCATTGCGAAAAGCATCCATGTCAATATTCTTCAGATGAGCATTTTTAAAGTTTTTCTGGGGGCCACAGGCCTGTCCATGTTCAGCTCACAGGAGACAAGGAAGTGGTCTGACAAGAGCACGTCCTCCACCACCACAGTCTGCACAAAGACGGGCTTGTCAGACCGTGATACAATCCAATCCAGAGTGTGTCCACCGCGCTGTGTAGATTGATTCACATGCTGAGTGAGACTCGCGGAGTCCAACATCTGCACTAGTTTGCGAGTGGTACTATCTTTCGGGTCATCCCAATGAATGTTGAAATCACCCACAATGAGAACATTCTTGTTTGATATGGAGTTTAATAGTGCACCAAAATCCTCATAAAACGTCGAGACTTTCAGTTTATTTTCTTGTGAAGGAGGGGGTCTGTAAATTGCAATTGTCCGCACAGAATGCTTACCACTGGACATCACAAAATCTAAACACTCAAATACTATCTTCTTCTTCGCTAGATCAGTCACCTACCTTTTTTTCTTGAAAACTCTTCCGGGACAATACTCCTTATTTGTGAATGAGGTCTGTTGGATCAGCTTGGGAAAATTGGATGCTTTCTGCCAAATGGTCACTGGGGCTTCCTATGATGTTATTATTTAGCAACATAGGCATTTTATATGTATGTTTTGTTGATATTGTATATTGATGTTTGTATTATATTTTGTTTTTGTAAAGGGGGGTTCGATATATTATAGTATAGCCTCAGCGTCCCCTGCGTGGGATGTCTTTATTGTAAAGTGACCGGCTGGTAGATTGCCTTCAGTGTTACCACCAGGGTTGTTTCAGCAGATCTTTTATGCGGATGAGGGGTGAGTCCTCTTTCACTTCTCTGGTCCTGATTTGGCTCGGAAGAGTCCGCTGGACCTAAAGCAATAACCATGTAATGTAATGTTCTCAGAAATCTAACATAGGCCTTTCAATTACCTCTCCTCGCATCATCTCTTTGTTTCTTGTTATAACTCCATGTTGTTCTTCTTTTTTTTCCCTCCCTTTTTTCCCCTTCCCTCCTTTTCTTTCTCCCTACCCCCTACCCTTTTCCCTCCCATCTCCTCCCGTTCTCCTTTTCTTCTTCCTTCTCTTCATTCCTTTTCTTTGTTCTTCAGTTTCCTCCTCACCGTTTCCGAGATTTAGAATAATTATGTGCAACCTCTGCACACATTGCCATTCTTCTTCGTCTTCTTCTTCATCTAAAATCTTTAAATAATCCTTCATCCCCTAGCTTACGCTTTTAGCATATCCCCATTCCCCATTTCCTCACCCCAGCTCTATATCCGCTGTCTCCCTTCCCGTCCTTCTGCCTGCGCCGTTCCCAAATCCCATTCCCCCTTTGTCTGACCCCCAGTTTTCCTCCCCTCCGCATCTTTTTCCCTCTCCTCTTGACGAGAGATCAATATCCTCTTCTTCCTCTGAAATTAGGTCTCTCTACACCACCACCACCATCACCCCCAGAGTAGTGTAGTGTTTGCTTCGCATGTGAAGAACCCACAAAGACAACAAATGTATTGCTGAGCAACTTATCTTATCAGTCACCAATTTCTTTTCTCGCCCTCATTCTTCTTTCTATCATCCTTCAGTGGAGAGTCCTTCTTCTTCTTCTTCTTCTTCTTCTTTCAATGAAGACCCACCAAGAAGGCTAATTTATTGCACACGAAATCCCCGTCTTACGAGGTTGTTTTTCTTCGTCATCATGTTTCGTAGTCTTTTTGGTTTTTTTCTCCCTCATTTTCTTCAAGCTTGGAGCACCCAAAAACGACTAATTTTGCACAGCAACGTATATTATCTGAGTATAGCCTCTTCTTCTTCTTCTTCTTCTTCTTCTTCTTCTTCTTCTTCTTCTTCTTCTTCTTCTTCTTCTTCTTCTTCTTCTCCTTCTTCTTCTTCTTCTTCTTCTTCTTCTTCTTCTTCTTCTTCTTCTTCTTCTTCTTCTTCTCCTTCTCCTCCTCCTCCTTCTTCTTCTTCTTCTTCTTCTTCTTCTTCTTCTTCTTCTTCTTCTTCTTCTTCTTCTTCTTCTTCTTCTTCTTCTTCTTCTTCTTCTTCTTCCTCTTCTTCTTCTTCTTCTTCTTCTTCTTCTTCTTCTTCTTCTTCTTCTTCTTCTTCTTCTTCTTCTTCTTCTTTTGAATGTCGTTTTCGATCTCCTTAGGGGAAAAATCGCAAAGAAGGCTAATTCATTGTCAAACAAATTTTCCGATCGTAGAATACTTCTTCTTCTTCTTCTTCTTCTTCTTCTTCTTCTTCTTCTTCTTCTTCTTCTTCTTCTTCTTCTTCTTCTTCTCATCATCATCATCATTATCATCATCACCATCATCATCATCACTATCTTCATATCATTCTTTCTTTGTTTTAAATTGTGGCCATGCTTCCCCCCCCTTCCCCCCATCCCTCACCCCACCTGTCCTTATCATCATCAATTCTCGCCCTCTTCTTCCTTTTTCCCCATCTTCTCCACGCACCCGAATTCTAGTTCTCTTCATCATCTTCCTCTTTCTTCCTCTGTCTTCATCTTCTTTCAAGTACTTACGAACTTTTTTCAATTGATTTTTTAATAGATTTTGTTTGGTTTAGTTCAGCGTAGATAGCGCGAGGGAAATGAAGCGGTTATTTATTAGCTCATTTGTTACCAGGAACACTTTGCACCTTCCCACCCTACTCCCCACCCGCCACCCCCCGCTGTGGTCCTCCTTTTCCCCCCACTTCTTTTCTTAGGGGAAAGTAGCAATTGCTGTGTTTTTCCAAACAGACAAAAAAAGTTTGGTAAAGAGATTTTGCGTTAGTAAAGATTTTGCACAAAGGAGACTTCAGTTGCGCTTTTATCGAAAGTTAGAAAGTTGTAAATGGATTTTTTTTCCTCCGCTGAGTAGAGGTTTTACCACAGAGTTTTATGCCCCTTTTTTTTCTCTTTTTTTGAGTCTTTTTTCTTTTTCTTTTAAAGTAGTTTTATGTCTGATTGTTTGGAACAGCAGAAGAGGGACATCGCTATTATTGCTAGTTCGAGTCTTTACATAAAATTAGATTTTAGGCTACTTTAAGAAAAAAATTGTTTGGGTGGGAGGGAGAATGGCAGCGTTGGAGATACGCTGAACAGAGATTATACAATTAGTACAAAATATGAGTACTTCTTAAATCCTTTTTGTCGGCGGCATAGAGAATTACTTCTCTCTCTCTCTCTCCCTCTCTCTCTCTCTCTCTCTCTCTCTCTCTCTCTCTCTCTCTCTCTCTCACTTTCTCTCCACTTCACCCACGCTTACACTCTCTCCCTCTCTCCATTGAGCGCGCAAGTGCAAGCGCATACTGATAGTTAGTCTCGCTTTCTTTATATGGATGATATATTTGTCAGCGTGTGCGCGTGTGTGTATGTGTGTGTGTGACTGTGTGTGTATGTGTGTCTGTCTGTCTGTTAGTTATGTTTGTGATGGGCGTTCGTTAGTGCCCGCGCGAGTGTTTGTGTGAAGATGGGTGCGCGCGTATATGTGTGCGCGTGCGCACTATAATATACATATTGTTTTGTGTGTGTGTGCATGTTGTGTGTTTGGGTGTGTACCACGAAGCATGAATCGTGATGTACGAGTTGCTTAATTAGCAAGATTCCACTTCATATGTCATAACACACCCTCTGACACTTCTGACCCCCACTCACCCTCGTCAACACTTCCCCGCCACACACACACCCCTCTCGCTTCCAGTTTCCTAAACGTTTGTATTCCAGATTCGTAGTCTAATGATTTCTTGCAACAGTGACCTGATAGCACATTTAATAGGACGCTGATTTCCTATGCGAAAGGTTCGGGGTCATAACCCCCGCAGGGGACGAACTTTTGTGAGTTAGGTATGAGATTTTTCAGGTCACGTGGGGTTTTTTCTACGGGTACTCCCATGTTCTCCCTCCATTCAATAATGGTATTGGGTCTATCCAAACTAAATGTCAACAAAACAAAATTGATCTTCTTTCCCCCTTCTGTAAAAACTAATAATGATCTCTTCAGATCGCCGCACGTTAAGTTTGCGTGAAGAAAGAGCGCTTGATATTATTATTATTATTATTATTATTATTATTATTATTATTATTATTATTATTAATATTATTATTATTATTATTATTATTATTATTATTATTATTATTATTATTATTATTATTATTATTATTATTATTATTATTAGTGTGGTTACTGTTACCGCTGTTATTCAACCTTGTGCATAGTATAAATCCAAACAGCAATCTTTCTCTCCCCCCCTCCCTCCTTCTCCCCCCTCTCTCTCCTTCTCTGTCCCTCTCTCTTCCTCACCCTCCCTCCCTCCCTACCACCCTCCTTTCTTTGTCTTTACCCTGTTCTTTTCATGTCTGGCGAAACTAGAGCTAACTTTTTTTTTCAATTATTTTCAAAGGGAATCAATACGATCACCTTTCTTAATCGGAGAAAGGCAAACATTGGCCCGGCTTTTATCTGCGCAACCAGATATTCTCATTTCATAATTCGCATCTTCAGGAAGATTGAGTTGCAACCCATCTGAGCTAATATTGCAAAAGCGGGGGGGGGGGGGGGGAGTGGAGGTGGACTGGGAAGATTGAGTCGAAACGTTAATCAGCTAATAATAATAGTAGTAGAGCAGAGAGGTCGCGCGCGCGCGCTCGCGCGTGTGTGTGTGTGCGGGTGTGTGTGTGTGTGTTAGTGTTAGTCATTGTTTATAGGGTCCACAAGACTGCAAAAGAGCCGAATCAGGACCACAACTTGGTTGAAATAGGTCTCACTCTTGATCCGTATAAAAGATCTGCTATAACATCCATAATGGTAACACTGGATGGAGGCACTCTACCAGCCGGTCACTTTACAAGAAAGGCATCCCATGCAAGGGACGCTGTCTGTTTGCCTGTATCTACTTCCTTGAGACACCAGGTGCTTTCCTCTGATACCGCATCCGTCAGAATTACGTGTGATCAGTTAAGTTCATCTTTCACTAAGTCTCAGAATATCTGTGAATAGTTTTCGCTTGTCGTGTAGAGAGTGTGAGAGCGCGATTCCTGGCGCCACAGCAATCTCGCCAGTATGCTGAAACAGTGTCAAAGGTTAGGCTTGAGAGTGTGTCCTGAGCATGTCTATGGCATGGAATAGTGCGCTATGCTAGTAAATATTGGGGTAGGGTGGATGTGCGTACACACATGCTATAACAGCCAGCTTACCTACGCTTTACGCCAGCTTACCTACGCTCTAAAAACACAAGGCTGTATGAAAAATGTTAGAACACTGTACAAACATACATGTATAGACATCTTCGTAGGAAAACACGGGGTTCTGGCCTGTTTTGGGCTTTCCTAGATCTCAGACACTATGAGTACGAGATTACTCTCTTGTCCTGGGGTCAAGGCTGAGGTCACTTCCTCTTAGCCTCGATCTGATAGTCTTGAGTGCGACTATGGCTGGCTTGATCATAAAGCCCGCGAATAACTATTCGCCAATTGGTCATCATGTGGCTTGATCTTGGAAGAAAAAGAGACTGATAGAGAGATGGGGATGAGTAAGGAAAAGAAAGAAGGAGAAAGAGAGACGGAGTGGGGGAGAGAAGGTGGGGGGGAAGATATTCATATCCTATCCTATCCCGTAACTCGGAGGTCGTAGGGGCACCACAGATTTTCGTTTAACCAGCGTACTCCATCTTTACCTGTCCTCAGCATTCCTGATTGTTTCGCTCAGTGTCAAACCAGTCCATTCTCGAATGTTGTCCTTCCACCTCTTTTTTGGTCTCCCTCTTCTTCTACCTCCTTGCACTGCGCCTTGCAGGATGGTCTTTGCAAGACCTGATAATCTGGTGAAGTGGCCATACTATCGGAATTCCGTCTTTTCACCACTGTGAGCAAGTCATCGTGTTGTCCAATGGATTGTGTGATGGTCTGTCTGACTTCGTCGTTGGTGATGTGTTTGGTTAAGGAAATGCCCAGAAGTCGTTCTGTAGCACCTCATCTCCATGCTTTGTATTCTTCGTTGGAAATGTTCTGTGAGGTTCCATGTTTCGCAAGCATTTAGGAAGATGGAGATGACAAGGGAGCGCAGCAGCCTTACCTTTGAATGTACACTGATGGTCCTGTCTTTCCAAATTGGCTTCAACCTCGCCATGGCAGCAGTTGTGTGTGCGATCATGGAGAGGACTTCCTGTCGGGACCCATTGTCTGATACAATGGCTCCTAAATATTTGAAGCTATGCACTGTGTTGAGGGATTGGCCTTGGACTTTGATGTCCGTGTTGATGCCATTGGTGTTGTTGGTCATCATTTTTGGTCTTCTCTGCACTTATTTCCATTCCATAGGCTCTGGAGGTGGTGTCAAGCCTCTGTACCAGCTGTTCAAGTTCTTGTTCCTCTCCAGCCAATCCATCAATGTCATCCGCAAAACGAAGGTTGGAGATTGCTCTTCCCCCTAAAGGAGGTGCTACAGACGAGATAAAGGGGATGGGATATTTGGGTGTTAGGTTAGGGGAGACATTCCGTGAGTAGGGATAGTAATTTTCAATATTAAACTCGAGACTTGGAGTACATCCACCGAAGATGATATTAAACAATGCTTTTGACTGTGGAATCCGCCGAAGATGGCATTAAACAATGCTTCTGACTGGAACATAAAGCCATTGTCAATTTGCCGGTGACAGCCTGAGAACTATAATTTTCTATAGAATAATAACCACGTGCTTTTATTTCAGAACTTGGAATACATTAATATTAAATAAGTTCCGGTGACAGCTTCAGGACAAAATATTCTAAATAATATTAAAGATAAGGATCGGGTTTTTGTTAGCTTTATACAGATTTCTCGCTTTTGGGTACTTGTACAAATACGAAAGCGAAATTCGCGTAATATCCTTGTAACTGGAATGTCATCCTGTTAACGTGTGGATAGTTTACCCTACGAAAAGCTCCTTTGACTTTAGGATCAGATTTCTGGAATGACTGTGTAAGTTTGTGGGCGTTGTCTACAACTTTTGAATATGACCAATATCTGCCTATCCTATACCGTAACTCGAAAGTTGTAGGGGCACCACAGATGATCGTTTAAAAAGCGTACTCCATCTTTCTCTGTCTTTAGCAGTCCTTATGGCTACACTCAGTGTCAAGCCAGTCCATTCTCGAACGTTGTCTTCTCATCTCTTTTTCTGTCTCTCTTTTCTTCTGCCTCCTTGCATTGTGCCTTGCATGATGGTCTTTTGCAAGGTCTGATGCTCTGGTGATGTGGCCGTACTATCGGAGTTTCCGTGTCTTCACCACTGTGAGCAAATCATCGTGTTGTCCAATGGCTCGTGTGATGGTCTATCGGACTTTGCCGTTGATGATGTGCTGAGGAGTATTGGAAATGCCCAGAAGGTTTGTGTAGCACCTCCATCTCCATGTTTTGTATTCTTCGTTGTAGGTCTGCTGTGAGGGTCCATGTTTCGCAAGAGTATAGGAAGATGAAGTTGATAAGTGAGCGCATAGCCCAATTCTAGACGAAACCACACGAAAGGTTGTTTATGAATCAAGATAGTTCGGCAAATGTAATGTGTTCATTCTTTGGAATATTTTCATCTGTATTAGGTATGCCTTGCAATATTTGTTTACGTTACATCTTTGCAATGTTCTCTCACAAACGAGTGTAATTCATCATCCAATGGGCTATGCGAGACCTTACCCATTCGATCCCCGAAAGATCTAGCTGTCTATTGAGAACATTGATAATGACACTAGTTAAATTCAATGATGCTGTGTAGAGAACATTGATACTGACACTAGTTAAATTCAATGATGCTGTGTAAATGCTCTATAGATTTAAGGACTGTGGGTTTCGTTCGTCCGGTCGTACGGGTTATATGAAACTTTAATACATTTACTTCCGACCTAGGGAGAAACTGAAAATGTGAAGGGCGTGAAGTATAATGGAAATGAGTCCCTGGTACTATCTCTTTTACTTTTACATTAATTTCGCCCATTGTAATATGCGGAAAGCCGAGACAGTGAGACAGACAGAATATTTATTGTTTCCATAGCTTTACCGCTTTTGCGTCTGGTTTTATCCATTGCAAAGGAAGAAGGGGGGAACGGAGCTAGAGAGGGTCGAATGAGAGAGAAAACCGAAATGGCGGGGTGAGGAGAAGAAGGGGGGAGGGGAGAGGGAGATAGAGAGAGAGTGTGTGTGTGTTTGTGTGTGTGTGGGTGTGTGTGTGCGTGTGTGAGGAGGTGGTGAATAACACCGAAAAAATATTTTATTTTAAAATAACATTTTGTAATAGTTCGCTGAAGACCAGACAAACCAAATGTTGTGTCCCTTTGTCACCTTAATGCATCGATTTTAGCCAAATCAGCTCGAGTACGTGCGGGGGGAGGAAGGTGCGGAGGCGGGGGGAAAGGAGAGAGAGAGAGAGAGAGAAGTTGGGGAATGGCTTATGGTGGGGTGGACACGAAGACATTTTTTTAAATGCTTTCCGTTGTAAAGGGTAAGAATCGCCCAATGTTTCTCTATCGACGTTGCTGTCATTACAATCGGAAAGTGGGGGTGGAGGGTATGGGTAGGGGGCGGGGCTAAGGGAGACAAGGAGGAGAGATGGTTATCTTTCCATTTGAAAAGAGATTTGTGAGAGGATGATGAAGGATAATTGCGGATGATGGGGCCGTGATTGATCATCCTGCAGGAAGGGCTTCTCAGAGAAGATGACGGCGCGATAGAAAAGGATCTAAAGTTACGATCAGCTTTAACGCTGTTGTTTGAAACCTCATGCTAGTTGCTTAGTATTAGAGAGAACGGGGGGCAAAAGAGCGTAGGAAATTATATTCTCTTGATGCCGTTTAGGAACGGAATTGTATATATTATTCCAAGATGAGAAACGATGATAACACAAAGCGTATGAGCTTCCACGCTTGATGAATATTTTTTTCTCAAGGATTTACAATGCAGTGCAACACAGCACAGCACAACACACTGACAAGAACGACACTACATAAAAACAACCTAGCATAACACAGTATATAACACAACACACCATAACACCGACAACACTACTTAATTTTCTTTTCAAAATACAAATTTGTTAGTTGAGTTTTATACAATACGGAGAAAACCTGGAATCGGACAAATCATAACTTTTCAGTCTGTGCAGTTCATGTTAAGCTCACGGTTAGCGATAAAGAGTACAATAGGTTTGTTTAGCAGTGTTTATTGGCAATAAAAAATACAACGAGAGTTTATTACGCTCGGGAAAACACATAATACAAAGTAATCAGGCATAGCAAATTCTATTAAATGTTAGAGCATTCCTAAGAATAGTAAGGTTGATTGATATTAGCCACAGAAATAACGATGTTTGTTTGGGTTCTTTGTGTGTGTGTGTGTTATATGTTTTGTTTGATTGTTATTTAATTGTGTACAGGTTTGCCAATTCAGAGATTCAAATTGTAATTTCCTGCCCAAGAAGAAAACGTTTTGTGCGATTGGATACTATTTTAATATTTAAATTGATAGAATTTAACATTCGCATTAAAACGACGAAAATAACTGAAAACTTAATTTTAAAAAAAAAAACCAGACGACAGTGGAGATAGCAAAACATTGGGCGAGCGGGAATTAGTAATTGTCTATTTGTATCGACCTCAGTAATAATATAATATCAGTCCATGTGCTCTACAGCCAGACTAATTCGTATTAAGTTTATATCCGAATTGATAAAAAATAATAATAATAATAATAAAGTCAGAGAAAAATAGAATACAGTAACAAACGAACGCCAAAATAGCGATAGGATGTTTTGCACTATCAATTTCAATCACAATGCAGCTACACGCTACCATTACGGAAATATTGACGAAGGGATATATTAGGTAGATTGTAGAGAAAAACCAGGAGCAAACAAAAAAAAACTATTGGGAAGAAAGGGGTGTTACGTGTCAAAGAAAGATCGGACCTGGTGAGAGAAGGATGGGAGAGAGAGTGGGCGCAGCGGAGTTGTACTGTTCTCTTTGTGTTGTTGGGTGGACTGCCACTTTCAGAGAGAGAGAGCGAGAGAGAGAGAGAAGGGGATAGGGGAGACAGAGGGAAAGGAAAGAGAGATGGGGAGAGTGGGAGCAGAGAGAGAGAGAGAGAGAGAGAGAGAGAGAAAGAGAGAGAGAGAGAGAGAGAGAGAGATTTGTTGACAATAATTATTGAAAAGACAGAAACGGAACAACCAAGTAGAGGTAACAGACGAACATCTACTAGGCTATTTATTATTTATTTCATAACTTTTATTTAGCGCTTTTCCACCCCAAGAGCCGCTCAAGGCGCTGGCCGATACAGGATTTAACTCAAGCCGCCCGAGGCGCCCATTTGCAGCCTGTGGGTGCATAGTCGGACGCCAGACGACTGAGCACAATTTGGGGCGACCGACGATGAGGAGAAGGGACCTAGTGTGTGCTGGGTGTATTTGTGTAGCCGGAACTCACCCGTCTAGAACATGAGCGTCAGGATCTTTACAGTCCACGCGATGGAATGCGTGCGTGCACAGACTAGACCTCGGTGTATACTCTCATCCGCAGGAGTAGGAGCTAGACAAAAACAATTTTGTCGAACCGGGAATACAATTTAAAAAAAATAATTTTTTTGCGCAATGTGATAGGCGGGAGGATGGGGGATGAGATTGGAAGGGGGAAAGGGCAACAGCATCAGGAGCAGCAACTACAAGACCAACAGCGAAGATGATAAAGAATAAGAGCGGAGGCGCGCGGGGTGGGGGGTGGGGGAAGAACAAAACAAAAAAAAGAAAGAAAGCACCGAGGCCAAGTATGACTCTATTGCTTGAAACTCAAACAAGATGACAAGCTATTCTAAAGTATTTGCAATCACACACATAAGCAAAATATAAGAATTTTCAAAATTGTTAATTTTCTTGGCAGAGTTTTGACGCGTCTTTATCCTAGCAAAGCAAAAGGAAAACATTGAAGGATCTGACGGGCCACCATCTGATCTGTCTGCAAGCAAAATCAAACTTATGTAAATCGGCTAAGCCAATATTTAGATACAGCGCAAAAAGTGTTTACAAAATGAAGCACAATGACCTTGACCTTTGAGAAAGTACATATAAGAATGGTCTAACATGCTTAGCAATTTAGTAAAGTATCCGCAAAATAACTATGACGAATTTCGGTTCAGTTATTCTTGACGTAAATCCAAAGGTGTATTTTGAGCAACAATGGGAACGACGGACCGGCTGTCCGACAACGGGACTGCTACTGAAAGAGGATGGACCATGGCTAAAAGTATGAGCGTACCAAATCTCAACAAAATCGCTTCAGCCGGCTTTAAGATATTGTTTAGCAACAAAATGACTCCGTGACCTTGACCTTCGCGGTAGAGAAAATACAATGGCACGGGAGGCAAGTCACATGATCTAAGTAATGTTCCTTTGAAGTTGGTCAAAATCTGTCCAGTAGTTCTTGAGATGTGGCTTCCAGCCGACCGACCTTGTGGCTTGTTCTAATTCTCCTCACCTCACCCCTCACCCCCACCCACACCCCGTCCTTACCCCCAACCCCCGGGACTATTTAAAAGCATTTACAAATAAGTTTTGAAATACGAAAAGAAATAATTAAAGAAAGAGCGAAGACAGGGATGCGAACTAGCTTAACATTCCCCTGAAAGAAAAGCCAAAAAAGAGAGGGAGAAAAGGCCGAGCAGAAATGATGGGAAGAAAGAGGTTGAATGTTTTTTTTCTGTTGCTAGAAACTTTAAAAAAAAAGGAAGGAGAGAGAGAAAGAGAGAGGAAAGTAAGAAAGGAAAGAAAGTAAGGAAAGTTATAGGGAAAGGGAAGGGGAGGTAAACATTCCCCTGTCACCAATGTCAGAATGTCAAATCAGTGTTCCTCTCCTCCGAGCTAATCTAGCGGGCAGCGGTATTGATTGAGGGACTAGCCTTTGCGCATAGTGTTCAAAGGGGTTGAGAGAGAGAGAGAGAGAGAGAGAGAGAGAGAGAGAGAGAGAAAGAGAGAGAGAGGGAGAGAGAGAGAGGGAGAGAGAGAGAGAGAGAGAGAGAGAGAGAGAGAGAGAGAGAGAGAGAGAGAGAGAGAGAGAGAGAGGTAACCCCGCAAGAGACGGACTTCTGTGACTTAGGTACGAGACTTTCATGTCACCGAGGGTGTTCTCCGGGTACTCCAGTTTCCTCCTACCCCCCCCCCCCTTCAACAATGGTATGGGATGCATTTTGTTTAAAATTTCAAAAATAAAATTCGATTACCTTTCCGCCTTCTAATAGCGATTTCTTTTATGTTATATGTTTGAGTGATGAACGTGTTTTGGTCGTGTATTTAGGAGCGTCTTTAACATGTGAGCGTGTATGTTGGTTACAGATCGCCGCGCTTTGAGTCTGATTTAGGAATAAGGCGCGTACAGCATCCAGTATTAGTAGTAGTAGTAGTAGTGTTAATATGGAGAGAAGGGTACGGATGGGGGTTGGAGCGACGGAGGAAGAAAATTATAGAAAGATATAGGAGAAACGAGTGCTGCGAAAATGAGGGAAAGAAGCATTTAAGCTGACGTATCAACGGTGCATCGAAGTCTTTGTCCGAACGAAGTCGTTGATCTGAACTAGCACTGGCTAAATAACGCAATAGGAAGGAAGGAAGGGGTGAGTGTGTGTGGGGGGGGGGGGAAGGGGTGTATAAAAGGTAAGGAATGAAATGAAATGAATGAGCATGGAAGTTTAACGTCTACACTGGCCATTGGCGATATGGCAGACGGGGATAACCAGTCCAGGGAGGAGGTGGTCGGGACCTAAATCAATGCTGAACCACCCAAGCAAGCATACTGCTAGGTATGGCGTGTAGAGCGGACTGGGAGTGGTCCAGGGTGAGTAGCATAAAAAGGGGGGAAAAGTGCTGTTGCGGCAGCCTGGGACACAAGACGTGGCAAAGAGAAATATCGTTCACATAGAAACAAACAAGCTTTAAGATCATTTCACTAACAAACAGAGCAGCGGAAGCAACCGCGATAAAAAAAAACGCTGAAGACGCCCGAAGCTTTCGGCATTTTGTGTGTGCAAAGCATTGAATTCCTCTAGAACATAAAATGTTTGTGGACTTTATTTGATAACGGGTAACGGATAGTGGTTGGGTTTGGGATAACTTCATAATTTTCTTCAGCAGCAGCACCACCACTCCCACCAGCAGCAGAAGCAACAATTTCTACTACTACTACTACTACTACTAACAATACTACTACTACCACCATCACCACTACTACTACTACTACTACTACTAATTCTGCTACTACCACCACTACTACTACCACTACTACTACTACTACTACTACTACTACTACTACTACTACTACTACTACCACCATCACCACTACTAAGCTTATTACTACTAATCCAACTACTATCACCACTACTACTACCACCACTGCTACTACCACCACTACTACTGCTACTACTACTACTACTATCAACACTACCACTACTACTACCACTACTACTACTACTATTAAAACTACTACTAAAACTATTACTACTAAAACTACTACTACTACTACTACTACTACAACTACTACTACTACAACTACAACTACTACAGTCAAAGCAGTAGAAATTACTGTCCAAAAGAAGTAGGAGAAAAAAAAAGGAACAAACATTCCGAAGCCAAAAAAACATTTTGGAAACAAACATTTAGGTTGCAAAAAATGACTTGGCGATTAGACAATGCACACATTTCCTGCGTGACGTGGATAATATTCAAAACATTTCAGACAAGCAAAGATAAAAGGTCTTTGCCGTTTGTGGAAAACAAGTTAAAGTAGCTTGTTCTGAAACAAAAACTAAACAGCAACAACAAGAGCTACGTCATTATCATCAAAAGCAGCCGCCACAACTTGAATAATATGGGGAGAAAAAAATATGAATGCAAAACGCATCAACAAAAGGGAAGAACAATTACAGACGTGTATGCGGTACTTAGTATTGTTTAATTCAAATATAATATTTAACTATTGCTAAATTACAAATAAAATTCATTGGATGGGGAGGGGTGGGGTGGTGATTGATTATAACATCCACACAGTTTTCGCACATTTGTATTGTTGTAACAGTGTAAAATCAGCGACAGCTTCACCAACAACAGAACAACAACAGCAGCAACATCAACAACAAACGGCAATAACGCCACCACTGCCTACTAAGACACAGTGAAGGGAACAAGTAACAGAAAGAGGTGGAATTATGGTTTACAAGGAAACAAACTGTTTAAACAGTCTTAAGAAACAAACATTTAAAAAAACAGTTAAAAGCAAAAATATGTTTCACTACCTACACATTTCGTCTGTGTTTTGCAGGAATAATATTTCCTGCCGATTGAAAATAGAAATAACTTGACCATTGTGAAACACATGGTATACAGAGCAGCAGCGGTGGCACCAACACAACCACTACCACCATCACCAACAACTACAACAACATCAACAACAAAAGCAACAACAACAACGACAACAACACGGGAGGTATGGGAGGGGGGGGGGTTAGGACGAGAGGGAGAACGAAGAGAACGAGGAGATGATGAAGAGAACGAAAGAAAACAATCGCCATAATTGTCGTTTAACAAACAATCAAAGACCGGTTAAAACTAGCAGTGGGGACGATGATCAAATATTCAACAACATTACATTACATGATTATTGCTTTAGGTCCAGCGGACTCTTACGATACTCAACAACAACCACAACAACAACAGTAACAACAACAACAACAACAACAATAACAGTAACAACAACAACAACAACAGTAACAACAACAATAACGAAATAACAGTAATGAATTTGGCGAAGAAACAGGAGAAGCGGAAAGAGAAGGTCGGAAGAAGCGGGTGGCTACCATTATCGTTTAACAAACCAGGGTAGGAAAAAAAATCGTGGATGGCGATGATGGGGTACAAAACCCCGGAGGCTCCACTGTTGATTCAAGGCACGCGCCAACGAGGCTGGACACTATCTTTTCCTTCAACCTAGAATCCGCAGACTTTCGGAGGCGCCTCGGAGCTAAGCGAGCATGATGCTGGAATAGTCTCGCTGGTTCAGAACCTTGGACCTAGTGTAAAAGTACATCATAATTATTGTCTTAGGTATGGGAACCACCGGGCCACAAACATCACAGCTATTTTTGTGTTTAATATTTTTTTCTAATCTAAAAATCGAAGCCACGAGAATCGGAAATTATTATGTAAACAAAATTATCTCAGTCTTTGGTAATTCTATCCGTTTCGTCTCCGGGCGAACAGGGATAAAATTGCTCGCGCAAGACTGTGTGCATGCACTCGCATGAGGGAGGCTTTGTCCATTACGTTATCAAGACTGCAAATTAACACGTTCATAACAAGAGAGTGCGAATACAAAGAATATAGAGTTATATGTTAAGTCAACTATAAAAGTCAGAATCAATGAAAATAAAATAATGAGCTTACAATTTGTATCCGGAAAGCAATAGAAGAAGAAGAAGAAGAAGAAGAAGAAGAAGAAGAAGAAGAAGAAGAAGAAGAAGAAGAAGAAGAAGAAGAAGAAGAAGAAGAAGAAGAAGAAGAAGAAGGAGAAGAAAACAGGATGCTATCAAGCTCTTTTCCTTCAATCGAACTCGAAGATCGGCGAACTAAAACTCGAAGGCACTTTTTGTTTTTCATTTTTAAAATCTAGATTGGCTGCATCAGTTACTACCCCCGTTGGGGTGCCGGGGGTTTCAGTATAAATAGTATCCCCACTTTCTGGAAATTTAGTGCTTTAAATTCCCACTGTCGCTGTCTTTCTCATTTGCTCTTTCTCACTCCTGCTCTGTTCTATCAATCTGCTATACTATCGTCTTCTTCGCTATACCAGTCATCTACCTTTTTTCTTGAAAACTCTTCCGGGACAAGACTCCTTGTTCGTGTATGAGGTCTGTTGGATCAGCTTGGGAATGTTGGACGCTTTCTGCCAGGTGGTCACTAGGGCTTCCTATGATGTTATTATTTAGCAATGTAGGCATTGTATATGTATGTGTTTTGTTGATAATTTATAATGATGTTTGTATTCTATTTTGTTTTTGTAAACGGGGGTTCGATTAGTTGGGGTAAAGCCTCAGCCGTCCCCTGAGTGGGATGTCTTTATTGTAAAGTGACTGGCCGGTGGAGGGCATACAGTTTTTCCACTAGGGTTGTTTCAGCAGATCTTTTATGCGGATTGGGGGTTGTCCGGTCCTGATTTGGCTTGGAAGAGTCCGCTGGACCTAAAGCAACAATTATGTAATGTAATGTAATGTAATGTAATGTAATGTAATGCATCAGTTACACGCATCCAATACAATCATTGAAGGAAGGAGGGAGGAAACCGGAGTACCCGGAAAGTCTTGTAGCTAAGTCACGTACGTTCGCTCCATGCGGGAAACACCGTATATTCAGTGCGTTTTATTTTTTAATACGAGAACGAACGAAGCCAGTCAGAAGATGCTGATGACGAAGGAGAAGGGGATTAGTAATCCATCAGCAACATTTAATACCTCACGATACCTTCTTGGCTATAAGGACTTTGCCCCATCTCGTCGAGTGCAAACTCGTGAAAGGGGACACAGTTGTATGTAGAAGGCTTTAAGCGCGCAGACGATGTAGAAGCAATCTTTTTTTTTTATTAAACAATTATGATTATTTTTTTTAAATAACACTGAGTTCCTTTACACCTTGGTGCGACACTTAATCGAATCTGGTTTGGTTTTCTTTCCAAGGGTCTTTCGACATTTTATGTTTGAGCGCTACTGTCAGTAATAATAGCCCTAGAGAATGTAAGAGAAGAAGAGGAGAGAAGGAGGAGGAGGAAGAAGAAGAAGACCACCACCGTCATCACCTCCACCACCAAATACAACAACTTTTTTTTTCTATCTAAAAGGATCGCTTTTACAAAAAGCAGAAGCTCGAAGACAAATCTTTTTTTTTTTTTTCATTTTAAAAATTTAGATTGACTGCATCAGTTACACGCATCCAATAATAATAAATAATAATCCAATAATAATTAATTTATAAAATACGCTGATTATTTAAATCGATCCGTATAGTTCAAATTTCAGTTTTAACAGAGGTTTCATCATAACAGCTTATGCTCGAAGAATTCGGTTAAATAGTTATATTTACCATTACATATTTTTATTCATAGATTATTCTGTAAGTACTTCGCAATTAATACATTTTAAAATACATTCTCCGCGATGATTGAAATAAGCATTTAATTATGTTGTCATATTGCTTTCTTATTCATTCATACATCATAAACAAGCAATAGCAATAGATTTCTTTTATATAATATGTCGTTATATTAA
>CM072515.1:39787291-39832291 GCA_036898135.1 Oncomelania hupensis | reverse complement strand
TCACGCTCCCCTACGGCCACAAGGCTATATGGGACTACCTTTACCTTTACATTACCTCTCTCTTTCTCTTTCTCTCTCTTTCTCTTTCTCTCTTTCTCTCTCTATTTCTCTCTCTTTCTCTCATTCTCTCGTTCTCTCGCGTCCTCTTCCTTCCCCAATATGATGATGATGATGATGATGATGATGATGTCTTGTGTAGCGCGATCCTCTACGTCGTTAGACATTCTCATTGCTCCGGCAGGGGAATAACAGTGATCCCCTCAAAAAAGTCGCCTCTTCTTCTTCTTCTTCTTCTTCTTCTTCTTCTTCTTCTTCTTCTTTTTCTAGTCCTCTTATTCGTCTCTCCTTTCATTTTCACAATCTTCTTCTCTTTCTCCTCCTTCTGCTTGTTGTCCTCCTTCTTCCTATTCAGCTCTCCCGTCCTCCGCCTCCAATTTTCCCCTTACCCTCATCTTATTTGTTCTCTCTCCTCTTCCTACTTTGTCATGTCCATGTTTCATATCAGCATATTGACAGTTGAGCATCTATAGTTCAGCATTTGATGATTTTGATCTTCTCCTTTGTCGTCTCCTCCTGTACTCTTCCTCTGCTCCTCCTATTTTTCCCTCCTCCCGCTTCTTTGTCCTTCATGCTCGCTATCAGCATACTGACAGTTGAGGAGAGCAGGCAGCTAGGTCAACAACTGCTGTTTTTCCATCTGCGTGATAAAGCATTGCATAGCAGAATGATCGCTCAATGCAATGTTTGTGTGATGGAACATCAGTCAAAATCATTCGCCCTGGCCATAGGCGTATGCAGAGAGAAAACGCAAACCCCGCACTGAGCAATGCTACACCAGCCTGGATATAATAATATATTATGCAGTACATAACTTTGTGAGGCTTTGATTGACCATTATGTAGTTACCATCGATTATGCACATTGATTTCCAGGGGGCACAGAGTTGTGAGAACAAAAGTGATGAAGAGTCGTGGAAATTACATTACATTACATAATTGTTGCTTTAGGTCCAGCGGACTCTTCCGAGCTAAATCAGGACCGGACAACCCCCAATCCGCATAAAAGATCTGCTGAAACAACCCTAGTGGGAAAACTGAATGCCCTCCACCAGCCAGTCACTTTACAATAAAGACATCCCACGCAGGGGACGGCTGAGGCTTCACCCCAACTTATCGAACCCCCGTTTACAAAAACAAAATAGAATACAAACATCATTATAAATTATCAACAAAACACATACATATAAAATGCCAACATTGCTAAATAATAACATCATAGGAAGCCCTAATGACCACCTGGCAGAAAGCGTCCAACATTCCCAAGCTGATCCAACAGACCTCATACACAAACAAGGAGTCTTGTCCCGGAAGAGTTTTCAAGAAAAAGGGTAGGAGACTGGTCTAGCGAAGAAGACGATAGTATAGCAGATTGATAGAACAGAGCAGGAATGAGAAAGAGCAAATGAGAAAGACAGCGACAGTGGGAATTTAAAGCACTAAATTTCCAGAAAGTGGGGATACTATTTATACTGAAACCCCCGGCACCCCAACGGGGGTAGTCGTGGAAATAGGGAGGAGAGTATAAACCGAGGTCTAGTCTGTGCACGCACGCATTCCATCGCACGAACTTGAAATATCTTGACGCTCACGTCCTAAACGGTTGAGTGCCAGCTACACAGTTACATCCTGCCAGCACTAGGTCCCTTCTCCCGTTCCCCAGTCGCGTAGGATTGTGCTCAGTTGTCTGGGTGTCAGACGATCGATGTTCTTATGGAAGCAAGTGGGGGCCTCGAGCGACTGGAGTTAATTTTTGTATCGGCTAGCGTTCTGAGCAGCTCTTGAGCTGGAAAAACGGATATAACAACGATTTAATGAAATAGGGTCGTGGGAGCATAGAATCTTGGGGCATAGAGCTGTGAGAACATAGACATGTTCCCCAACACAATAGGCTATGGAATAAGGACGAACGAACAAACAACCTTGCATGACACAATGTTTAATTGTGTGAAGTACTTTATAATGGGGACGAAAGAACAGCATTGCCCTCCTGTCGCAGTATTAATTTAATGAAGTGGAGTCCTGTGTTGTCATGTGTTCTTAATGAATTATTACCTGCAGTCTGTCACTAATTAGGTTAACGAGATAGGATGGCGGTATTATGTTGCTCGTTGCGTCTGTTTGCATGACATTAAGTATCGAGCCATGCTTACAAGGCCTACAGCATAGTTTAGGTCAAAAATGTCCAGCAAACATGTACTGTGGTATCACATTTATTGAATATAGTTCAGTATCAGCAGGTATGTTATACCTGACTGGTCATCCACCTCCCCCTGTCCCTTCAGTCACGCTCCGAGATAACCCCTTCATTGTAACCCTTCTTCTTTTACCGTACAACTAAGTTCTATGAATTGTTTTGCATTGTGTTGTGTTGTAATGCACTATATGGTAAAGTATCGCATTGTAATATTTGTACTGACGTTGTTGTTGTTGTTGTTAGTGTTGTTGCTGTTGTTGTTGTTGTTGTTGTTGTTGTTCTTCTTCTTCTTCTTCTTCTTCTTCTTCTTCTTCTTCTTCTTCTTTTTATTCGATATTCCCCCGTTGGGGTGCCGGGGATTTCAGTATAAATATATAGTATCCCCACTTTCTGAAAATTTAGTGCTTTAAATTCCCACTGTCGCTGTCTTTCTCATTTGTTCTTTCTCATTCCTGCTCTGTTCTATCAATCTGCTATACTATCTTCTTCTTCGCTAGACCAGTCATCTACCTTTTTTCTTGAAAACTCTTTCTGGACAAGACTCCTTATTTGTGTGTGAGGTCTGTTGGATCAGCTTGGGAATATTGGACGCTTTCTGCCAGGCGGTCACTAGGGCTTCCTATGATGTTATTATTTGGCAATGTAGGCATTTTATATCTATGTGTTTTGTTGATAATTTATGTTTGTATTCTATTTTGGTTTTTGTAAACGGGGGTTCGAAAAATGTAACTATAGCCTCAGCGTCCCCTGCGTGGGATGTCTTTATTGTAAAGTGACTGGCTGGTGGAGAGCGTTCAGTTTTACCACTAGGGTTGTTTCAGCAGATCTTTTATGCGGATCAGGGGTTGTCCGTTCCTGATTTGGCTCGAAAGAGTCCGCTGGACCTAAAGCAATAATCATGTAATGTAATGTTTTATTCGATAATAAAGTTATTTTATTTTGATTAGTTGTAGTGTCTTCTTCTTCTTCTTCTCCTCCTCCTCCTCATCCTCCTTCTTCTTCCTCTTTTCCTCCTCCTTCCTCCTTCTTCTTAAAAGAAACCAATACGTTCCTGAGTATGTGAAGACAAGAGAGTTTTAGCATTACTTATTTTCTGGCAGAAAGTAAAACGCTGCATGCCAAGTTGTCGTTTGACAAATGTGTCTACGAATTCCTTGTGGTGTTTGTTGTTGTTGTGTGTGGCTTGGTTACATTTCAACGCGGGTTATGTATATCTTTCTTTTCCTCTATAACTAGTAGATAAGCTGCTCTTTACCCAAAAAATCATGCGAAAAGATCTTTGCTATGTGAAAAAGAGCTATGCTATGCGTAGTTTTGTTTTGTTTTGTTTTGTTTGGGTGGTTTTGTTGGTTTTTTTACTGCAGGAGAGTCGAAATGTCTAGTAATGTTATGCTTTAGTTACGTGTTTTTATTTTTATTATTATATTTATTATTATTATTTTGCACTGGTTATATGTCTTTCTTTCGCGCTGAACTAAAAGATATCTTGCTTTCGTATTCTACTATAGAAGTAGTTTATTGTGCGTTATGGGTGGTACGTGTCTTTTGTGTTCGTAAAGCAGAAATTGCCTATACATTTATTTACGATTATATGATTTATATAGTTATATGGTTTATATGTAGTAACGCGCTTTTTTGAAATTTTATTTATTGATTTATTTTGTTTATTTTGTGTTTGTTTGTTTGATTGTTTTGTCTGTAGCGCTTCGCCGTTGATCGTCTTTAGACTGAAAATTTTATGTTCAAGTCTGTCGTGTTTTTAATGTAGAAGAGAACGTTAACCTAAACAAACTAACATTGTGCGTACGCAGGTCAGAAATGTGTGGTGATATGTGTGACAATTGGTTACATTTTGCGTACGGTTTAAGAAGGCTTACTTCATTACTTTTCTTGCGTGTTGTGCAGGCTCGAAGAATATTAGCTTAATAGTGGTGATTTGTGTAAATGAGCATTGAAGTGTAAAGTCCACACCCGCCATTAGCGACGCGGCAGACGGGAATAAATAACTATCCCAGGGAAGACCGGGAAGGGACCTTAATCAACACGGAACCGCCAGAGCAATCACACTGCGAAAATGGCTAGTAAAAAAAATTATTGGCACTTTTCTCTTGCCCACAACGGGATCACACAGTATCGCTGATGTGTACTAATGTTAGCAATTAATACTTTAAGACCCACGCTCGCTTTACGCGTGAACGAATCTCCAGTCTAGCTGTATATTTTTCTAAAATCACTATATAAGAGACAGGTTGTGCGGGCTCTTAGGCAAGGTAGAGTGCATCTAATGACTCCATATTAGCGCAGTTAACTAAGGACACGGTGATAAATGAGGTAAGCTCAAAACTCAATTTGTCCAGGATAAAGATGAATAACGCGACAGCTGTTGCATTCACCCTTGCTAGGGACCTATGTTATTTTGAATGGATTACCGAGGTAACGTGAGTGTAATATTGGATTGGTTATAATGGAATATATCCTGGTCACAGATGGGGAGGAGTATCTTTCACTTTGTGCCCGTTCAAAACGTGATAGCAGAAGCTGTCATCGTTTGATTCGCTACAGTTGTATTTGTGTGCTTTCGAACGGCCATTCCGGATAGCAAAATGAATGGCGAGAATAACGTTTTTTTTGTTATTGTTTTTGACGTTATTTTGGACGTGTGGCATTGATAACGTGTATTAAAACCGACTCTTTTTAAAATTACAAAATAGATATCTTCGATGACTGGAATATGAACAAAATACGATTTGGCCCTGAATTCCAACGACGTGAATTGCATATTGAATGATTGTGTGTATGTATGATTTATCGGAGAATTTTGTGTGGTAGGTTTGTGTGATAAAAGAAGGTATGTACCTGGTCACAGATTGAGTTGGGCATCCTTTACGCTTTATGCCTCAAAACTTAAGAGTAAGAAAGTAGCTTGTCCTTTGATTTACCGTTGATATTTCGTGGATTCCAGTTGCTGTTGGCAAAACTGATAAGGAATGGATGATATAGATCATGAATGCGCTCATGACATTTGCCTTTATGAAGTATTGGATCTGGTCACAGATTGAGTCGAACATGGTGGTACATTTTAGCCGTCGAAATTTGACAGAAGGAAGCTGATATGATTTCAATTTACCGTCGATATTTTCTGGTTTCCAAAATAGCTGTTGCGAGGAATTTGATAAGGAATGGATTGCTTTGGTAATGAATAATGTTTAGAATAGCATAACGATATTGCGGTCGCGTTAATATAGTGAGATAGTGTGCCAGGTATGCATTTGACATATGTGTTGGTTTCTAATTACTTAAAACGACGCGTACGTCATGATTTTGTTAGGCAGTGACGCGTCGTATTAGCGTGTGTGTGTGTGTGTGTGTGTGTGTGTGTGGGTGTGTGTGTGTGTGTGTGTGTGTGTGTGTGTGTGTATGTATGAATTATCAGTGAAGTGAGTATGAAAGATCAGTGTTATATATGGTCCCACATTGAGACGAGGATTTTTGTCACTTTATCCGTCAAAACGTGATGTCAAGAAACATATCCCATGATTTACCGTAGACACAAAAGTGTCGGTTCTAATGGCTGCCGCACAGAATATTTTAGCTCCTGAAGTCCATGAATATCCTAAAATGTATGTTCTGAAACTGAAAGACCGTCTGAAATAATGTGCTTTGTTTGAATCCGTTGTAGATTGTATACGTGAAGTCGCGCGCTGTACAAATAATCGTTGGGTTGATTCCGTTTGAAGAATATTTGTAAGCGCCTTGATGATAAAAACAGAAGTGACAACAACAACAAAAATTGTTTCCCCTTCTCGAGCTCTTCTTATTGGAAGGATAAACCTATAAATAAGCACGATGCCACAGAAGACGCCAGAGACGCGAGTGTTTTTGTATCGTTGCCAAGATAACGGTAAGTCATTTTGCCAATTATGTTTTACATTATTTCTCGTTAGGACGTAGGTGGGTGGTAGTGTTAAGTGGACAAGGGTACTAGAATACTAGCTTCACTGTGGGGTGTTTTATCATGGCATCAATTTAGTGCATATGCCTGAACGTTTTTCCCTGGGTATTACAAGCTGTAATGTACTCGTGGAAATCGCTGTCGTCGTCTGTGATACGCCGTCGCATGAGCTTCTCCTCATTTCTTCTTTTTCTTCGTCCCCCTCCTCCTCTTCTTCTTCCTTCTCCTCCTCCTCATCATCATCATCATCATCATCATCATCATCATCATCATCATCATCATCATCATCATCATCATCATCATCATCATCGTCGTCGTCGTCGTCGTCGTCGTCGACTCTTTCTCTCCCTCTTCCTTATCCTCCTCATCCTCTCCTTCTTCTTCTTTCTTCTTCTTCTTCTTCTTCTTCAGTTTCAACTTCGGCATCTTCAATCTTCATCTCCTGTACCTCCTCCTTTTACTTCTTCTTTTTTGTTCATAATTACCACTACGCCCATTACATCTAACACCACCAACACCATCAACAACAACCGAGGAAGGTTGCGGGGAGGATATACCAATAAATATACACACAATGTGCCTCAGTCTTGGAAGGCGGCCACTATCTGTCCGGTCCCGAAGAAATCCAACCCCTCCGGCCTGAACGACTATAGACCAATAGCACTAACCTCAGTACTAATTAAATGTTTTGAACGAATATTGCTGGGCATGCTGAAACAGCAGGCGAAGCCTGCGCTTGACCCTCTTCAATTCGCGTATCGGCAGAACAGAGGTGTCGAAGACGCAGTTATCTCCCTGCTTCATTTTGCTCACTCTCATTTGGAATTCGGTGGTGCCTATGTTAGGATCCTCTTCGCAGATTTCTCTTCAGCGTTCAACACTGTTCAAACCCATCTCCTTGTAAGCAAACTCCAAAATATGAATATCAATCCGTACCTGACCCTCTGGATCTCTGACTTTCTTAGCAACCGTACGCAAGTTGTTCGTGTAAGGTCCTACTCTTCTTCTTCTTCTGTCTGTTTCTCATCAACCAAGTCTATCAACACCGGAACACCCCAGGGGACAGTTATCTCACCTTTTATTTTTACTCTTTATACCAATGATTGTAGGAGCTCCAGAGATGATTCGCAGATCATCAAGTTTTCAGACGATGCCGCAGTAGTGGACACTTCCGACTCGGCCATAAGCTTTGAGAGGAGTGTGGTTGACTTCGTCACCTGGTGCGAAGGTAACCATCTGGAGCTCAATGTCGGCAAAACGAAAGAGATGTTGGTGGATTTCAGAAAGAATCGGACAGATGTGGCTGCACTTCACCTCAGAAATCAAACTGTAGAGAGAGTGGAACAATATAAATACCTTGGGACCATGATTGACCACAAGCTTTCTTTCACAGCTAATGCCGAAATGATATTTAAGAAATGCAGGCAGCGTATGTACATGTTGTACCAACTCCGATCTCTTCTGGTTTCGCAGAGCATACTTAAAAATTGTTATCGTGCCTACGTGGAATCAGTTCTTACGTTTTCATTCATTTGCTGGTTTCAATCTCTCAGTGTCAAAAGTAGAAATTCCTTGAACAGTATTACCAATACCTGCAGCAAAATCATTGGTGAAAAGCAGACACCTCTGTGTGAATTGTTTCAGAGAAGGGCCCTATGCAAAGCCATCAGCATCAAGGATGATCCCACCCACCCTCTCTCTTCTTGGTTTAAAATTCTACCTTCTGGGAAACGCCTCATGAGCCTTAAGACCCGCACTGTACGTTACCGATCCAGTTTTCTCCCCTCTGCTGTGGCCTTGATCAACTCAAACCTGACGCGCTGATGGCTCTGCTTGAGGCTCCTTCCTCTTCCTCTTGCTTGTTGTAATCGGCTCTACAGTGTGTAAGTGTGCGTGTGGTTGTGCATGTGTGGTTTGATGAAGCGGAAGGGGGGAGGGAGGATTACTTTATACTATGTTTAATTTTTTATTTGCATTTTTCTTTTTATTTGTTTTATTTTAGTGATCAAGTGCCTGTCATAATTCCTTGTAAGAGGTAATAAAGATTTGTTGAATTGAATTGAATTGAATACCATAGCCGAAACCTGTCGGTAGTTTTATTGCTGTAGGTAGTATGGGAAATGTGAGCTACTGTTATTCCTGTTCTAACAACAGTATCGTCCCACTAAAGAAGCTATACAAAATTCCTTAGCTTAGCAACTAAACATAGTATCATGTTGATGATGATGATGATGATAATGATGATGATGATGATGATGATGATGATGATGATGATGATGATGATGATGATGATGATGATGATGATGATGATGATGATGATGATGATGATATATTTATTTATTTATTTATTAATTTATTATTATTATTATTATTATTATTATTATTATTATTATTATTATTATTATTATTATTATTATTATTATTATTATTATTATTATTGTTGTTGTTGTTGTTGTTGTTGTTGTTGTTGTTATTATTATTATTATTATTATATGGTGGTGGGTTTTTTACATTTCTTAGCAACAAAACTGAATTTGTGCCCTTCCATCATACAAAAGGAGCTAAGTAATTCCTAGTAGCATGACCAGACGACATAGTACCTCCATACAAGAGAGGCTTTATGGAGAAAGGCGGAGAGACGGTGTTGTTATACCAAACACTTCCTACTTTGCTGCCAGACTCTCAGTGTCCGTAACGTTCTAGTTTGGCTCTCCCGGCGAAAATCATCACCCGCTAGCGTCATCGACGGGGTCTTCAAGTCAACAAACCTGTATTACCCACGATGGGGAGTTGTTACAAGCATTTCTGTCTTAGCAAAATAACCCAGTTTACAAAGCAACAACACGATTACAGGTAATCTTTCTTTTTTGTTTTAAATCCAATTATTAAACTAAAAGGTGGTAATAGTCTGAATGTTATCGAATCATACATCAAGCATTGAGATAATCCACGGGCACGGCACTTAAAATACACATCGTCTTGTTCTTTTTTTGCGTTCTTGTAGTGTGTTTTAGCTCGGGGTTTGGGAAGGTAAGGGCTGAGTTATTTAAAGTATTCAGTTATGGCTGGCAAACCCCCAAGCTAACCCTTAAGTAGATCTAACCAATAGACTACATTGCATGCTTTCATGTAAATGTTCACAGTAGACTGTTGTTTGGGCTACAAATATTTGACAGTTGTTACTCTTATATAGCGCCCTTACCTATTCAAAGAGCTATTCAAGGCGGTTGACCGAGGTTAAGTTCTAAATCAAGCCTCTCAAGAGACAACTTGCAGTGCACTTCAAGCGCATTGTCAAACGCTCATTTCAACTCAACTAATACCGTCGAACGATAGGTATGTATTCGGCTTAAGTGAGCCTGTCGTCTGTCCTCTTGACACGTACCGTTGCGGCAGTGAACGTCAGGAGTCTTTTATGGTTTGGACGTGAACCAGGGTTAGCAAGTTAGGGTTAAAATTGGAGCTAGTGTTGGCAAACCCCTGTCACATCCTTCAAGTTCCGGGTCTCCTAGTTTATCCGAGCGCATTTGCGCATGCGCCAGGTCATGTCGGGCCGGCTTTTTCACGAAGTTCTTAGGCGTCATAACCCTAACCCTAACCCAAACCCTAACCCTAACCCTAAACTCTTAACTCTAACCCAAACTTTAACCCTAAACCTTACGAAGACTATGATAGCACTGTGCGCATGCGTCGAATTTTGTAACGCGTCGACCAATCAGAATGCTCCCATTCGCTCCCAGCCCAGCTAAGATACTAGGAACTGTGAGGATGTCACACCCCAACCTTATTCAAGTAAAATACATTTTGTTCCCCTTTATTTTTCTTCTGCATCAGACTGACTCTCTCTCTCTCTTTCTCTCTCTCTCTCTCTCTCTCTCTCTCTCTCGCTCTCTCTCGTTAGGGGGAAGTGTGGGGGAGCAATACTGCAACATTATGCTGTGGGTCAAGAGAGGGCGATCTCGTATTAGTGGATGAAAATTGAGCTACCGTATACCTTCCGGCCTTCTCTTCCCACCAAACTGAAAGTTTTTACCGTTTGTGCCATCGCGGTATATTACATAGGCTATAAGAAGAGAAAGTCTATGCTTGAGAATTATAGAGAAAGGAGTGAGTGGGGGGGGGGGGGGAGAGAGGAGGAGAGAAAGAGAGTGGCCTGTAGCTTTGTAGACCTGAATTTGCTAATTGGATTTAAGTGTTATGTCTTATTATGTGTCATATTTCTAGTACTCGTGTGACGCATCCGCAGGACGAAAATGCCTTTACATCAACGGTGCTTAGAAAAGACCCACCCACACACACAAAACTAATGTGGACTAAATGACATTACCAATGGAACATCGGAGGATCGTACGCTTGTACTTAAATTGCTTACAATAGAGCACACGTACTCGCTGTGCTGTAAGTACGAGCGCCCGCCAGTTGATGTCCCTTGTCTGTGAATCTTACAACCACCCCACCCTCTCCTCCCTTCGCCATATTTGGCCTAACAGAATAGGGAGAGCATCACAACTCTGTTCTAACAGAAAGGGAGAGAACCACAGCGCAGTTTTAACATAAAGGGAGCTAAGGCAATCACAGCACTTCCGCCTTGGGAAAGGGCAGTCCCAAACTCCAGTTCCGGGGCTCGTAACACTTTTCACTTGATACGAGCGATGACCTTTCCCCGCGGTGTGAGATCGTCCATTCTGATTTGAAACAGTGTAAACTTTCCCACACGTTTGCTACTGATGAACTATGCTGATTGCTTTTACTGGTGTGTGTGTATGAGTTCACTGCATGGTTACACCTGCTTCTAATGAAACATTTGCTTGTTATGCAACATATTCATATAGTCTTGAATGTCATCTTAACAGAAAACAATTTTGTTTAAGTGCTGTGATTTATTATCTTGCCGACTTCTAACTTCATGGGTAATCCACATTCAATGTCAAAATTATATTTTAAAAAAGATTTCAAACAAAATCAAATTGTTTGTTATTTTGAGAAATTAAACATCATTCGAAGCACACAGTTATTGGTTGGTTCATTGGACACAGTCATTTGGTGAGGAATCTTGGGTTCGGAGTTTGGTCCCATAGAGCTACTACTTATTACTGTGGTTTGCGCCGTTAGAAGCTGTTGGGGATGTAACGTGCGCTATTTAAGAACAATATTGATTCTTAAGATCAGTAAAGTTATGTCGGAACGAGCGCATTTAAGAAACTCTTTATTTGGTTTTACATTTGGCTGCGCTAGCTGCTGCTGCTGCTGCTGCTGCTGCTGCTGCTGCTGCTGATGATGATGATGATGATGATGATGATGATGATGATGATGATGATGATGATGATGATGATGATGATTTTTATTATGATAAAACGATCGACATACAATTTAGAGTGGAAATGATGGTTTGACATATTTTACAACTTGCGCAATGTCCCATGTGCCTATGGTGTGCGTTAGGTGTGTTTTGTCAATTATTTGCTCTTCTCAAATGCAGGTGCAGGATTAATGCATCGGCTGCTTAGCATGGGTAATCGTTACAAGCTCACCTGTCCTTGGTTTGGGGGTTGTTTTACTGCCGTGATCTGTTTTTGTAAGAGAGACTGGCACGCGCCTGTTTTGTTGCACCATTTAATTAGTGATTACTGAATGAATGCGTGAAAGAAAGAAAGAGAGATACTGTGACAAATAGACCAGAAAGACAGATGAGAGACAGGCAGGCAGACAGACGAGAGAGAGACAGAGAGAGAGAGAGACTGACAGAGAGACAGACAGACAGTGGCAGGCAGACAGAAGTAGAAGAGGTATTTTCTGGTCTTTATTTTTTTTCAGTATTATTAGGCTTTTATTACGATTTTTTTACAGCGAATGCCCATGATTGTTTAAGAGCATATGTGTTTGTGCAGTGTGTGTGTGTGTGTGAGCGTGCGTGCGTGTGTGTATGTTTGTGTAAATGTGTGCAGAATGCGTGCACTTTATTAAATTTTGTGCGTGTGTGAATGAAAGTGTGTTAACGGAAGCGTTCCGCTTAATCAGTAGAATTAGGCGTTCGTTTTAAGGTAACCTGCACAAGCAATATTGTAAAATAATAGAAAGGCGGAATGGGTAACAAGGGCGGATCAGCAGGTTCATGCGGGAGGGTGCACTTTTTTTTTAGGGGGGGGGGGGGGGATAGAGAGAAATTTTTGTATCTTACCTCAGATTCATAGCAAAGAACAGTTATTCTTTCAAAAAAACAGTTTATGGGCAAAACGCCCTGACATACATGTGTTACACTTTCTTTTGTTGTTGAGTTGCTACCTAATTGTACTTAGATCAAGCTGTTGCTATAACTGCTGTAAATATACATTTTAAGAATAAACAGGATTAGAATAATATTAACAAGAATAAACGACAAATAAAATAAATTAAAAATATCTTTATCTCTATCCCTATCATCATCATCAAACAAAATATGTACATACCACTTCAGTGTGAGGTAGGTCACAAAATGGTTCAGCACAATATAAAATGTCTTTTCACAAAATAGAAATACTCCTAAAAACTGGTAACTAACACTAATGGTGTGCAACAACGCTAGGCTGTTGCTTCTTTGACGTCTAAATAAAGAGTGACACAATATAAAAATGAACTCTTCTACATAGAGCGGGAATGAGAGGAGTGTAAGGATTAAGGGGAGAGGTGCACTAACGAAATAAGCAGAGGTATTCTCGCCCAATTTCCGGTCTTGTCATCATGCGCTAATCATTGACACTGTGCTTGTTTAGTCTACGGGCTGGACAGTCCCGCTTCTATCAACAATGAGCCCAGCGCACAAGGAAGTAAATGTTTTACATTGAAAATAAACCTCTTACATAAAGGCAGGTGAAAATGCAAGCGACATATGACGTTTTAGCGGATGTTACACGTCATAATTGGCCAGCGTTCTTTGAAGTTGAGCTGTTACATGTCTAACATGTGTAGGCTGATTGGTGAGTGTGAGTAAACGAAAGAAGACAGGAGGGAGGGGGTGGGGGTCACAGGAGATTGAGGCGTGAAGAGGGCAGGGATTGATATGGGAAAGAAAATAGGAGAGAATGCATCTTTATTATTATTATTATTTATCATTCTTATATAGCACTTTTTCAGCATCTTGGGGGTAAATGACGATTATTATTATTATTATTATTATTATTATTATTATTATTATTATTATTATTATTATTATTATTATTATTGTATCACTTTGGTGGAAAGACTTTAAATAAATTATTATTGTATCACTTTGGTGGAAAGACTTTAAATACATTAAACAACTTCTTCTTCTTCTTCTTCTTCTTCTTCTTCTTCTTCTTATTATTATTATTATTATTATTATTATTATTATTATTATTATTATTATTATTATTATTATTATTATTATTATTGTCCTCTATTCTTCTTCTTCTTTTTATTATTATTATTATTATTATTATTATTATTATTATTATTATTATTATTATTATCATTATGCTGCTGCTGCTGATGATGATGATTAGCATGATTATTAGCATGATGATTATTATGAATATTATGGATATTCTGAATATTCTTCTTCCTCTTCTTTTTCTCCTTCCTCTTCTTTCTTCTTCTTCTTCTTTTTTTTTTGATCGTCCGTGGGGGGGTGCACGTGCACCCGTGGCACCCCCCCCCCCCGATCCGCCCCTGGGTAAGAAAGGTTGGAGGTGAGACATAAGATATGGAGGTGAGACATAAGATATGGAGGTGAGACGTAAGATATGGAGATGAGACATAAAATATGGAGGTGTAGGTTAAAACTGTGAAGTGTATGTTTGTAGCGAATTTTCAAGTTCGCCCCATTTCCCATGTGTACTTGATGCTCGCCTAGTGAGTCTACACCTGTTTAAAAAATGTAATAAAATTATGAATTAATTACCGGTCGTTAAATAAAATTTATATTTTGTGTCAAGAAACCAAAGTAGAATGTATTCAGTTCATTTAAGTGTAATATATTTATTTTAATTACCAACATCGTTGCCGTCGTCGTTGTCATCATCATCATTGTCCTCATCATCACCATCGTCGTCGTCGTCATCTGTTTTCATTTGCTTCGCTCGAATTATCTCTAATTGGAGTTGTAACAACAGCGTGGTATAAAGATAATGTTTGTGTTGGAAAAATATTCAGAGTTTCCGTAACAGTCATCGGAATGCTATTCAGTATAGAATTTTTGAATAGGGTGTGAAATGGCCAATACACGCAGTCTCGATGTAGACATGTCAAGACCTTGAACCAGAACTTGTGTTCGCTTTCATGTACACTTCCAAACGCCCTTGTTAACCCAGGAGCAGAGAAAGTCTGCAGCAAGATTACATTAAACTTATTTCTGTAACTGCGTTCGTAGTGTACTGTTGAAGACCATGGTCCAGAACCAGCACCAGTGCTGATAACAGTTACCTGGGGACTGTGACTATCAAGAACACTTGTCAGGCACTGATACTGCGCTATCGTGCCTCTCAAAATAGTAAGCGCAAGCTCTCGCGCTTGACCTCTCTTTAACTTTCGCCTCTTACACCCGACCGCCTCTTCTTCCTTCTTTCTTTCCTAAGGTTATTTTCATTATCTGAATTTCTTTGACCTCCTTGGTGTTGTTGTTGATGGTGTTGTTGATGATGATGACGTTGTTGTTGTTGTTCTTCTTCTTCTTCTTCTTCTTCTTCTTCTTCTTCCTCTTCTATCATCTGCTTTCTTTTCTTTGTCTCGACTTCTTTGTTGTTCTTCATCATAACTGTCGTCTTGGCCTCTCCGTATTCCGTAGGGAATGTAAAGCAGAAGAAGAACAAGAAGGAAAACGAGAACAAGAAGAACAACAACTCTGATTCATGCTGTTAAGCTGATATCGATAGTTGGTCAATCATACAATCTCTTCCTTACCTGCTTGATCACTGGACGCCCGATAGAGTAGAACTAGCGTCAGCAGCTTTTTGATGGTCTCTATATAAAGCTACGCTTCTTCGCTAAAAAGTTAGCCCAAGTGGTGTTTCACCCGTCCCCTATACGCTTAATGTGTCCGGGGACGTAAATGTAATAAAAAAAAAAACAGGTGTCCCATGGATCGACTGTTGTACACTTTGATCGTGCTGCCAGAGGTGAGGAGAGTTTGTGCTTGTGAGAGAAGGGGAGGGGAAGAAGGGTGGTAAGGTGGAGGAGAAAGGGGGTCGGGGTGCGGGTAGGTCAATGGGTGCAAGAAGAAACGTACTGAAGACGCTAGAGATAATAGACATTACCTGCTAGACTCCATAAGCCATTGTTTCCATTGCTTATTTATGGTTACGGCACTAGCGTAGTGGCCTAGGCACAGGCTGAGATGTTTCATTATAGCAACGTCGAGCGGAATTAGTCCTTGGATGGGGGGACCAGACTTTGAAGTTCAGTGCATTGCCTTAGCAAATGGCGTCATTTGGGATATATTATCAGCTGTCTATAAGATTCTTACATTTCATTTTAATATAATACAAGCCTTTTTTTCTTTCTTTTTTTCTAGCTTTAATATGTTTTTCATACCTTGATAAGTGGCATACTTATATTGTGTATTTTCAACTGCGTAGGGCTAGATGTTTGTTAAATGGCCCAATTTTGGGTACATTTTCCAATGCGCAGTAGTAATAGTTTTTAGCTCTTGAATTATCGGTAAGTACACCCCACCCTATAGATCTTGAAATGATTTTTTTTCCCGGTAATTCAAGTTGTTTTATTTTAATAAGTCACCCACACTAGTGCAATGCACCCTTAAGAAGTGGTGTATCTGATCTTAAATGTAGCATGTAGCATGTAGCCTGGCACATGTTGCAGTGGAGGTGTGATGACTGCAGGTAGTAGAACAAGTACAGGCAGCGTTCTTAACCAGATTACAGGGGCAGAGTGCACTTACCCATTCAAGGAGCTGCTCAAGGTCCTGACTACCAAGATCCAACACGCACGAAGATATTGTGCTGAAATCATCGCACTGAGCATGCAATAGTACCGTGGATATATTGGGGAGGGGTGAGCACCCATGCAGTAATTTAAGCTCAGAATGAAACCCATATCGGCCAACACAACACATACGCTTGCCGGAAGAGGGCGCACTCTGCAGCAGTGTGTGCAACTGTGCCAACCCACTGACTTCCTGTTTGTTTTCTTTCAATGTGAAAAGGTTGCATGCTTCCAGTATATAGGTTTATTGTTTACAGTGGACTGCGGTGATTGATGGGGAAGAGGAGATTTAAAAAATGACACAGGTGATAGGATTGTAGTAAGATTGTATATACTTAAGACATTTTGTTTTCGTCAATCAGTACTGTCTATGTAATTTGTTGATTTTTTTTTTAAATTTTATTTATTAGACAGAGGCTAACAGTGTTGATAGAGAATAGACTGCTGTGACAATTAATGAAAAACAACGGTACTGATCGTCATCAGCAGTAGCATCAGCTATGTAATTATCAGTACTCATCGTCATTATCATCATCTTATTCACTATCTTATCCTTTGCCTCCTTTCTTCATCTACTTCCTCTCCTAATCCTCCACCGACTTCTACTACTACTACTACTACTACTACTACTACTACTACTACTACTACTACTACTACTACTACTACGTCTTCTTCTTCCTCCTCTCTTTCTCCTTCTCCTGCTTCTTCTACTTCTTTCTTCTTCTTCCTTCTTCTTCTTCTCATCCTCTCCCTCTTTTCTTCTTTTTTCCTTCTTCCTCCTTTTTTTTGCACACGCTATCTCTATGACTGACTAGTCAATATTTCTTTGTTATGCTGTCGAAAAGGCTGTGACGTTTTGATGACTGGCTCACATCCTAAACTAACTTCTCATAACATCCACCGTTATTATGATTATGCTGTGGGGGGAAATGCAGATACTTGTATACTGATTGGCTAACGCCCCTAAACTAACACCACCTCTCGTCAGCTCCTCTTGATTAGTTCTGGCAAGGTTGTGTAGCCATGAATAACCTAGCGCACGAAGTAACTGACGACAGCCAGAATCCAGACATAGTGCCATGCCACAGTCTCACGCGCTGCAACTCCGTCACAATACGTCATCTTCTTCACGCGTTAATGTTATATACTGTAAAGAGAAAAAAAAACCAACAAAACTATAATCTCGCGTTCCGGATGTTACATATTGCCAGTGTTGTCGAAATGTGCAAGATTGTGGAGAAATTAGTGGGAAGACTTTTAGCACTTATTCAACATTTGCTTACGAGAACAGCCGGGGCAGAAAGAACCTCGGAAACTTTGTAAGCATTGCCTTATCCGGATTCTCGGCAGAAGATTTTGCTTTCGCCTTGGCCTGCCTAAATCCGTCACCTCTAACTATTTTAATTCTCAAGACGCTGCGTGTACAGAAATGCAATGTTGGTATAAAAATAAAGGTTACAGTTAAGAAGTAACGAGCATGAGTATTTTATATACAAATTGTCGTAATATTCTTGGTCAAGATAACGGATGGAGAGCTTTGCTATTTTGCTATGTCTATTATATTATTGAGATATGCAGAAAGTACTTTTTTGTTGTTGTTGTTGTTGTTTTGTTTTTTGGGGGGTGTGACAGGGAGGAGGGTCATTAAATATTTTTTGATCAAGGCATCTGTAGGAAACCAGTGATTATTGTAACACTGGTAGTATTTAATCGGGTTGGAATTTTATAAACTAAGCGACTTCACTACTCATGGTCTACAGATCGAGAAGAGCAGTTTGTTTTAACAATTTATAATAAATCGACGTTCTACGAATACGAATATGAAAATTTTTAACTAACTGAAAAAATTACATTGTTTAGTTTCTAGTGTTTTACCCGTCTTTTTGAGTGTATTCTTCTCATAGAAGCACACCTGTTGCACAAAGGAATAAAATAAATCGCCATTATTATGTTTTATGTGTATTCTTTAGTATATTCTTCATACAATTATGAGAAGCACAGGCTAATCGGTACTTCCACCTATTTGGGTAAACTCACAAGGAGTAGGGTGAGGACAGTCTTTAGAGTTGAGATTTGTTCCATGTTCCATGTTCTGTGCTAGTCGGTGCGGTACGCATGAAAGGAACCACGATTTCGCGTGACTGATAGCCTTCATCAGCTTCAGGAGAGGTCCTGGTATGTTTCACTGCCTCACAGGTATGCGGAGCTCGCTTCATGTCGATGTTTTTTACCTGACGGCAGTTGTTGTACCTATGTGGGACATAGGATACTATAAAATAAAGTTTATATTATCAACAAGAGTGTTATAAAATAATATATAATTATATAACAGCATTGGTTGATTAACGTCTTGTTCTAGAAGTCACCAGTTTAGTAAAGGATGCTTCGAACATGAATCGAACTGGTGTGAAAACTTAACCATCTGTTTCAATAAGTCTCCTGGTGGTTTCAGAAAAATGTGGGTTTGTATGACGGCCTACTAGCGCCAAAACCGAGAGTTACCAGTATCACGAGATAATTAAAATGAACACGTGTTCTGTTTAATTTACAGAGGTAACGGTCATCAACAGTGTTAATTAATAATTATCAGTATTTGCGCCTTCCTAGCGCCAAAACCGAATAATTACAAATATCATGAGATAAAAACAAATTTCATGGGATAATTACAATTTTCAAGGGATAATTACAATTATCATTGAAAAATTACAAATATCTTCGCGTGATCAAGTTTAATATTCAGTTTTGGTTCTAGCAACCCGTTAGGAAATGCGCCAAAACCGAACATTGTAATGTTCACTTAATAATTAAAATTTGTAAGTGTTAATTGTAAATATGTCGTTGATTTTTTTAAAATGATCCCATGATATTTGTAATTATCAGGTTTTGGCGCTAGTAGGCCGTCATATATGTGAATTACACAGAAAACGTGTTAATTACCCTTATCCTATCATATAACTCGAAGGTCGTTGGGGCACCACAGATGATCGTTTAACCAGCGTACTCCATCTTTCTCTGTCCTCAGCAGCCCTCATGGCTTCGCTCAGTGTCAAGCCAGTCCATTCTCGAATGTTGTCCTCCCACCTCTTTTTCTGTCTCCTTCTTCTTTTATCTCCTTGCACCTATGCTCTTTGCAAGGCTTCCTGCTCTGGTGACGTGGCCATACCATCGGAGTTTCCGTTTCTTCACTACTTTGAGGATGTCATCATGTTGTACAATGGTTTGTGTGCTAGTCTGTCGGACTTCGTCATTGATGTGCTGAGTATAGGAAATGCACAGACGTCTTCTGTAGCAACTCATCTCCATGCTTTGTATTCTTTGTTGTAGATCTGCTGTCAGGGTCCGTGTTTCGCAAGCGTATAGAAAGATGAAGATGACAAGGGAGCTCAGCAGCCTTACCTTGGAGTTTAGACTGACGGTCCTGTCTTTCCAAATGGGATCAATCTTGTTAGAGCACCAGTTGTTTGTGCGATCTTGGAGAGGACTTCCTGTCGGGACCTATTGTCTCATAAAATGGCTCCAAAATATTTGAAGCTATGCACTGTGTTGAGGGATTGGCCTTGAAGTTTGATGTCCATGTTTATGCCATTGGTGTTGGTCATCAGTTTGGTCTTCTCTGCACTTATTTCCATTCCATAGGCTGTGGAGGTGGTGTCAGGCCTCCGTACCAGCTGTTCAAGTTCTTGTTCCTCTCCAGCCAATCCATCTAAATCATCTGCAAAACGGAGGTTGGAGATTGTTCTACCCCCTATTTTGACTGTGCCTTCGTGATCTGCAAGGGAATCTGACAAGATGCGCTCTAGGAAGATGTTGAAGAATGTTGGAGAGAGTAGACATCATTGTCACACACCGATTGTTGTTTTGAACCAGTGTCCATACGTGCTGTTGTGTAGGACTGCACAGGTAGCCTTGTCATACAGGCTTTTGATGACTTCAATAACTTTAGGGCTGATGTTGTACAATCTCATGGTTGCCCACAGAGCTGCATGCTCGGTCAAACGCTTTCTTGAAGTCTACAAACACATGATCAAGATGATGTTGGTGCTGTAGGTATTTCTCACAGATTATTATGAGGTTGAAAATCTGTTCAGTGGTACTTCGCACTGCCCTGACTCCTGCTTGTTCTTTAGCTAAGATTTGTTCAGCTTGGGATTTGAACCTGTTGAGTATTATTTTCAGGAGGACCTTGCTGGGATGACTGATGAGGCTGATGGTTCGGTAATTTTCACACTCCTGAAGGTTACCTTTTTAGGGAAGAGTGATGACAAGCGCCTGAGTCCGAGGTGTTGGCCACTCCCCACTCTGTCAGATCTTTTTGCAGATAATGGTGAGGGCGTCATTCATCGATTCTCCTCCTGCTTGAAGCAATTCTGCGGGTATGTTGTCCATTCCCGCTGACTTCCCCTTCTTGAGTGATTGCACTGCTCAACTTCTTCTCGGAGAATTGGGAGGATTTCTTCCTCTTCTCTGTTCTTGGGACATGCTAGGACGGATGGGTCTCCGTTTGGTGTGTGGTTGTAAAGGTCAGAGCAGTACTAGTGTCCTTCTTGTTCTTCTGTAAGGCATATACCAGACTTGCTTTGGATCGTGGAGACTTTGGGCTGTTTAACACTTGTCGACCGCTTCACAGTCTGGCAAGCCTTCTTGCTGTTGTTCTTGTTCAGACTGTTCTCTATTTCCTGGCATTGATCTTCTATCAAGTTTTCCTTTGCTGTGCATATTACTTTTCAGATGACATTGTTGATTTTTCGGTAGGCATCAGCTCCATGTGAGGTGCTTCTTTTCTTTTTCATTTCTCTTCATTTATCACACAGGTCCAAAAGTTCAGGTGTGGTCAACGGTTTCTTCTTTGAGTCCTCACTGAATCGTAAAATATGTTAATGCGCAGCCTAGGAGATTGTCATTTTGCTATAAAGTCGAGCGAACAGATGTGGTTGGGAGACAGTCATGTTTACTGGCAAGTCCTACAGCATGCTGCGGTCTGTGTGTTCCTTGTAGTCTTTATCGTTGCAAAAATTATTGGAAAAGGTCAAACAAGCACAATCTGTTCAAGTAGCGCTTGCACATTGCCTCTAGACATAGTTTGCGGAATCGACCGGTCCGTCCTCCCCCTCTCCCTACTAATCCTCTAATTCTTCCTCGCCTCCTTTATCCCTTCCCCCCTCACCCCCTCCCCGTCCACACACACCCCATTTCATCTATCGTCCCACACTGCGCAGCAGAGACGGCCAAGGCCCGAGGCTGACAACGCCTGTGGCGGGAGTCCCTCTCTCCTTGCGGTTCCCCATCCCTTAAGGGGCGGTCTGACGGGAAGCGAAACAAGAAGCAAAACAGCCAGTAAAACACGAAACATCGTAGTTTTGACTATGTTTATCGTGTGACTAGACCTATAGCATAACAGCAGCAAAGCGCGAAGCATAGCAAAGCGGATGCTTTCAGTTTAGAACCTGCTCTAAAATTTTGCTTTGCTGCGCTGAAGCATTCGCATGCCAGCCAATCAGATGAGCCGACGTACGAAAACTAGGTTATCATGTCAGCGATCATGACCGCATCAAAAGCTACTGGGTCATTAGCAAATCTGAAACAAGACGATACGTTTATTCTCCTCGATCCAATTCAAAGCCACGAGGCATTATGGAATGTTAGAAGTCAAAATTACAGAAACCAAACCCCGAAAAAGGCCTCATGGACTTCTTCTGTGAGGGTCAATCTGACGGAAAGGAAGGTAACTGATTTACAACTAATCGCGCATTGCTTCCACGCAGATTGTTATTATACAAAACTTCTCATCGTGTGACCGCTTCACAAAGCAAAGCAATTGCTTATAGCAGCAGACGCTTTGCTACGTTTACCGCTTTGCGTCTGATTCGTTTCCCGTCAGACCTCACCTTTAATCCACATTATTTTGTTTCAGTCTTCCGATCATCCCCCACCCACCCATCCATCCTTCCCATCTTTTTTTCTTTCGGTTTTTTTTTCAGTGCTCTCTCCTATATCTATGGCTTTGGCCTGTTATCGTAGTTTTCTGGACAGTTTTCCCTCGGTGCATTTTCCCTGAAGCTCTCAGTTTTTGGATTTGTTTTCTCCCTTTCCAAGTTGTTTGTACAAACACACACACATGAGCAAGAACGCACGTCGCGGACATGCACGCGCACGCAAACGCATGTATGCATGGACACGCACACATACGCACGCCTGAGCGCACTCATAAACACAAACACACAAGAACGCATGAACACGTGGACATAGGGCACATAGACACATACTGTGCGCCACTCATACAAAACTACACTTCCCGATTTTCAATGGTTAGATTTTACCCAGTTCTCGTCTAAATGATAATAAAGTTGGAATACAAAATTAACCTCCGTAGACGTATTTGTTTTTGTACTCATTGATTGGGAGTTATCTGCGTGAGAGAATATTGACTAATGGACATTTGAACGTTTCATAGGATAAAACCTCAGATGCGGTGCTACAGAAGACTTCTGGGCATCTCTTATACACAGCACGTCACCGACGACGAAGTCCGACAGACTATCACACAAGCCATTGGACAACACGATGACATGCTCACAGTAATGAAAAAATTGAAACTCCGATGATATGGCCACCTCACTAGAGCATCAGGCCTTGCAAAGGCCTTCCTGCAAGGCACGGTGCAAGGAGGCAGTAGAAGGAGACAAAAAAGATGGGAGGACAACATTCGAGAATGGACTGGCTTGGCACTGAGCGAAGCCATGAGGTTCAATGAGAGAAAGATGGAGTACGCTGGTTAAGCGATCATCTGTGATGCCCCAACGACTTTCAAATTACGGGATAGAATAGGATAGGATAGGATGAAAGATTTAGGCTCGAAAACCTAGTCTTACCACCTGTCCTAAGCAACTCTTAGCATAATACAAATTAACGTGCAGCAGAGAGTCAGAAACCGAAAGATACAGGCAGAGAGAGGAGACAGATAGTTGAAAACCCGCCGCTAGGAATGAAAGAATTAATGCTGATTCTCGAATGGCCGCTGTTTTCTCTCCAAAGCCCGACGGTTTCTGATCTCCCAGTCTGTTTCGTAACTAACTAGGTAATGGGTATTACTCTCTGGCATAGCCTGGGGATGAGTTTCGACGAGGATGGGCAAGACCGTGGTCGCAAGTTGTTAAGGTAGTCTATGTTTTTCTAGTTGACACATAATACAACTACAAGCTAGAAAGTTTGTATTGTTTGAGTTTGTTGCACAGTGTGCTTTTGTGATGCGTTGTGTTGTGTATGTGACTCTGTCTCCATCTCTGTCTCGCTCTTCATCTCTGTCTCCAACTCTCTCTCTCTCTCTCTCTCTCTCTCTCTCTCTCTCTCTCTCTCTCTCTCTCTTCGTCTCTGCCTACTTTTGCGTGTGTATGGGTGTGTGTGCGCGTGCGTGCGTATTTGCGTGCTAGCCAGTTTGAAAACCTTTGATGGTGTGACTCAATGGGGTAATCAATGAGTACGTAAAAGGTTGTGTGTGTGCGTGCGTCTCTGTGTGCGATGTGCCGCGGTATATGCGCATGCGTGCTCACTCACTTGGGACTATGTGCGTGCGTGTGAGCTCCTGTAAAACTGATAAAGCTATCTGAAATAGCCCACGGGGGGAAAGGAACAAGATCGACCAGAACCACATTATCAAAATGTTGTGGGAAGTAACCCATAGAGCGGTAGCATCTACACTTCGGGCATGAAATGTAGTAATGTCTGTTTTTTTGTAGTAGCACGAAGCACACAACATAACCCACGGTTCCCCAACAAACGCACACGACAGCCACAGTGAAGCACAACACATATTACTCTGGGAGCGTGACCTATTTAAATGTTATTAATAAGGAATTCCATCGTGTTTTGGTTCGCATATACAGAGAGAAACACAAAAATTATTATCGCGTTGGTGGTGGTAGTGGATGATGATGATGATGATGATGATGATGATGATGATGATGATGATGATGATGATGATGATGATGATGATGATGATGATGACGATGACGATGATGACGATGATGGTATCTATCCTAAAAAAGGTTATATGACGTAAGACAGTGCATAGTTCCGGTGACGAGGTTTTTTTTGATTGGGTGTTATTGCGTCATGCTGGAATGTTCGAACTTTTTCTCGATTGCAGAGAGTCTAATTCAATGCACTATAAGTGATGCACTGTGTTTGCTTGGGAGTGAAAAAGTGATTGAGAGAGATTTGTGATGATCTTTGAAATGATTTTAAGAAAGCGATCTTGTATGCAATTGTTGATGTTTGCTGAATAAAGTTGGAAAACTTTATACGACGACTCCTGCTTTGTTGCTGAGTGAACAGGCTGCGTGGATAAACGAACCTGAGTTAGGCTACGTTCATGCTAAGACCGGCAAGTTGCCGTCAGCCAGTTGCCGTCTGCAAATTGCCGTCACCAGTGTTCACGGTAGAGCCCGAAGTTGCTGTCCGGCTAATTGCTGCCACACTACTTTGTATACAAAGATAGTGTTTTCCAGGAGGAAGAGGCGCATACTCCTGTGATGTATCGATTATTAAAACGGAATTCTCGCAAATATAATGTGCACCCAATTCACCGCAATCGTAGAGTGCATGGAGAATACCGTCATTTGATTCCGCAAGTGATGAACGATACCCAGAAATGTGTAAAATACATAAGGATGCGAACAGAGACTTTTCAAGATCTGCTTAGCCAATGCCGTGAAGATTTGACAAAACAGTCTACAATTTTTCAAATGCCTATTTCGCCAGCGGAGCGCTTGATTGTAACACTGAGGTAAAGTATTTAGCTGTATATAACAGTTACATGAATGCGAGAAAGACAATATCTGACTAAATCATCTCAAACTGTTTAGACTGACTAGATAGGGAGGGAGGAGTGTGAAAGAAAGAGAGAGAGAGAAGGGTTATATGTCAATCCAACACATGCATGTACACACCCACACGCACACATTTTGCCGCGAATCAAGTGCATCCACTCTGTCGGTATGGTGAAAAATTCCTTCCCTTCGACCACCCAGCCGTTTTTTTTTTGTGACAAGCGACAAAGCATTTTGCTGGCTGACGGCAGCCGACGGCAACTGACTGGCAGCGTGAACGTGCATCGCCGGCTTTCATGGTGGGAAAGAAGAAAAGGGCATTACCACAGATTCCAACCAGTTGCCGGCGGCAGCCGACGTCAAATTGCCGGGTTTAGCATGAACATACCCTTACACTTATCAAGATTCAAGCATCGGGGCTGAATCAACTATTGATAAAATAACAACCGTGTAACAATGATGATGATGATGATGATGATTGTAACGCGTGGATTTGCGTTAAATTAAATATTTATATGCTTATCTATAAATAAACTAATGAGATGAGTGTTTGCGTGTGTTTACCTGATTTCAGTTTAAGGATGCATGTTCTGTCCTTGTTTACTCTAGATTCGCATCCACCATCGCACACGTGCTTACAAACAAGGACAAAGTCTACACAGTTATCTCTCTTTGCCCTTCTGTTTCACCATTTCTCATTCATACATATAAATCACACATTTCTTATACATAATACAAATAAACAGTTGCAACAAATAATCAGTGGCTTATAAGGAGGTCATTGTCTCTCTCTTGAGACGTCACTTGCCTCTACACCTTTTTATAAAATATTCACTGTCATTAATGATACACTGAAAGTTCGTTGAGAATTCCTGGTCTCCCAATTATGGTTTCACTCACTGTCCTCGCAGACATTCACTAGACGTGGTAAACACATCCGACCCTAGGAACAAATAGCTACCCTTGGGGAACACTGTAGGTGATCCCGTAGCTCTTGTCTGAAGACTTTCTTCGCCCACCGTTGCCGCACGTCTGCGCCAGTGATGGTTGGTCGAAGGAGAGATAGCTGGCGATGACGGAGACCACATACGGTTTTGTAGACGAACATCACATGGTCATCTCCACCAGCCACATACCAGGAAGGTTGCTACTCCGAATCGGCCGCTGTGTACAACATGTGTACAGTTGTAAATGTATGCTCTTATGCTTATAGAGTCTGTATGCGTCTCTGACACATTATTACATTGCAAAGTGCTTGAAGATCCTTTCCTTTCGTACAATATCTTCCCTATGCCTCGTCACTGATACAGTCACTATTGTCTTGTCACAATTCTTATGACAATACCTATAGCAACTTCAAACACCGTACACAAACTGTGTAGCCTACATTACAATTGGCTATGAGCCAAACTTAATAATCACAGCTCACTTTCAATTTATAATAGATTTACTACACGTTCATTCATCATTAGTATAAATTATACAACTGAATTACATTTCTATTTCAGCCCCATATCTCCACATATGAATGAATACACCATGGCATCATAATTATAAACGGTATATAGGTATCCCCATATAATAATTATATGAATAAATATGGTATTTACACCATTTACCGTATTTCCCTCAAACAGAATAGCTTCGCAGCTTATTATAAATAACTGCTAATAATAAATACCTGTATTCCAGACACAGCTAACATCCTTCGCTAGATTATTCCGTAGAAAAATCCCGTTTTCGCGGAACTCCAACGAGCACGTCTTCCTCCTTCAACTAGTATGTAATCTCTGAATAAATTCAACTCACTGTAATAAATAATTTTAGACACGCGCACTCCTCAGTTACGCTAGTGACGTCATAACGTCTATTCATACAAACATATAAATTGCGTTTGTTACAATGATGATGATGATGATGATGATGATGATGATGATGATGATGATGATGATGATGATGATGATGATGATGATGATGATGCATTTGCGTAATATTAACGACAACGACGTTAGTCAGGCCTTGAAGAGACCATCCTGCGGGGCACAGTGCAAGGAGGTGGAAGAGGACGGAGACCGAGAAGGAGGTGGGGGTACAACATTCGAGAGTGGACTGGCTTGGCATTGAGCGAGGCCATCAGGGTTGCTAAGGACCGAGAAAGATGGAGTATGCTGGTTAAACAATCATCTGTGGTGCCCCAACGACCTTAGAGTTACGGGATAGGATAGGACGTCAATGATGTCCCCTGTTCCAGAATTACGTACTTCTGTGCAGTGGACATTCACCCCATCACGTCCAGTACTCGGCAGAGAAGTCTATTTAACTCCCATCAACAGAGAGACCTGGAAGGATAGTATTATAGGATTGAAAGACCTTTCACATCGGATGTCACCCAGAGAAAATGTGTTAATGCATGACTGCAGTGCATGACATTTTGTGACAAGTCCATTTCAACGGTACCGTAGTATTAACCTTTTAACCTCGCGTAGTGCTTCATTATATGTTCACCTTCAGCTGTGTTCACAACAAGGATGGCGCAACAGCGCCGTGGTTTGAGCACGCGCTAGAATTGATTCGTTTAAGCAACTGTCAAGCTCGGTTAGTATTTCCATGAGCACGCATTTAGTAGGCTTACATGGATGCTACGATCACTGAACGACCCAAAGTATGAAACAGAGTACTACCCGCTCCAATCCGCTCAACTGCGAATGGGTTCCTGGTTCTATTTAGACACGGAGAAGTTAAGACGATTATAAATTATATGCATCTCTCTCTTCTTCTTCTTCTTCTTCTTCTTCTTCATGGCTTGAAATTCAATGTAAAAAGAAACACGTCCAACGTGTCCCTGTGTCTATTAGCTTTAGACCTAACTTGTGCTTTACTGTGAAAGTTTGCAGAAGGAGAACAAGAAGTCCAAACTAGTTTGAAATGCGCCATATGTTACGTGTTCATACATAAGCCACCAGGCAAAAAATATCTTCACTTTGTCCTTAAAGGAAAAAAATCGATGTTAAGAACTTTCAAACTGTCAAATAGTTTGAGCTACCAGCCCGATTCTTCTTCTCCTTATTTTTTACTTTTCGATTAGTCGCTTTTTCTGTGCAAACCCTCCCGTCTGCACTATAACACCACTGTGCCGTTGATATGAAAGATGGACCAAACTTATCCAACGGGGAAATTGAGGTTTAGCTGTAGTTCCATCTCTAGCTATGCATCCTGACACGAGACACAAAAGCACAGGGTGATTTTCATCATCAGTTTTCGAAGAGGTGAAGCGCTTGGTGTTTATGTTGTTTTCTTGGCCCCTATGTTCATTTGGATTTTAAAGTTGAGCTGGAGGAAGCCGCACTTGAAACACAGGTCATGGAGGTTATTTACCGCAGTTGAAATTTATTTTTTGTGTTCTTATGTAGCGCTTTACCAACACGAAGACCTGCTCAAGGTAATGACCGAACGAGATCTAATTCAAGCCGTTCGAGGCGCCCAGTCACTTTTTTAAAAAAAGTCTGTCTCTGTGTCTGTTTTTGGTTCCTTGTCTGTCTATGTAAATAAGTCTGGTCTATCTCTTTACCTCTCTGTCTATCTGTTTGTCTGTCTCTGTCCCTGTGCCTCTCTTGTCCACCTGCCACATCTCTTAACTTTTTGTGTACTTCTCTTTCTCCGTTCGTCGTGCGGTGCCTCTTGACTTCCGCCTGAACTTCTTAGTCAAAATGTTCACTTGAGGTGCGTCCTTATTCGGCAGATGTGTGTGATCTAATCTTCTCCCTGCAGAGAGAGAGAGAGAGAGAGAGAGAGAGAGGGAGGGAGGGAGAGAGAAAGTACGCTGATTAAACGATCATCTGTGGTGCCCCATCGACCTCAGAGTTACGGGATATATATATATATATTCTGATTATTATTGGTCGATAACCGTGAGTTCAAAGGGTGTCTGCATATATAAAATCCCCACTTTCTGGAAAATTAGTGCTTTAAATTCCCACTGTCGCTGTCTTTCTCCTTTGTTCTTTCTCATTCCTGCTCTGTCCTATCAGTCTACTATACTATCTTCTTCGCTGGGCCAGTCACCTAAACAGGGGTTCGATAAATTAGAGTATAGCCTCAGCGTCCCCTGCGTGGGATGCCTTTATTGTAAAGGGACCGGCTGGTGGAGTGCCTTTAGTGTTACCACTAGGATTGTTTCAGCAGATCTTTTATACGGATCAGGGATGGGCCCTCTTTCAACCAAGTTGTGGTCCGGATTTTGTGGTTAGTTAGGTAGTTATCCATTGTTTCTATGGTCCAGAGGACTGCAAAGAGCCGAATCAGGACCACAAAATCAGGACCATAACATGGTCGAAAGAGGAATTACCCCTGATTCATATAAAAGATCTGCAAAGTGGCCGGCTTGTGGACTGCCTTCAATGTTCTAAAGGGACATTGAAGGCAGTCCACCAGCCGGCCACTTTGCAATAAAGGAAACCCTTGCAGGGACAGTTGAGGCTTTACTCTAATTTATCGAACCCCCTTTATAAAATATTAACGAAACACATACATATAAGAATGCCTACATTATTAAATAAATATAGCAAAGAAAGCCCTAGTGACCAGTTGGCAAAAAGCGTCCAATATGCCCAAGATGACCCAACAGACCCCATTCACAACTGAGGGGTTGTGGGAGAGTTTTAAAGAAAAAAGGTAAGTGACTGGTCTAGCGAAGAAGATACATGTGGTAGTTTGACAAAACAGAGTGGGAATTAAACAAACAACAAAGGAGAAAGCACTAAATTCCCATAAAGTGGGTTTCTGTTTATACCCAAAAAAACGGCACCCTTACGGGGGTGGTTTTGTGGTAATGATTCGGCTCTTTGCAGTCCGCTGGACCGTGTAAGCAATGAATAACTCATTAACTTTGATGTCCGTGTTGATATCATTTTGGTCTTCTCAGCACTTATTTCTATTCGAAAGGCTCTGGAGGTGGTGTCAAGCCTCTGTCCCAGCTGTTCAAGTTCTTGATCCTCTCCAGCTAATTAATCAATGTCATCCGAAAAACGGAGGTTGGAGATTGCTCTACCCCCTGTGCTGACTGTGCCTTTGTGATCTGCAAAGGCATATAACAATGATGGGCTCTAGGAAGGTGTTGAAGAGTGTTGGAGAGAGTAGGCATCCTTGGCGCACGCCGATTGTTTTTCTGAACCAGTTTCCGACGGCGTTGTTGTGGAGGACTGCACTGGTAGCCTTGTCATACAGGCTTTTGATGACTTCAATAATGTTAGGGCTGATGTTGTACACTCTCATGGTTGTCCACAGAGCTGAATGGCAGACTCGGTCAAACGCTTTCTTGAAGTCTACAAAGACATGATCAAGATGTTGTTGGTGCTGTAGGTATTTTTCACAGATTATTCTGAGGTTGAAAATCTGTTCAGTGGTACTTCGCCCTGCCCTCAATCTTTCTTGTTCTTTAGCTATGATTTGTTCAGCTTGGGGTTTCAACCTGTTGAGTATTATTTTCAGGAGGACCTTGCTGGGATGGTTGATGAGTCTGATGGTGCGGTAATTTTCACACTCCTGAAGGTTACCCTTTTTGGGAAGAGTGATGACAAGCGACTGGGTCCATCGTGTAGACCACTCGCCACTCTGCCAGATCAAGTTACAGATCATGGTGAAGCAATTCTGCGGGTATGTTGTCAATTCCCGCTGACTTTGCATTCTTCAGCGATTGCATTGCTGCCTCAGCTTCTGAGAATTGGGAGGATTTCTTGATCTTCTCTGTTCTGGGGACATGCCAACGACTTTCGAGTTGCGGGATAGGATACGATAAGATAGGTTGGATTGGCGAAAGCGTTTTTCAGTTCTTTAGTCTCTCGCTTTAGTGAACTGACATTGTTGCTTATGTTTTAATTGCGGTTATACATTGCGGGCGTGTGTGTGAGAGAGAGAGAGAGAGCATGTGCGTGCGTTCATGTGTTTGTGCATGTGTGTTTGTTAAAATGCCTGAGTCTGAATTTGTGTGTATGGTTTTCATCTTGGTAAAAAAAAAAAAAAAAGGCGTTAATAAAACAACCAACCAACCAGACATTTTAAAGCAATTTTGATCTATACATTTTAAGTGGCCATTACTGATTCCATTCTTCTTGGCCATCATCATCATCAACATCGTCATCATCATCGTTAAGCGTTGTAGTCGTCGTCAGCAGCAGCAGCTTATGCCCCCGATCCTCTAAAAAAGATAACCCCGACATGACCATCTTTTGAAAGCAGCAGAATTTCCAGCCAGTTGATGGCCATCATCATCAGCAGAAGCAGCAAGAATGGCTTCGCCTCTCCAGGTAGCACAGGGCTTGGTAGCTGATGTTGATAATAGCGAAGGTAAGGCAAGCACGCAGCAGTTCAGTTCTCTAATTAAGTAGTGATCTTCAATTAATTGTATTGGGGCAAAGACTGTATGACTCATGCCTTGACTTCCGTGGCTGACTCTGACAATTACTATGGAACAATGATTTTGGACAAAGGTAAATCCCAAATACAAAAAAATCTCCACAAACGTCAAAGCCGAGGTAATAAATTTTCACAGGAAAGCAATGTACAGTAATATCGGTTAAAGAATCTACACCATCTCCATTGGTCTTGGCCGAAGCTGTACTAATGGACACGAAATGTGTTAATGCGAGGCATTGTGAGGTCTTGCGATCTGCAGTCGTGGGCAAGGCTGCCTACGTTTTTATTCATCCATCAAATATCAATAGTTTATACTGGTGTTAAAATTTAATAAAACAGAACAACAAACAAGCCAACCGATCGATTTGGCTCGTTCTGATTCCGGACTATATCAAATATATATTTATATCAACCAAAACACAAGGGTAAGTTTGTATTGCCCATTTTTTTTGTTAGTGCAGTGAAAGCTAAACTGCAAATCTGAACATCAAGAATAATAACCCAGATTGGAAAGGAAAAAGAGTAGGGTTGATCGGTATTCATGGCGATAACGGCCTTACTGTACCATTGGGAACAACTTCATTAACCTGCCTCTCTCTGATGGCAAACTCTCAAGACATTCAGGGCAGTACAGAGTTTGCCGGTCCCTCCCTAGCTAAACACTAACACCAGCATTAATTCCTCCTACAGCCCTCATTGGGAACGTTAGGGTGGTGGTGGAGGGGGATGGAGAGAGGAAGGGGTGGGGGGTAATTGGAGTGGGTGGGATGAACGGGATTATGTGATTGGAAGTGGGATGTTGGAGAGAAGGGTCCATCTAGTTTTCTACCCCTTTATCTTTCTACTGTTATTTCATTTTCATTCCCGAGCTGTAAGCTCTGGAACTATTGTTTTAGGCTTTGTCCGTCGGCGTCCGGTGTGACATTCGCGCATTATTTAATCGTTTTTATTTAGTGCTTTTTCGAGCTTAAGAGCTGCAGCTTTAGGCGCTGGCTGGTACAGGATCTGACTCAAGGCGCCTACATACTACCTTACTTACATCAGCAGTAGCAACAGAAACTTCAGCAGTAGCAACAGAAACAGCGGCAGCAGTATTTTGTTTCTTCTTCTTCTTCTTCTTCTTCTTCTATTTTCGTCTGTTCGTTCCTTGCTCTTTTATACTTCTTTATTGTCCTCACTTCTTCTTAATCTCTTCTTCACCGTTCCACTTTCTCTCCTCCGCTGGACCCTGTAAGCAATGAATAACTAACTTTATCTCCTTCTTCTTCTCCTTCTCCTCCTTCTTAATCTTTTCTCTCTTCTTTTTCTTTTTTGACCCCATCCACCACAAACCACGCAATCTCTGTCCTCATATGGTTCACGGGTTCTTGCGGGACAGAGTAGTCCAAAAGTCACAATCAGCCGGCAATGTAATATAGACCAATACCTTTGGACGGTAGTGATCAATGTTCGCCTTTCGTTTGACTGAATCATGTGTAATAACACAATCCATCTCTTGAGCTGTTTCAAAATCTTCTTCTTGTTCTTGACCTTGCTGTTTGTGAAAATATGTGTAAATATGTGTTTATTTAATCGTAATTTTAAGTGCGAGAATAAAGTGTGCCTAACAACAGAATCAATTCCTAATGGTAGCCACGTGCACAGGGAATATAAATATCTTCATCACGGCAATAATGTACCAACGGCCTAAACTAATTGTGAACTTTTGGGTGGAAAACAACAACATAAATTTGTACCGTCCACTGTATATGCATGTACAGTAAGATCTTTAACCGGCTTATGATATCGCCAAAAAGAAAGTGAAGACGATCAGTGGCTGCAGGAGTATCGGATTGGATAATGTGAACGCATGACTTTTGACCAAGTTACGAAATCGTGACTGGCGAACATCTTCGCGAATGAGTCGAAACTTATGCCCTGTTAAAACCTGGTGAATGACGTGCGGTCTTTGAAGTACATGCCGTGAGGTCTTTGCCTTGGTTACGACCTCGTGCATGACAAGAATTCTCCGCCCAGGTTATCACCTATAATGGCTATAGAACTCGCGAATGACGTGCGGCCTGGGGGTGCCGCTGGTGTCCTTTGCCTTGGTTATGACCTTGGGAGTAACACGAACACTTTGTCAGGTTACAATCTCGTGGATAACATGAGGCCTTTGCCGTGATTTCAACCTCAGGAAAATAAGTGCGAGGGGATGTAAACAGGTCGGTTCTATTTTTTGCCGTTCACTATGTAGCGGAAAGGGAGGTGACTGCTTGAGGTTTGGGAGAGAAGTTGTCTACCTTGAATTTCTTGGTTAGACTAGCCTTGGGTGGCTCCTGCTGTGCAGAATCCTTTGGGGATGCCATTGGGTTATGCAGGACAAGGCGACACTACATTTGTTCTCCCCGGCTGACCATTCGCCTTCTGCTTTTGGTGGTGAGCGGGACTACATTGTCGGCAGGCATTTTATGCAAGTCGATGGCAGCGACTTTGCAGCGAAGTGTCGTGGCACTATTAGCCTGCAACCCGGTTTACTATCAACCACGCTTCACCGCCTTGTAGGGCAAATATTTTTATGTCTCCTGTCATGAATTGGCTAGTATTAACTCTGCTTGTTGACTATTTAGCCATGTGTAGTCTTTGTACCAGTAGAGAGTCAGTAAATTACACAGCAGACAGCACACTGCGAGCCTGAGCCACACACACAGCGCAGTGACGTCAGCACTTGAGTTTTGAATCGGACCGTTGGAACCAATGGGAGAGCTTAGGCAAAGCGGTTGGAGCCAGTTTGACTAGGTCCAAACCCCGCACATTTTTGGTCAGTTGGGAGGAATACACCGAAGTGTTAACAGCTAGAAAGCTGGCAGAGAAATCTCTACACACTTAGACCAGGAAGCAGGACTTAGAATCTTAGAATTCTATTTAGTCAACACGGGCCTGAACTTGTCAGACAGGTAAATGAACACCCTTCTGTTTCATCGTGATATATTTATAGTATTGTTGAAATTATGTTTGAAGAATTTGCTATGCATAAATGTGAATTGTTAATCCGAATTTGCGTGACCACGTGGAAGAGCCTACCACGAGGCGAAACACGACCGGTTGCGCCGCCATGTTGTATGCCGTACGGAACCACTGTTGTTTAACTTATATGTATGTTTGCAGACCAGTGGCTGTACCACTGAATGTTTATATTATTATTAATTCTGTATGTGTATAGTTAGACACGATTGATATTTATGTATGTATAGGAATTAGAGGGAGATTCCAGTGGAACCCGGAAGTAGCAGAATGTTCGTCGCTTATGTATAGAGATGTGGAGCTATCACTGAGGGCTACTTGGCTTTCAGTGAGACGCTCTGCACAAACCGATTATTCAGGGTTGTGCAGAATTTCGTCTCTTATATTACAGACGGGCAGGCGAGCTATCCCGAGCTATCCCGAGCTATCCTGTGAACCCCACTCCACAGAAGCAAGTTGGTTGAGGAGACTCTACCGCACAAGTCGGAAGGAGCTACCTTGAAAAACACCCTGTCAGACCCCACAGCGTGGCAAGGGAACCCAACTACACAACGACACAGGTGGACCAGAAGCTACCTCACAGAAGGACTTCGACCGCACCACCCGCCAGTTAAGTGTGTTATCCCAAGTGCACTTAAACTGATCATAGCAGGACCACAGTAGTCCAACTCTTCATAAACTGTAAAAAGGACCACCGTAGTCCAAATCTACATGAGATATAAGAGCAAGTGCCCGAGGAAGAAATAACAGCTGCATAGACTATTAGCGATCGAACTATTAGCATCGAAAGAGACTGTTTAAGTTAGATTAGTACTTAGAGAATCTTGTATAGAGTAGAAGAAATAAATGTGTGATTTTAACTGTTATCAAAAGGATGGACTACATATGATTCATAGCCGTGTGAAAGCTAGTGTGACAGTATTCTTTTACCAATTTTCTATCTATTTCTGTACCCCAACCTTAACACAGAACGAGCTAAACAAATAAATTTATTAAAGTAGTTCATAGGGTGACTTACTAGCAGTTCCCACCGAATAAACGTGAGGGTCCATAATTCCATTGTGCAGAGCCCATAAACCCCACGTGACATCTCCTCTTTTGAGGGATAAAATGAAAATAACAGCTCGGGTTGAGCCGTGTTCTCAAGGTGGTGGCCGAGAGACGGGAGAAAAATACTCCGCGCGGCTACAAGTTGTACAACCATATGCAAGAAGATGGCAAGAGATTTAGATTGGGGACTACCTTTCTGGTCATTGTCTGGTAGGCTACGTCACGGCATGCCTTTTCTACTTCGTTCATATGTCGATTTTTCGAGGGACCTGGGAGGACATAATCCTGCTAAGTATTGAGCAAACGTAGATTAGAGGAATATTGACCTGAAAAGCCTTAATTCTTAAAATAGGAATGCAAATGCATGCACGTGAAGCAAAACGCTCAGAAGAGGGGTAAAACGCCAATCCGCGTCTTACCCGAAATGCGTTTGACCTTCTTACCTCACCCGAAAGCATCGTGTGCTCTGTTGTGTACTTTACTTATATCCGGCAGTGCCTCTGATATTTTGGTAGCCTTGCTAGGCCTTAACAAATATGAACCTGCCTTTTACTGTAAGAGTCCGTTGGGGGATTTGTTATTATTTGTTTTCTCCGGTGAGGTTGCACATCTTGCCCCACATACCCGTATGAACAATTTATAATTGATAATAATACGGGCCAATGTAGAACTGTGCTGCTGATAGAAGGATCGTATCATCATTATCATGTTTTATCACTAATGGTTCATCCTCAACTGTACAATACTGCTAGTGAGCAGGAATCTTTTCACGAGGTGTACCACGCACATCATTTTTCATTACTAGGGCCTAATACTTCTGCTGATCTTGCTGAGCCTGTCCATTTCTGCCAACAGGCTTTTGACCCTGTCAGACCATATCCTGGTTCTGTGGAGCCAATGCAGATGCTCTGTTTATACTTGGCACATATAATTATGAGTGTCTATGTGTGGAAGGAGGTATTTTTGATCTGTCTGGCATCTATCATGATCCATCATCTAGTGATGGCTATAAATTATTTGTCTTTTCTTGGGGGTTTTTCCACATGTGTGCGGGCCTGAAAACAGGAGTAAAGTGTCTTTCCTATGGACACAACACAATGGCCCGGCCAGGGCTCGAACCCGGGACCTTCTGATCCGCTAGCCGAAGCACTACCATTAGACCACGGTGCCTCCCAATTATTATTATTATTATTATTATTATTATTATTATTATTATTATTACTACTACTACTACTACTACTACTACTACTACTACTACTACTACTACTACTACTACTACTACTACTACTACTACTACTATTTACTACTACTCCTGTCACACTTTTTCTTTGCCTCCAAATCCTTTTCGCCGTTTGCACTTCCCACTGAGAAAGGTTTTTGTCCTTTTCCTGTTCTCCTTCTACTCTTAGGCTAGCGTTCCTGTTGCTACTGTCTACCTCCTCTTCCTTCTCTTTCTCCTCTTACAACCAACGATCCCAGTGAGAGCCAAATTAGAGTCTAGCGAGCTTGACCTCGGCGACATTACTGGCGAGGGTCAACGACATTCGCAGACGTACCCACAAATTAAATCAGCGCCCTTCTCTCCCATTGAAATCCTTACATCGTATACTCGCTGGATGTTGATGAGGTTGTTGTTGGTGTTCGGTTGGTGTAAAAATAATGTAGTGATTGTTTTACTGGTAGTGGTTTTGGTAGTGTGGTGTCGACGATGAATATGATGGTGATGGTCGTGACGACAATGATGATCCCCATTTAAATCCTTACATCGTACTCGCTTGTTGTTAATGACGGTTGTTGTAGAATGTTGTGATTGTGACAGTGGTGGTGGCGATGGTGATGGTTGTGATGACAATGATGCTATTCTCACGATGACAATGATGCGACTCTCTCTCTCTCTCTCTCTCTCTCTCTCTCTCTCTCTCTCTCTCTCTCTCTCTCTCTCTCCTCCCTCTCGTTCATACTTGCTCCTATAATAATGTCATGTTATTTTTGTCGCTCTGTTACAGGTAAGAACATTTTCAAGGCTTATAGTGAGACTGAGAACGTGAGTATGTACACAAATATATTTATTTACTATATGTTGTCTTCAGTGTGCATTTCTCTAAAAGTGGTCATTATCTTCAAGGACCTCTACGTCATCCACATCGTGATATTCTTCTTTACCCCGCACCCCACTTTCTCTCTCTCTCTCTCTCTCTCTCTCTCTCTCTCTCTCTCTCTCTCTCTTCTCTTCTCTTCCCTTCCCTTCTCTTCCCTTTTCTTCCCTTCTATTTTCTTTTCTTTCCTCCCCTTTTCTCTTCTCTTCCATTCCATTCTTTCTCTTCCCTTCTGTTCTATTTTCTTTTCTTTCCTTCCCTTTTTTCTTCTCTTCCATTCCATTCCTTCTCTTCCCTTCTGTTCTATTTTCTTTTATTTTCTTCCCTTTTTTCTTCTCTTCCATTCCATTCCTTCTCTTCCATTCTCTTCTATTTTCTTCTCTTCCCTTCCCTTCTCTTCTCTTCCATTCTCCCCCCTCCCTTTCTCTCTCCCTCTCTCTTCTCTCTCTCTCTCTGTCTCTCTCTCTCTCTCTCTGATGTTGTTGTGATGTATGTTTTGAAGATTTGAAATGCTGTATTGTTTTGATGAATGTTTGTCTTGACTGCTGTTGTATTGTAATATTGTTTGAATATTTTGCACACATCCATTATAAGGGGGTTTGGCCCTTTATTGAATAAATATTCGTATTCTCCTTCTCCTCCTCTCCCCCCCCCCCCGACCTCTCTCCCTCTCTGTTTCTGTCTTTCTTTCTATTTCTCTGACTGTCTGTCTCTGTCTCTCTATCTCTTGTCTCTGTCTCTCGCTCTCTCTCTCACTCTCACTCGTATCTCTCTCTCTCTATCGCTCTCTAAATGAAATAAATGTTGAAATCGTCGACACAACTTCTAGGTTGTGCCCCCCCCCCCCAAAAAAAAAAAAAAAAAAAAAAAGTTGACACAAAAATGGTCTAAAATAGTTGCCACAGAGACATAGAACAGAAACTGGAGATACAGTTTAATATTGGGCTGACCACAACAACTAGATTATTAGGGACTGGGCATGACTTGCACAAGAAGGAAATTATACTTATTTTCAACTCGTAATCCAGGAATGCATCAGATTCTTCCCTTAATTGAAGGGTTGTCACTGTTGCTGACGCTGGAGAGCTAAAGATTTTAAAAGTTGGGGAGATGGGTGAGGTGATGGTGGATTTGAATGCAAGGGGCGATTTGCTAGAGTAGATTTCTGTTCCCGGACACCTAAGCGTATAGTGCCCGTAATAGTGGACAATTTGCTGGAGTTACGGGGTGAAGGTTTAATAGATAGATAGGGTTAAGTTAGGAGATGCTCAACGAATGAATGAACATTGGAGTTTAACGTCTACACCCTCCATTGGCGATATGGCAGACAGGGATAGCCCTTTTTAGGGAAGAGAGGGTAAGTGCCTAAAGCAACACTGAAACACCAGAGCAATCAAACTGCTAAGAAGGACAGTGAAAATTGGCCATTTTTACCTTGCCTTCGGTTTTGATAACAATACTGAATGCAATTCTGTGTGCTGTGTCTGTGTGTGTGTGTGTGTGTGTGTGCGCGTGTGTGTGTGTGTGCTTGTGTGTGTGTGTGCTATAACCTGGATAACTGTCATTCCTTTTGGGGTGGTAATGATGTATTGTATTGCATTGCACTGCATTGTGTAATATTGTATTGCATTGTATTTTATTATATTGATACTTGTACGGATGAGAGTATATACCGAGGTCTAGTCTGTGCACGCATGCATTCCATCGCATGGGCATTAAAGATCCTGAAACTCATGTCCTAGACGGTTGAGTGCCGGCTACACAAATACACCCAGCAAGCACTAGGTCCCTTCTCCCCATTCCCGCTCGCCCAGGATTGTGCTCAGTCGTCTGGGCGTCAGACTATGCGCCCAAAGGTTGCAATTGGGCGCCTTGGGCGGCTTGAGTTAGATCCTGTATTGACCTGCGTCTTGACCAGCTTTTGATATATCCTATCCTATCCCCTAACTCGAAAATCGTTGGGGCACCACAGATGATCGTTTAACTGGCGTACTCCATCTTTCTCTGCGTTGTTGTTGTTTTGTTGTTTGTTTTAATGTCTTTTTCACCGAAATGATAAGACAAAAACAAAAACAAATGAAAACAAACCAAAAATAAAAATAAATAAATACAAAGAAAATAAATTGTAAAAAAAAAATCCAAAACAAAACATAATTATGATCAAATAACATCGACGAGTCTCATATAAACTTACTAACTGAAGAACCAATGAACGTCTTCGCTAAACTAATGCATACACCAAAACTAATATTGCCCAAAGACGTAACATTATTAGGCAAACTATTATATTCTATTCTTTCTCTGCTTTTGAGCTGGAAAAGCTCTATATTCAAGTGATTAAATAAAAATAAATAAATAAAATATTTGATCCCACACCCCATAGCTCAGTGGTAGAGCGTTCGCCTGCCACACGGATAACCCAGGTTCGAATCCCGTGGCGGACAAAAACCAAAGTGGCCATTTTTCACTGTCCATGTGAGTAGTATGATTGCTCTGGTGGTTAAGTGTTGATTTAGGTCTCTAACCCTTGTTCCCTGGGATAGTTTCCCCCGTCTGCCATATCGCCAATGGTGGGTGCAGACGTTAAACTTCGATGTTCATTCCTGTATGGTTGGGTGGGGAGGTGAGAGGGGTAAGCAAATGTTTGAATTAATCTAAGTTGCTTCGCAAGAATAAAAAGGATTTATTTGTAAATAAAAATATCTTGGAATAAATCCTTTCTCGGAAAAGTATGGCCTTGATAACATCACTCTTCTTTCTGCCAGTGGCTTTAGATAGTGGGGTAATGCCATTTGTACCCTTTGTATGGCGGCCTACTAGCGCCAAAACCTGATAATTACAATTATCATGTGATAATTACAAATATCATGGGACAATTACAATTATCAAGAGATAATTACAATTATCATTGAAAAATTACAAATATGTCGTGTGATCATGTTTAATTTTCAGTTTTGGCTCTATCAATCCGCCTGGAAATGCGCCAAAACTGAAAATTGTAATTATCACATAATAATTAAAATTTTCACTTGATAATTATAATTTTCACGTGATCATGCTTAATTCTGGTAAGGCGGCTTACTAGCGTCAAAACCTGCAAAACTTACATGTATCAGTGATAATTGTAATTCACAGAGATACCGGTAATTCAAAGTGTTAATTACTAATTTTCAGTTTTGGCCACGCTTTACTAGGGCCAAAACCCCAGGCTTGCTGGGAACAGTGCCGCTGCCGCGCATGCGCACCGCGCATCGGGCCGCGCATGCTCATCTTGATATTTATAATTTTCAGTGATAATTGTAATTATCGCTTGATCATTGTAATTATATCTTGATAATTGTAATTATCTCATGCTATTTGTAATTATCAGGTTTTGGCGCTAGGAAAGCGTGGCAAATACTGATAATTATTAATTAACACTGCGGATTACCGATATCTCTGTAAATTACACAGAACACGTGATAATTTCAATTATCTCGTGATAATGGTAACTCTCGGTTTTGGCGCTAGTAGGCCGTCATACCTTTGCATGGAAAGGGATGGATGGACAGACTGGTGGGGGGGGGGGTGGTGGGAGAGGGAAAGAAAAAAGGGGAGTGAAGAAAGGAGAGAGAGTGAAAGAGAGAGAGTTGTGCCCTCACTCCCTTTCAGGGAAATGGAGACTCGGTTCAAAGAGTTCCAGAAAGTAATTCCGACTATGTCTGCCTGTAGAAAAGTTTTCATTTTAGGTTAGAAAAACATTGCAACTCAGGATTGAAATAGTGCAAGGAATGAATAAAATCCCACGTTTTCGATAGAACCCCAAATAACGTTCTCAAATAGTAATTTTGTTAACGATTTTTTAATTTTGTTTTAAAAATATTTTCTATCTTCTGAAATGATCAAATTAAAAAGGAATTATTAGCTTTTCATCTCCAGCTAGGAGCTTTAAATACATCGTCTTGCAAATTTCGAGCTCTTGGCGACGTTATAAAAATAATTTTCAAAAGATTATGATGTAGTACTAAGCATTTTAAAAAGATGTTATATTAAAATGGTGATAGAGATCATATTCTCTGACTTTGCCCATACCATTTTTTAAAAGAAAATTTACGAAAAGTAAAGTTTTATGTTTGAAATCTCTTTAAAAAGTAATTTATTTTTTAGAAAGTTAAAGGACAAACTTTGTGTGTGTGTGTGTGTGTGTGTGTGTGTGTGTAGGTGTAGGTGTGTGTGTGTGTTTGTTTGTGTGTGTGTGTGTGTGTGGATGTTTCTCCCCCTACATCCCAACTCCCCCTTCCCATTAGATCTGTTTTCTTCCACTTTTTTTTTTTAAGTAAGCGTTTTTCTACACAACATTTATTGATTCACCCAATTCAATGTTCGCTACAACTGTCTACATGTCTGATCATGAAAAATGTTTTCAAACGATGGCGTCATGAATGAGAAAGTGTGCTTCTAGTTCCACAACATTGCTCAATCTGTTCAGCCGTAAAACTACAATTTGAACAGACGTAAAATTAAAGAAAGAACGAAAGAAGAAAAGTCTAATAAAACTAATAAATAACTAAGATTGCCCAGAAAGCCAAAAGACAGCTAATTTCATGCTGTATTCCGTTTGAAACCGGGTTTGAAGTGAAACGTTTGTCAATATTTCACGTTGGTTTCAACACTGTAACCGTTGGCTCAATCGCTTGGTATTTGTTTCACGTAGTAGAATTTCTGTGGGGGGTTTTCCCCCTCTAAACTCACCTACATCCCCTTCATCCCACTACCCACTCCACCACACGGTCCCATTGCAAATAGAGGTGACTGCAATACGTTTTTGCATGTTAACAGAAAAAGGTCAAAATTGGGACCATTTTGTCCCTACACCTCCTCCCTTCTTCTTCTTTTTCTTCTTCTTCTTCTTCTTTTTTTTCTTCTTCTTCTTTTTCTTCTTCTTCTTCTTCTTCTTCTCCTTCTCCTCCTTCTTCTTCTCCTCCCTTTTCTTCCCCTTGTCCTCCTCCTCCTCCTCTTTTTCTTCTTCTTCTTTGTTACGTTGAAACGCGCACGATAGTTCGCGTGTGACGCGCACGATAGATGCGATCGTTTTGTTTTGCTAAGCATGCAATAATAGAGTGTATTTACCTTTGATTTGATTTTGCGTTGTTGTTAGAAGAAGCTTTGTATAACGTTGATAATTTTAGTTGGTCGATATTATTTGAGAATTTTCTAGAGTTGGTTGTTTACTATCGATCGAAGCGTGTGGATAATTCTAGTGGTAACTAGAGACGCTTTCATTCTAAATATAGTTGTATGGCGTGAGACAGTGATGACGAAATTTGTTCTGATTGGTTATAATTGTATCTTGCCCGAATGTTCTTTCTCTCTCTGGAGTAGAGAGATACTATATAAGTGCCGCACTGTTTCAAAATATTGTTGTGATGAAAGTGAAAAGTGGAGAGTGGAAAAAGCGATTGTATGCAGTTGTTGATGTTCGCTGAATAAAGTTGGAAAACTACATACGATGACTTCTGCCTTGTTGATGAGTGAGCAGGCTGCGTGGATAAACGAATCTGAGTTACACTTATCAGATTTCAAGCATCGGGGCTGAATCAACTGATAAAAAACAACATCCAGTGTAACATTCTTCTTCTTCTTCTTCTTCTTCTTCTTCTTCTTCTCGCATTTGCGTGAAGTGTGTGCATGCAAATAGTGAAAAGATCAAAGGGTATGACATTGACTCTTTGCTATTCTCAAAGGTGTGTTGGTCTAGCTCCATTTTTGCGTGATGACAGGGAAACGGCCTTCTTCTTCTTCTTCTTCTTCTTCTTCTTCTTCTTGCAGCTTGTGTCAACACTGGTCTGTTAGCAAGGTCAGTTCTTGGGTTGTATGATATCTAAACCTTTCTCATGTTTGTATGTATAAATGTATTTCAGAAACGAGAGAGACTGACAGACAGAAGAAGAAATTTAGATTGCCTTAATTAGTTAAATACTTAATGTCTACTACAGATTGGTGACTGCACAGCTGCTGCGCTTTATAATGTGGCTGTTTCACATCTGCTGGGCCCTTGGTGCAGACTGAGCAATTTAATTAATGCTAAATTAATGATGTAATCCATGCCGTCTCTGCTGATGCTGTTATAGTAACAAGAATTGTGCACACACAATACACACACATTTTGACAATTTATTCAGAAGTTTCGACAAAGCATTATTAAACAACACTTCGCCTTCTGATCATTATGCGATGTAAACATTGAAACCCGCAGGCGCATGAAAAAACGAACTCGCAATGCACACAACACCCACCCCAATAGGCCTATCGTGAACTTACACCCTAAACACATTTTCTTTGACATCAAACATCGGCAAATCAATTCTAAATTTATCTACCCATTTTTTAATAATGAACTCATTCACCTTTACATACACACACACGCACACACACACAAACGCTCTTACGCACGTACACATTTATGCTCTCCACAAACAGAGGGCAAGACCTATATACAAAATACAGCGTAACATTATACCAATTTACAGCACAAATAATATTAAATATTTTATTAATACATTTTATACAACCAAACTCATTCCTCAGCCAATAATACAAAATACATGAAACATCACAATGATATTGTGACAGTATAAGAAACTGTTTAAATTACCATCGTAAAAATCAAAAACAATTTAAATAAACGTTTACTAACAATAACTATCTATCGCTGTCTATGTTTGTCATTCCGTTTCTCGCCCACCCACACACACATCATACTTCTTTATCACACACAATATGTGTCTGTCTGTTTGCCTGTCTTTCTTTCTCTCTCATCCACTCAATCTCTTACTTACACACACCATACTTTCTCCAACACACACTATCACATATATCACATACATGCATAATACCTACATATAAACACTCATACACAAAGGTTAACCAACAACAGCATATATCACACACACACACTTTCATAAACATAATTATACACACAATATGACATCCCCCATACACATATACACATAGAGTCCTCTTCATAACAAGCATCGCAAAAACAATCATATTAAAGCCGTAAACACAATGAACCATGATGTCGAACTTTTATACTTTCATGTCATTACACCTTCTCTGCCACACACGGTGGGAACCAATCATGACACCCACACTGAGGTATTTCGCAAGCCATTTAACACTGTAGGCACGAATACCTATCATTTTCAGGCCCGACGTCACTCTATAATGGACACTGCCAAGACTACCAATGGTCAGCACTACTGTTCTGCATGAATAACCTAAGGCATTTATTTCTAGGCATAGCTGCATGTATTTGTCAAACTTTGAATTGTAACATACAAAGGCATCAAATGGCACGGCAACTTCTACCAAGAAAACCTCACGGCTATTATGATTTATGAGAGTGACATCAGGCCTAGTTGCAGTGGTGCGAAACAGGTCAGTGTCAAAGCCAAAAGTGCGTGGTGATAAGCACGTGTCTTTGATGACAACG
>CM072515.1:39557291-39784791 GCA_036898135.1 Oncomelania hupensis | reverse complement strand
CAACATACTCGTTATCGTCATTGTTATCATCGTACTCATAATCTTTTTGAGCAGGTGTCGTCGTCGTCTTTATCATCATCATCCCCATCATCATCATCATCATCATCATCATCAGCAGCAGCAGCAGCAGCAACAGCAGCAGCGAAAGGCTCGTAATCGTCATTGTTGTCGTCTTAATCATCATTATCATATTCTTGTTCAGTCATCATCATCTTCGTCATCAGCATCATCATTATCAGCAACAACAACAACATTATCATCAGCAGCTCAACAGCAAAATTTTCGTTATCGTCATTTTTAACAACAACAGCAATACCAACAGCATTATCATCTGCAACTCAGCAGCAAAATGCTCGTCATTGTCATTACTATCATCATCATCATAATCTTCTTCGTCCGTCATCGTCGTCATCGTAATCATCATCGTCATCGTCATAAGCAGCAGCAGCATGTTTTTTTTTTCTTGTCTTCTTCTTAAACAAGTTTTCTGATTTCTTATCCAACCTTAAACTCCGGGTTTGGGTTTTTTTTTCATTTAAGGTCTGTACGCATCGTTATTTTAGACCAACAAAAATAATAATAATAGAAAATATACAACAACAACAAATATAAACAATTATTAACAACATAACATTTCCAGCAAAAGAAAACAATTAGCTGAAACTCCCATTATGTTTGGCATAATCTATAAACATTCATTCACTTTCTTACTTACTTTAAAATACGCAAAGTATATGTGGCGGAATGTGAGCGAGTGTTCACGCTTTGGTCTTCTCTGCACTTATTATTTCCAAAGGCTCTGGAGGTGGTATCGCTGCTTCTCAGTTTGTCTTGAACACAGGCTGATAGAGTGCATGCATAGGAGACAATGCCCTCTGTAGGCATCAGAGGTTTACTTTGTGGAGTCTTCTTGGTTCCAATACAGGGACTTCAGGGCGGTTCGTACATCCCATAGTATGCATGTGTAAGAAGTATTGCCTTTCGAAGTTACGTGAATTAGCCACAATCCCCCGTTGGGAGTACCGGGGGTTTCTGTATAAATAGTATCCCCACTTTCTGGAAATGTAGTGCTTTAAATTCACACTGGCGCTGTCTTTCCCCTTTGTTCTTTCTCATTCCTACTGTGTTCTATCAATCTATCTTCTTCGCTTGTCCAATCACTTACCTTTTTTCTTGAAAACTCTCCCCAAACTCCTCATTTGTGTATGGGGTCTGTTGGGTCAGCTTGGGGATATTTGGTGCTTTCTGCCAAATGGTCACTAGGGATTTCTGTGATATTATGATTTAGCATTGTAGGCATTTTTATATATGTTCTTTGTTAATATCTTATAATGATGTTTATATTCTGTTTTTAGAAACGGGGGTTCGATAAATTAGAGTACAGCTTCAGAGTCCCCTGCATGGGATGCCTTTATTGTAAGGTGACCGGCTGGTGGAGTTCCTTCAGGTTTACCATTATTAGGGTTGTTTCAGCAGATCTTTTATACGGATCAGGGGTGAGCCCTCTTTCAACCAAGTTGTGGTCCTGATTCGGCTCATTGCAGTCCGCTGGACTATATAAACAATGACTAACTATGAAGTAGTTGCCAGAAGTAAACAGAGGTTCCCTAGTTTTCAATAACAGGGTTCTTTCGGGACAAGCCGTTTAGCTTGCTGAAGTCACCAGAGAGAATCATAGTGATGGTTATTGTGGCTTCTGTAATACTACTGCATGTGGTTAAGGGAGTGGAGGGGGGAGGAGGGGACAAGAACTCGGTGATCCCAACGAAGTTTTCCCCTCCAAGAAATTATATTTCCATTTTTTTCATCATCATCCGGTTTTCTTAAACGTTACCCTTTTCTATCAAATGTAGATCTTTAGGTACAACACATGGAGTGCGTCTATTAAACAAAAATATTTCCCTACTACATTCGCTAGAGAGAGAAAGGAGTTCTGCAGAGTGCTGTGGGCTCTAAACAAAATAAGGCATTTACAGGACACGCGTGGTTAGCTTGCTGAAATTACCGGTGAGAGTTACTGTAAATGATATTTTCCCCCAAGCGCTACCCCTTCAGAACTGTTGGTACGTGTATAAAATAGTATACATGTACAGAGAGCATTATTTCTTTACGAAAATCGCTAGAGAGAAAAAGTTGGTCCATGGAGTGTTCTGGGCTCCAAAACTCACGGTAATTTCAGTACTCGTGACACGTACGAGTATGGCATAGCATGCATATATATATATAAGGAACATTTCCTTACTAATGTCGGCAGGAAAAGAGAGTTGTTCTCTGAAGTGTTCAGGTCTCCAGAAAACCTAGGTAATTTCAGGGTAAGCCGTTTTATAGCTTCGTTTGGGCAATTTTACTCTTCTTCCCTTCTTTGTCCGGCCTGTGTGTTGCAACTACGCCCTAAAGATCAGAAGGCAGAAGAAGAGTTCTCACGAGGGTTTTATGATCGGAAAGAGAGCTACAAGGGACATTCTTTTGAATGCGGAAACTACGGGATTTAGGAAGAGGTGAAGGAGGAGGTGCAAGAGAAAGAGAAAGAGACGAAAGAAGAAGCAAAAGAAGAGAAGTGTGCAATGGGAGGAGGTTTTTTTATGACACTTCGATATGGAAAAGACGATGATTTCATGTTTTGATATATAGCAATGACATTCGTCTGATATGATGAAACGATACGATATAAAAGAAGAAGGAGATGTGGAGAATTAAAAAAAGTTAAGGGGATAGGGGGAGGAGGAGAAGAAGAAGAAGTAGAAGAAGAAGAAGGAGAAGAAGAAGAAGAAGAAGAAGAAGAAGAAGAAGAAGAAGAAGAAGAAGAAGAAGAAGAAGAAGAAGAAGAAGAAGAAGAAGAAGAAGATGATGATGATGATGATGATGGCATCATGATGATGATGATGATGATGATGATGATGATGATGATGATGATGATGATGATGATGATGATGATGATGATGCAGTCCTTTAAAGATCAAAAGCAAAATGATCATTATAAAGATTAAGATTGCTATCTGCCTTCTGTAGTCTTAAAAGTGTGCCGTAATCATGGTTTATTTAAATTCTATAACAGAAATAGGATTTTCGAGAAGCCAAAGTTAAGTGCAGGTCATTTAAATCTGAGTTCAGTTTTTGAGCAAAGGGTTTGAATTTTTACTCTAGAATATGATAAACATGCATTTTTTAAAGCCCAGTTGAAATTGGCACGCTGTGAAGCTCGTGTCGAAATTGGGCTGTGAGAAGGTCGTGGTCGTTGTCTTTGATGTCAGGCAGCAGAAATCGGATTTCTGAATATCAAAGCAAATGCAGATAAAATCTTGAGTGCCGTTTTCTTTCAGGAGGACTTTTGTTTTGATTGCGTATTCACACACAGAAGTTTTGAAGTGTACTTAGTGTATTAGCAAAATTGTCGTTGCCCGATTATTAATGGCCTTGTCGCAGCCAAAAGTTGGAACGTTCAGTGCAGTCGAGGTCGAGCGCCATGGTGTTTGATAATCTGTTCGGTTTTGATAATCTGTGAAGATCTTGTAAAGAAATTGGATTTCAGAGCGTAAGCCTGCATCAACGACATAGTTGTTGTAGCCAGTCTGCATAAAAATTGGAGTTTTAGGGATAAGAGGGAGTGTAGATTAAATACCAAGTGCCGTCTTCTCGCACAGTGTTTGGTCATTGGTGTAGCAACCTTTTTAATGTTAGTATCTTGACATACTGCTTTTTCTAATAAAGAATACATTTCATGATAACACATACTCAAATTCAATTCAATTCAATTCAAATTCAATTCAAACAACTTTATTTATCCAGATTTGGCAATTACAATGGGGGTATGAGTGCTCTCTAATTTTAAAAAAAAATCACAACAATATCTGATTGTTTACAGAAATAGAATCTAATGATCTTAGTGCTCCCTCTTTGGCTAACCTGTCACCCACTTCATTCCAATGAATTCAACAATGTGATGGAAACCAACAGAAGTCAACAATTATTCCTCCAGATAATATACAATGTATCATGTGTTTAATTTCATATATGAATTAATTTCTCACTTCCGAATTACCCTGTTTTAAAGCATACAAAACCGCTTTTGAATCGACACAAATCAGTAAAAGCAGTAAACAGTAAACCAAATAGCTCTAACGGTAAAGTCACAAAATTCAGACCAATACTGGTTTCTTTACCCGAGCAATAAGCCTATTACATTGTATCTTAGCATACTTAATCTTTGTAAAATTTTCTTCAGTTTTATTTTTGATCCAATGCTTATATTTTTTTTACAAAATATTTACAGCTGTTTCATATTCTCTATTCCATCCAGAATTTGCAGAATGGTTTTTTAGTTTCTTAAATTTATTTTTTGGAATATATTTTTTTGCTGCTGTTATATTATTTCTAAAATTTGAATAAAACACATCTATATCATCATGCATAATAGTATGGATGGTATCGATGGTATTGAAATATGTTTAAAAATCATTCCACATTGCATATTTATATTTAAAGTTAGGAATTATGTCTTTTGTTTTATCGTCTTTATCATAATCAACTTCCTTGAGCTTAATAATATTCGGAAAATGATCACTTTCTAGACAATTGTCTAGCGGAGACCATGTATATGTTATTGCTAAGTCAGGTGTTGTAAATGACAGATCAATTGCCGTGGGCCTGTGGTATGAAACATCAGGGATTCTTGTATACTGAACATTATTTAATAGAGTCCAAAATAATTTCAACTGAACGGCTACTTGTTACTATATTACAATCTGGCTCCCACCACGGCGAATGCGCCTTAAAGTCACCCATTTTCAACCACTATTTGTCTTATTGACTTTACTAATGTTTTTAACCAATCTGTATTATATTCTTTCAGGCCTTCTGATAAATATACAGATATAACATTTAAATTAATATGCTTGTTGATCTTCAACATTACAGCAGTGCAATAAATATTCTTTAGTGACGTAGGCACAGGCGATGGAAATAAACAATAATCTAAAACGCATCTAATATATAAAAATGTGAGTACTTTCCTTTTATCGTCGAATTCAAGAGCATGAAACAAAGAAAGATAATAATAATCCTTTAACTTGGGGAGGTTCTTAGGGTCAATATTCAATGACTGTAATGCTAGAATATAAACATTTTTATTCGATTTTTTTTCTTCTAAAAATATAATAAATTTGTACCCAGTGACCTGCAGTTCCACTGGAAAAATGTTATTTCATTTTCCTTCATATTTATACTAATAAATTATAACAGTGTAATTTTTTTAAGCTTACACTTACTTTTAATGAAGAATAAATATATATTATGTATTATTACATGTACCTTTATTAATTCATTTAAATTTATCAGGCTTAAGTGTTATTGTCAATTTTTCATAACTTCGTGGTATGCTTATAGTATATAACTTTACGTGTGCTGTCATTTATATGTTAGCAGCATGTGCATTTGTGATATAATTATTCATGAATAATTTACATCTTATAGTTTTCATAAAATGATGTGTTGGTTTGTTTTCTCCATTTTTTGGTATTTGTGAATCCAGTCTTTGTATTTTGCATGACATTTAGTAGAATTACCAATTTTTGTTCCACCAATTGTTCCTTCGATGATTTTTTTTAATTTAACGTTTTCACATAGGAGCAATTCAGCAATTCAGATGAAAAATGTTTACTGTTCACGACAGGTGTTAAAATTAATATACAAGTTAAGAATGAACGCATGGAATATTAAATATTCCGCAGATATTCAGTGTATGTGTTGCAAAAATATATCAGTATACTCTATTTTATTTGAATGTCCAATTTTAAATGAAATGTATGAAAACAAAGGACATAATTTGAATGAATATGGACATTCTTTAGATGATGTATTACATCATTCCCAGATAACAGCAGTTGTAAAAATTATTGCAGCGTCGCCTTTTGGTAGACTTTTAGACACATCCTATGCACATTTGATCAACCTCATTCCAAGGTCAGTGTCACTGGAGCTGTCCAAAGTCAGTTAGTATAGGTACTTTGAAGTGACATTGACCATAAGGTATGAGTAATGTAAAGTTCAAACTTAATGTATTTAGAGATGATAGGTTGATCGTTCATATAATTATATATTCCGTTTTTTCGTTATCTTGAAGGTCATTTTAGGCCTTAGTTTTAGTTATTCATTGCTTACAGGGTCCAGCGGACTGCAAAGAGCCGAATCAGGACCACAAAATCAAGACCACAACTTAGCTGAAAGAGGACTCGCCTTATCCACATAAAAGATCTGCCGAAACAACCCTAGTGGTAACACTGAAGGCAATCCACCAGCCGGTCACTTTACAATAAAAACATCCCACGCAGGGGACGCTGAGTCTATACTCTAATTTATTGAACCCCCGTTTACAAAAACAAAATAGAATACAAACATCATTATAAAATAATAACAAAACACATACATATAAAATGCCTACATTCCCAAATAATAACATCATAGGAAGCCCTAGTGACCATTTGGCAGAAAGCGTCCAACATTTCCAAGCTGATCCAACACAGAAATAAGGAGTTTTGTCCCGGAAGAGTTTTCAATAAAATAGTTAGGTGACTGGTCTAGCGAAGAAGAAGATAGTATAGTAGATTGATAGAACAGAGTAGGAATGAGAAAGAACAAATGAGAAAGACAGCGACAGTGGGAATTTAAAGCACTAAATGTCCATAAAGTGGGGATACTATTTATAATGAAACCCCCGGCACCCCCACGGGGATTTTAGGCGTTGCAAAAATGTAACCCATAGTATGCAACAAAATTGGATTATTTGATCATACTTGAGCATGAGAGGTCATGTGAAGGTCAAGGTCATCCAGGTTCAAGGTCACTGAAGATTAAGATTATCCCAAGTTCACAGTTTGTGTGTGTGCATAATACAACTGTTACTTTAGTTTATTTGATATTACATGAGTGTATTTGAAGGTCAAGGTCATCTGAAGGTCAAAAGCATAGAAAGATCAAAGTCGGTATTACTTTGCATGTTATGCACTGTTTCATGTTGATTTTTTTCTTTGCAGTCATTTTCATGTTAAATTTTGCAAGTTCCAGAAGGAGCATGGGAGTCATATGGGCTTTGTCCTTCTAGTTTCGCATGGTTTTGGACTAACGTGGAATCGCGCGCGCGCGCGTTTTTGCGTGTGGGTGTGTGTGTTTGGGTGTGTGGGTGTGTGTGTGTAAGGGTGGGGGGTATATATGTCGCGTTTGTCACTACAGAAAACTCATATTGCATGTGTGTCTATATCTAGATTGCAAGAACTAGGAAGCGGTCTCAAGATCTTGAATTGGATATAATAATTCGGATTATATATTAACTTGCTGTCTCTTACACCGTTTTATGATGATGTGGCCACTCTGCAACGACTGTCGTTGTTTTTGACAATCTGTGAAAGTTTTTTAGAGTACAAACAAACAAACAAATCGGATCTTTGAGTGAAGTGTTTCTCAGTGCCGTCGTCGTCGATGCTGTCATTCTGTCTGAAGGTCGTTGTCGCTGCCGCGGCTGGGCTTGCAACTTTTTCTTTTCCTCCTGTCGGCGAAGGCGGGGTTCAAATCTGCTTGCTGGGGAGAAAAAGAACGTTTAATCGATAAAAGAGATTATTCTGGGGCCAGTTGCCTAGGCCTTCAAGCTCAGTGTGTGTGTGTTTGTGATCTGACGGCTTGTCTTGTGCCAGTCATATGATGTGGATTTTTTTTCCCTAGCCGGGTAGAGATATTTCTCCACTTTGCTCTCGTCGTAAAGCAAATTTCTCACCCATCTCCTCACCCCCGCCCACATATTCGTCGTCCATCCACCCTCCTTCATCAGAGATGGCATTAAATCCGATAGTTGGCTTGGTATCGATCATTGTCGCGATGCAAGAGCCTATGGTACATGCGACTGTGGTACCCTGCCTTTCGTTATAGACAATATGTAATAGAAGAAAATCCGCATAATAGACAATGATGTAATTATTTTTTATAATGAAGTAGTGTTCGACTTTTTTTTTTTAATGTGTGTACATTCTTTGGAAATAGTTGTCATGACTAATATTGTAGGTTTATTACCATAGATAATTTGTGTACCATCCATTCGATTGGTTGAGTGTGAAAGCGATATGCTAGAAATATCATTCGAGTAACCATCTTTGAGGGCAAACGACGTTTGGTCATGCCAAGCCATTGTTTTAAAATACTGAGGCCATAGATTCCGTTCAAGAAGCTCGTCTCAACCTTACAACATGTGTCGTAAAGAATTTTGAGCTGGCAAGTTAAGATTCGATTTGTGAAGCTTATAAATGTGTAGTCTTGTACTTGCATCCATTGAGCCAAGCAAATCAATCATCGTTCTTCATCAAAATAATTCGTTATATATTATTCAGTGTATTAAATTTATATGATAGTGGTTGTGTTAACATGTTTTGCTCAGCTCATAAAGAATGTTGTTAAATTCTTGATCTTTGGAACAGTGTGGATGAGCAGCGAGGAAGAAACATTATTGTGTTTTAGAATAAGATATATTAACCCGTGAATATGCAGGGTTCTTGTCTAAACAACGTCAATGCCGCTTCCTTGCTGGCTATTCAACGGGATTCGGATTGTGCACTTAGACCCAGTTATTTGTCTGTGCGCAGGGAAAGGATTTTTTTCTGTTCGTTTTTTTTTCTCCTCTTCTCATCCGCCTCCATCTTCAACTTATTATTCACCATCGACATTGGTTCTACCACACCTTTGACTTCCATCCACCCATCCGAAGTCAACTGGACGAATCATCTTCTTATTGGTCAAGCGTGAAAAACGGAGATCTGGTTTACAGTACTAGGGGCAGCATTTTCAAGACCAAGAATTACTATCAAAACATATCCCAAATTCAACAATTCTTCCAGCTCCACGTCAGCTAAGTGACGAGAGAGAGAGAGAGAGAGAGAGAGAGAGAGAGTGAGAGAGAGAGAGAGAGAGAGAGAGAGAGAGAGAGAGAGAGAGAGAGAGAGAGAGAGAGAGAGAGAGAGAGAGAGAAATATTATTTTTTATAAGAACCTTGCCATCACAGGTTCATTGCAACATAATACATGAAATAAATATGATCAACCATCAACCAGTTGTATTTGTTTTTAATTGTAAAAAAGTAAATCAGACGAGTGAATAATTTCTTTTATTCTTTATTCTTTATTTCTATGCATTGTTCTTTTTTTCTTTTTCTGTTACCATACGAAGATTTAAAATGTATTCTCTCTATACATAATACATTCCTTGTAAAACTTATCAATCGAACTCTTTAACATCATAAATAAGTAATATAAAAAAGCAACAGTCATTCAGTTGAACTGGAAACGTCTACACGTCATGCCATCCTTTTGGAACTCTGATCGGGATTGTTTTTCCCCAGTTTTCAACGAAAGATCCTCTCCTCTCGCCTCCTCCGCAAAAATGGTCGTAAATACGAAACTTGTCGCCAGGATTTCGTCTGGATTGAGGCTTTGGGAATTTGTCTTGCGGTCTTGCTGATGTCATAATTATGATGTTTAACTAGAGGATCTCATTTTTACCAAATTAAGAGATACGGCAGTTGTTATAGGCGGCCGGGATTACATTCGATGATGGAGTAAGCGTACTTGAGGAAACGTTCGCTCACCTCCGTAGGTCAGTGTGTCGCGAAACGAAACGCTCGCGAGGATTTTTATTTTCCAAGTGCAAATTGTTTTATAGAGTGCCTGTGCTAGATTTAGAAATATGACGTCAATTTTGTTACGTGTCAATCGCCATTTTTTTTATTCCTGGAAAAGAATAAAATGGACGATTTTTTTCGATAATTCTTTTGTGTGAAAGTTTGTGATTAATGCCAATAATAAAATTTGAGGAAAAGCAAAGAGGTTGTGAACTATTAATTTTATAAAATATAATATTTGAGGTGATAGGTCATTTGTTTGCGTTGGGAAATTTTCATTGGTTGTTTTAATGATAAAAGTATGGTAACCTTAGTAAAATGAAACAGAGGCGAAATCGGTTAGGAAAACTGTCAATCAGTTGGGAAAGAGATCTAGACTGGACAGGGAGGATTCTACCCAAGCTCAGAGGCAACTTATTCTGTGGGGTGCCAACGGCAGTTTAGCTGGAGGCTGAATGATGTCAGATGTGGTTGGGCCAGGAAGATAGTTGTTCCTCGACGTTTGATCAGCTTTAGCTGAAATTCTGGCACCGTAGGGTGTTTTTATCTTGTGGTATTATCCGTCTGGGATATCTGTGACGATGTCATCTTTGTGACTGGCACTGGATTCTTCGATAACGTCTGGCTTATGATTGGAGTGACTGATTCTGAGATGGAAGTGTACGTTAACGAGGGCTACAGAAGTCACTGGTGGGTCATGGACAGCCTTTAGATCTAACGGCGACATCGACGTCAAGTTCCAGCTCCTATTAACTTTTCTACAACTCACCTAGTTCCGGATTTCTTCATCTGTTAACAACGATTTCAACGAGGACTTTATAAGAAGCTAAGTAAAAAAACAATCGAACTTTATTTTCGGTAACCACGACAAAAGCATCGCCAAATTATCGTTCCGATCTCGAAGAAAAAATGAACGGAATATAATAAAATACTCGAACTTGGAAAAATGTGTTATGTGTTTGTGAAGTGTTGGAATGAAATGGTGTACCTTAGGTTTTTTTATTGAAATAAAACCATGTTCTGGGGTAAGTCATGAAAGTCAAGGAAGTCCTTCATCAGTAGTGATCACCCAGTAACACCCAGGTTTGCGACATTCTGGGTTCATCGTCCGGGATTAGAATTTCTGGAAAATTCTAGGGGGTAACGAGCCATTCATTTTTTTTAATGTCAGAGGTGCACCATTAATCCAATACTTTACAAATTCAACACTTCAGCGAGTTTTCATAATTTTTTCCATAATAATAAGTTCTTGCTTCAAGTTGTGGTTACCTTGATGTAATTGTTGCACGTCTGCATGAGCATGATTAGAGAGCAGTATAGGTAAGATATTGTTTTATGTTGTTGCTAGTCATTGCTTACATAAAATGTGCATTATATCTGCTAACATGTTAGTGCATCAGTGGTTTCATATTTTCTGAGAGCCCAGCTGTGCAAGTATCTTCAGGGAAATCATCTCGTTTGAAATTATTTATTCTGGCGGTTGAGCAGTGAAGACCGGTATTATCCGTAGTAGGATTAAAGATATTTTGGGTATAAGTTTTACTTTTCCAAAATTTCGAACCTTGAATTGCAGAGTTTGCAATAGCTATTGTACGTAGGTACTAGTGTTTTGGTCGAAGGTATACTTAGGCTGAACAGTTTCTGCAACCTATGACGTTTATTATCCTGATGGAGTATGTAGGGTAAAGTATCGGTCATAGTTTGAAAGTAAGTTTTCCAGCTTAAACTTTAAGTAAGTTGGATGTTCCGAAAACATTGTGTAGTTTCAGTGTTGTTCGAAGACAGGCTAGAGGTTATGTATTGATCGGTGAGGCGGTCAACCTAAATTAGCTCTGTGTTGCTTAGTCTGGTCAAACCTCTAACCAAGAATTATTTCTAGTTGAGGGTCTGAAAGTCAGATTCGGTAGTGTCCGATTTGACAGTTTAACCATTTGTGGTAATTGGTAGTGCTGGTTAGTAAATGTGGGTCTAGTTAGACGTTTTACTTAACCAGGAGACTAAGCGTGGATGATAATCTGAAAGGCGGTGGATTATCGTCGGTGATCGTGTTGTTAGTGTATAACCGTTCACGTAAGGATAGCTGTGATAGAATAGCCGTTTGGGGCTAGAGCGCAGGCGTATCCGTTGTAGTACTTTAACCTTTGGAAAGGCGAGTACGTTAGAGGCCTAAATAGTCTGTGGTTTTATCTACCAGGGTTACGTGTAGTAAAACAGGATTAGTTTAGGGAAAGTTTGGCTAGGAGGATGCCGAGGCAGCAACCAGTTCAGATGGAGACTGAGTCTCCGCTGCTAGCCTACAAGCAGGATGGGATCATCCTGGGTCTGACAGATAAGGATCTGGCAGAGTATGTGGAAAATAGAAGAAAGGAAGAGAAAGCGGAGAGGATCCGGAGGGAAAAGGAAGAGGAAGAGAAAGCTGAGAGGATAAGGGAGGAAGAGAAAGCGGAGAGGATAAGGAAGGAAGAGGAAGAGAAAGCGGAGAAGATACGGCAGGAGCAACGGGAGGACCAGCTCCGACGTGAAGAACGAGAAGAGCGCATTATGAGAGAAGAAAGGGAGGCCAAGGCAAAATTGGAACAAATGGCCATGCAAAACGAGTTTGAGTTGAGAAAGGCGCAAGAGTGGACTGCAGATGATGGGGATCAAAATCAAAATTTTTATCCCGAACCGAGAACAGCGAGGAGCAGTCTGAATGTGAATGTACCTTATTTGGATGATAAGGACGATGTAGAGGTCTACCTGAAACAGTTTGAGCGTATCGCTACGTTGTCAGGTTGGCACAAGGATGAGTGGGCAATAAGATTGTCTGGTCAATTACGAGGCCAAGCGCGGCAAGGTCTACACTGAGATGTCTGATGAGGAAATTATGGATTACGACATGGTCAAGGCAGCGATCATGAGGCGTTTCCAGCTGACCGCTGAAACTTATCGAAAAAGGTTCAAAGAATTCAAGCGGGGCAGTCATGAAGGCATCAGGGAGTGTAGGAACAGAATGGGGATGTATTTGGACAGATGGGTGGATTTGTCTGAGAAAGAAGGAAAATCAGGTGAGCTGAAAGATTTAATTCTCATGGACAAAATGTTGGAGATAGTGTCTCAAGAGGAGGCAAGATTTATTAGGGAAAGAAACCCTACGTGTGTGGACGAAGTGGTGGTCCATGCTCAAACGTATGAAGATGCGCAGAATGCTGGAGGTCCGATTGCAACGAGGCGGCCCATTGGACCCAGTGCTAGAATGGATAACCGTCCCAGGGTTAACCAGCAAACGCAGAATTCGAACATGGGACAACGACGTAATGGAGGGGTGAGTGGTCAAGCTACAGGTCCTGGTAACGCGGGTGCGTCAGGAATAAACAAGTCTCAGCAAAACTTCAAGGGATGTTTTCGATGTGGAGGCCCACATTTGATGAGGGATTGCCAAAAGGCAAATGTGAATAGAAACAGACCAAGCTCAAACCTAGCGTCAGCTGTTGTGAATGCGGTCAACGTGACCCAGGAACAAAAACCATGTAATCGATGTAGTGAAGACGGTTATGAACCGAACTGTGAGTTGAAAGTGGATGGAGTAAAGGCTCAAGGTATTCGGGATACAGGGGCCAGTAGCATATTGGTGGATTCAAGTTTAGTTTCCCCAAGCAAGTATACGGGCGAATATCAGAACGTGACACTTGCAGATTCATCCAAGCGAAAGAAAGTGCCCATTGCTGTGGTGAATTTGGAAACTCCGTTTTTCGTTGGAGAAACGCGTGTTTTTGGTTTTGAAGACACTGGTACATCAAGTTCTGATAGGAAATAGCAGAAAGATGACAGACGGGACTGAGGTCAAAGTTCCATTGTTTCCGTTGGTAGAGCAACCGGAGGAACAAGTTGTAGCACCGGTACAAACCAGGTTGCAGGAGAAGCAACAAGCACAAGCCAAGCCATGGATTCCTAAGCAGATTGACTTAGGGCAAGTACGTCCTGAAGATTTATCTAGGGAACAAAAGGCAGACCCGACTTTAGGAAAGATTCGGGAAAGGGCAGAGCTAGCGCTCAAACAAGAAACCCACTACGAGTGGAAGAAAGATATTCTGTACAGAGTTTACATGAGTGAAGGTAAACCATGTAGACAAGTGGTAGTACCAGAACGGTACCGATCAGATGTGCTCAAATTGGCTCATGATACACCGATGGCAGGACATCAAGGAGTACGTCGAACTCGCGACCGGATATGGCGTGATTTTTATTGGCCGGGTATCTGTGGTGACGTCAAACGTTATTGTGCGTCATGTGACGTGTGTCAGAGGAGCACGAGGAAGGGAGCAACAAGGAAGGTTCCGATGAAAAGCATGCCGCTTATCAGCACACCTTTCGAGCGAGTTGGGGTAGATATCATTGGTCCGATACTACCAGCGTCCAGCAGGGGTCATCGTTACATATTGACCATGGTTGACTATGCCACGCGGTATGTGGAAGCGACACCTCTGAAGGATATTAGGGCAGAGACAGTGAGCGAGGCATTGTGGATCTATTGGACCAGGATGGGAATTCCTAAGGAAGTGATTACAGATAGGGGTACCCAATTCACAAGCGAAATCATGGAGAGAGTGAACAAGCTTCTCAACATAAAGGGGATCCATACTACACCCTTTCACCCGCAAACAAATGGTTTGACAGAGAAGTTCAATGCTACACTCAAGGACATGATGAAGAGACTTTGTCAAGAACAGCCCAAAGACTGGGACAAGTTTTTGCCGGCGTTATTATTTGCTTACAGGGAGGTACCGCAAGAAAGCTTGCAATTTTCGCCTTTTGAATTGTTGTATGGGCGTGAAGTACGAGGGCCTATGCAGGTATTACGTCAGGTGTGGACAAACGAGGATGCAGGAGAGGAAGTGCGATCCACGATTAGTCATATCACGGATCTCACGAACAAAATCGAGAAAACTTGTGAGATTGCCAAGAACAACCTCAGCAAGGCAGCGCTCAGGTACACGAGGGTGTACGACAAAAAGGCCAAGGACAGAAAATTTGAGGTCGGGGACAAAGTTTTACTTTTGTTGCCCGCAAAACACAACAAGCTGCAGCTAACGTGGAAAGGTCCTTATCCAGTTGTGGAGAAAGTAGGCAGCTGCAACTACAGGATCAAGATAAGGGGACATGAAAAACTGCTACATGCGAATTTGCTGAAATTGTACGTCGAACGTGACGGAAAGCAAACAGGAACGGATGAAGCACAGCCAAACGCGGTGGTCATGGAGACAGATGAGGAGGAAGTGAGCGTTGTGGTTGACGATGTGTACGATGAAGAGATGGGAGCACTAGGCATAGATCGTTTTCCTATGCTTACGTTACATGCAAAAGAAGGTCCCAGAGATGTGAAGATCAACCCTGAGTTGGACGAGCACAGGCAGGCTGAAATCTTGTCTATTTGCGACAGGAGAGAAAATGTGCTTAAAGACATACCAGGGAAATGTAAAATCGAAGAATGTGAATTCAAACTTACGTCAAGAGAGCCAGTGCATGTGAAGCAATACCCGCTACCATTTGCGCAGGTAGAAACAGTGAAGAAAGAGGTCATTGACATGTTGGAGTTGGGGGTCATAGAACCAACAGTGTCGCCTTACAATAGTCCGATTGTGTTGGCGAAGAAGAAGGATGGTGAAATACGTTTCTGTATTGACTATAGAAGCCTCAATAAGCAGGTAGAGTTCGATTCGGAACCTATTCCTGATGTGCCACAAATCTTTGCAAAATTGCAGAAAGCACGCTATTTATCAAAGATAGATTTGACGAAAGGGTATTGGCAGATACCAGTCAAAGAAGAGGATAAACCGAAAACGGCGTTTAGTACACCCATGGGACAGTACTGTTTCGCTTATCTTCCATTCGGAATCAAGACTGCGAGTTCTATTTTCACTCGAATGATGCGCAAGTTACTTGAACCTCTGAAGCGTGATGATATTGAACATTTCATTGATGACATCATCATTGCCACTGAAGCATGGGAACAGCATGTAGAGGCCATTGATGCTGTGTTGAAAAGGTTGGAGGAGGCAGGTCTTACAGCGAAACCCTCTAAGTGCTACTTTGGTTTCGGGGAGTTAGACTATTTGGGTCATCATGTGGGTGGAGGCATAGTCATGCCTGATGATGACAAAACTGAGAAAATCAGGTCAGCCAGCAGACCGATCACAAAGAAGGAAGTCAGAGCATTCCTAGGACTAGTGGGGTTCTACAGGAAATACATCAGCAACTATGCGGAAATCAGCGCTCCGTTGACTGATTTGACAAAGAAAGGTCTACCAGAAAAAGTGTCCTGGGATGAAACATGTGAAGCAGCATTCGTTAAACTCAAAGATTGCTTGGTAAGCAAACCAGTGTTATTGCTACCTGACGTCAGCAAACCATTTACTCTGAGGAGTGACGCATCAGATGTTGCAGTGGGAGCAGTTTACTGCAAGATCAAGGGCAAGGGTTACAGCCAGTAGTAGCCTATGCAAGCAAGAAGCTTAACCGTGCAGAGAAAAACTACTCGACCATCGAAAAGGAGTGTTTGGGAGTGGTATGGGCTGTCAAGAAGTGTGAACAGTACCTGTATTCAACACATTTCACTTTGGAGACAGACCACCAACCACTCACATATTTGCAGAAAACCAAGACTGAGAATGGTCGACTGATGAGGTGGGCTCTCCAGCTGCAACAGTATTCTTTCACAGTCAAAGTTATCAAAGGGAAAGACAACGTTGGCGCAGACTATTTGAGTCGACTGCACTTGTAAAAGAATAGCTTAAACATGGATGTTTCAGCTCAAGAGGAGGGGCGTAATGTCGCGAAACGAAACGCTCGCGAGGATTTTTATTTTCCAAGTGCAAATTGTTTTATAGAGTGCCTGTGCTAGATTTAGAAATATGACGTCAATTTTGTTACGTGTCAATCGCCATTTTTTTTATTCCTGGAAAAGAATAAAATGGACGATTTTTTTCGATAATTCTTTTGTGTGAAAGTTTGTGATTAATGCCAATAATAAAATTTGAGGAAAAGCAAAGAGGTTGTGAACTATTAATTTTATAAAATATAATATTTGAGGTGATAGGTCATTTGTTTGCGTTGGGAAATTTTCATTGGTTGTTTTAATGATAAAAGTATGGTAACCTTAGTAAAATGAAACAGAGGCGAAATCGGTTAGGAAAACTGTCAATCAGTTGGGAAAGAGATCTAGACTGGACAGGGAGGATTCTACCCAAGCTCAGAGGCAACTTATTCTGTGGGGTGCCAACGGCAGTTTAGCTGGAGGCTGAATGATGTCAGATGTGGTTGGGCCAGGAAGATAGTTGTTCCTCGACGTTTGATCAGCTTTAGCTGAAATTCTGGCACCGTAGGGTGTTTTTATCTTGTGGTATTATCCGTCTGGGATATCTGTGACGATGTCATCTTTGTGACTGGCACTGGATTCTTCGATAACGTCTGGCTTATGATTGGAGTGACTGATTCTGAGATGGAAGTGTACGTTAACGAGGGCTACAGAAGTCACTGGTGGGTCATGGACAGCCTTTAGATCTAACGGCGACATCGACGTCAAGTTCCAGCTCCTATTAACTTTTCTACAACTCACCTAGTTCCGGATTTCTTCATCTGTTAACAACGATTTCAACGAGGACTTTATAAGAAGCTAAGTAAAAAAACAATCGAACTTTATTTTCGGTAACCACGACAAAAGCATCGCCAAATTATCGTTCCGATCTCGAAGAAAAAATGAACGGAATATAATAAAATACTCGAACTTGGAAAAATGTGTTATGTGTTTGTGAAGTGTTGGAATGAAATGGTGTACCTTAGGTTTTTTTATTGAAATAAAACCATGTTCTGGGGTAAGTCATGAAAGTCAAGGAAGTCCTTCATCAGTAGTGATCACCCAGTAACACCCAGGTTTGCGACATTCTGGGTTCATCGTCCGGGATTAGAATTTCTGGAAAATTCTAGGGGGTAACGAGCCATTCATTTTTTTTAATGTCAGAGGTGCACCATTAATCCAATACTTTACAAATTCAACACTTCAGCGAGTTTTCATAATTTTTTCCATAATAATAAGTTCTTGCTTCAAGTTGTGGTTACCTTGATGTAATTGTTGCACGTCTGCATGAGCATGATTAGAGAGCAGTATAGGTAAGATATTGTTTTATGTTGTTGCTAGTCATTGCTTACATAAAATGTGCATTATATCTGCTAACATGTTAGTGCATCAGTGGTTTCATATTGTCTGAGAGCCCAGCTGTGCAAGTATCTTCAGGGAAATCATCTCGTTTGAAATTATTTATTCTGGCGGTTGAGCAGTGAAGACCGGTATTATCCGTAGTAGGATTAAAGATATTTTGGGTATAAGTTTTACTTTTCCAAAATTTCGAACCTTGAATTGCAGAGTTTGCAATAGCTATTGTACGTAGGTACTAGTGTTTTGGTCGAAGGTATACTTAGGCTGAACAGTTTCTGCAACCTATGACGTTTATTATCCTGATGGAGTATGTAGGGTAAAGTATCGGTCATAGTTTGAAAGTAAGTTTTCCAGCTTAAACTTTAAGTAAGTTGGATGTTCCGAAAACATTGTGTAGTTTCAGTGTTGTTCGAAGACAGGCTAGAGGTTATGTATTGATCGGTGAGGCGGTCAACCTAAATTAGCTCTGTGTTGCTTAGTCTGGTCAAACCTCTAACCAAGAATTATTTCTAGTTGAGGGTCTGAAAGTCAGATTCGGTAGTGTCCGATTTGACAGTTTAACCATTTGTGGTAATTGGTAGTGCTGGTTAGTAAATGTGGGTCTAGTTAGACGTTTTACTTAACCAGGAGACTAAGCGTGGATGATAATCTGAAAGGCGGTGGATTATCGTCGGTGATCGTGTTGTTAGTGTATAACCGTTCACGTAAGGATAGCTGTGATAGAATAGCCGTTTGGGGCTAGAGCGCAGGCGTATCCGTTGTAGTACTTTAACCTTTGGAAAGGCGAGTACGTTAGAGGCCTAAATAGTCTGTGGTTTTATCTACCAGGGTTACGTGTAGTAAAACAGGATTAGTTTAGGGAAAGTTTGGCTAGGAGGATGCCGAGGCAGCAACCAGTTCAGATGGAGACTGAGTCTCCGCTGCTAGCCTACAAGCAGGATGGGATCATCCTGGGTCTGACAGATAAGGATCTGGCAGAGTATGTGGAAAATAGAAGAAAGGAAGAGAAAGCGGAGAGGATCCGGAGGGAAAAGGAAGAGGAAGAGAAAGCTGAGAGGATAAGGGAGGAAGAGAAAGCGGAGAGGATAAGGAAGGAAGAGGAAGAGAAAGCGGAGAAGATACGGCAGGAGCAACGGGAGGACCAGCTCCGACGTGAAGAACGAGAAGAGCGCATTATGAGAGAAGAAAGGGAGGCCAAGGCAAAATTGGAACAAATGGCCATGCAAAACGAGTTTGAGTTGAGAAAGGCGCAAGAGTGGACTGCAGATGATGGGGATCAAAATCAAAATTTTTATCCCGAACCGAGAACAGCGAGGAGCAGTCTGAATGTGAATGTACCTTATTTGGATGATAAGGACGATGTAGAGGTCTACCTGAAACAGTTTGAGCGTATCGCTACGTTGTCAGGTTGGCACAAGGATGAGTGGGCAATAAGATTGTCTGGTCAATTACGAGGCCAAGCGCGGCAAGTCTACACTGAGATGTCTGATGAGGAAATTATGGATTACGACATGGTCAAGGCAGCGATCATGAGGCGTTTCCAGCTGACCGCTGAAACTTATCGAAAAAGGTTCAAAGAATTCAAGCGGGGCAGTCATGAAGGCATCAGGGAGTGTAGGAACAGAATGGGGATGTATTTGGACAGATGGGTGGATTTGTCTGAGAAAGAAGGAAAATCAGGTGAGCTGAAAGATTTAATTCTCATGGACAAAATGTTGGAGATAGTGTCTCAAGAGGAGGCAAGATTTATTAGGGAAAGAAACCCTACGTGTGTGGACGAAGTGGTGGTCCATGCTCAAACGTATGAAGATGCGCAGAATGCTGGAGGTCCGATTGCAACGAGGCAGACCATTGGACCCAGTGCTAGAATGGATAACCGTCCCAGGGTTAACCAGCAAACGCAGAATTCGAACATGGGACAACGACGTAATGGAGGGGTGAGTGGTCAAGCTACAGGTCCTGGTAACGCGGGTGCGTCAGGAATAAACAAGTCTCAGCAAAACTTCAAGGGATGTTTTCGATGTGGAGGCCCACATTTGATGAGGGATTGCCAAAAGGCAAATGTGAATAGAAACAGACCAAGCTCAAACCTAGCGTCAGCTGTTGTGAATGCGGTCAACGTGACCCAGGAACAAAAACCATGTAATCGATGTAGTGAAGACGGTTATGAACCGAACTGTGAGTTGAAAGTGGATGGAGTAAAGGCTCAAGGTATTCGGGATACAGGGGCCAGTAGCATATTGGTGGATTCAAGTTTAGTTTCCCCAAGCAAGTATACGGGCGAATATCAGAACGTGACACTTGCAGATTCATCCAAGCGAAAGAAAGTGCCCATTGCTGTGGTGAATTTGGAAACTCCGTTTTTCGTTGGAGAAACGCGTGTTTTGGTTTTGAAGACACTGGTACATCAAGTTCTGATAGGAAATAGCAGAAAGATGACAGACGGGACTGAGGTCAAAGTTCCATTGTTTCCGTTGGTAGAGCAACCGGAGGAACAAGTTGTAGCACCGGTACAAACCAGGTTGCAGGAGAAGCAACAAGCACAAGCCAAGCCATGGATTCCTAAGCAGATTGACTTAGGGCAAGTACGTCCTGAAGATTTATCTAGGGAACAAAAGGCAGACCCGACTTTAGGAAAGATTCGGGAAAGGGCAGAGCTAGCGCTCAAACAAGAAACCCACTACGAGTGGAAGAAAGATATTCTGTACAGAGTTTACATGAGTGAAGGTAAACCATGTAGACAAGTGGTAGTACCAGAACGGTACCGATCAGATGTGCTCAAATTGGCTCATGATACACCGATGGCAGGACATCAAGGAGTACGTCGAACTCGCGACCGGATATGGCGTGATTTTTATTGGCCGGGTATCTGTGGTGACGTCAAACGTTATTGTGCGTCATGTGACGTGTGTCAGAGGAGCACGAGGAAGGGAGCAACAAGGAAGGTTCCGATGAAAAGCATGCCGCTTATCAGCACACCTTTCGAGCGAGTTGGGGTAGATATCATTGGTCCGATACTACCAGCGTCCAGCAGGGGTCATCGTTACATATTGACCATGGTTGACTATGCCACGCGGTATGTGGAAGCGACACCTCTGAAGGATATTAGGGCAGAGACAGTGAGCGAGGCATTGTGGATCTATTGGACCAGGATGGGAATTCCTAAGGAAGTGATTACAGATAGGGGTACCCAATTCACAAGCGAAATCATGGAGAGAGTGAACAAGCTTCTCAACATAAAGGGGATCCATACTACACCCTTTCACCCGCAAACAAATGGTTTGACAGAGAAGTTCAATGCTACACTCAAGGACATGATGAAGAGACTTTGTCAAGAACAGCCCAAAGACTGGGACAAGTTTTTGCCGGCGTTATTATTTGCTTACAGGGAGGTACCGCAAGAAAGCTTGCAATTTTCGCCTTTTGAATTGTTGTATGGGCGTGAAGTACGAGGGCCTATGCAGGTATTACGTCAGGTGTGGACAAACGAGGATGCAGGAGAGGAAGTGCGATCCACGATTAGTCATATCACGGATCTCACGAACAAAATCGAGAAAACTTGTGAGATTGCCAAGAACAACCTCAGCAAGGCAGCGCTCAGGTACACGAGGGTGTACGACAAAAAGGCCAAGGACAGAAAATTTGAGGTCGGGGACAAAGTTTTACTTTTGTTGCCCGCAAAACACAACAAGCTGCAGCTAACGTGGAAAGGTCCTTATCCAGTTGTGGAGAAAGTAGGCAGCTGCAACTACAGGATCAAGATAAGGGGACATGAAAAACTGCTACATGCGAATTTGCTGAAATTGTACGTCGAACGTGACGGAAAGCAAACAGGAACGGATGAAGCACAGCCAAACGCGGTGGTCATGGAGACAGATGAGGAGGAAGTGAGCGTTGTGGTTGACGATGTGTACGATGAAGAGATGGGAGCACTAGGCATAGATCGTTTTCCTATGCTTACGTTACATGCAAAAGAAGGTCCCAGAGATGTGAAGATCAACCCTGAGTTGGACGAGCACAGGCAGGCTGAAATCTTGTCTATTTGCGACAGGAGAGAAAATGTGCTTAAAGACATACCAGGGAAATGTAAAATCGAAGAATGTGAATTCAAACTTACGTCAAGAGAGCCAGTGCATGTGAAGCAATACCCGCTACCATTTGCGCAGGTAGAAACAGTGAAGAAAGAGGTCATTGACATGTTGGAGTTGGGGGTCATAGAACCAACAGTGTCGCCTTACAATAGTCCGATTGTGTTGGCGAAGAAGAAGGATGGTGAAATACGTTTCTGTATTGACTATAGAAGCCTCAATAAGCAGGTAGAGTTCGATTCGGAACCTATTCCTGATGTGCCACAAATCTTTGCAAAATTGCAGAAAGCACGCTATTTATCAAAGATAGATTTGACGAAAGGGTATTGGCAGATACCAGTCAAAGAAGAGGATAAACCGAAAACGGCGTTTAGTACACCCATGGGACAGTACTGTTTCGCTTATCTTCCATTCGGAATCAAGACTGCGAGTTCTATTTTCACTCGAATGATGCGCAAGTTACTTGAACCTCTGAAGCGTGATGATATTGAACATTTCATTGATGACATCATCATTGCCACTGAAGCATGGGAACAGCATGTAGAGGCCATTGATGCTGTGTTGAAAAGGTTGGAGGAGGCAGGTCTTACAGCGAAACCCTCTAAGTGCTACTTTGGTTTCGGGGAGTTAGACTATTTGGGTCATCATGTGGGTGGAGGCATAGTCATGCCTGATGATGACAAAACTGAGAAAATCAGGTCAGCCAGCAGACCGATCACAAAGAAGGAAGTCAGAGCATTCCTAGGACTAGTGGGGTTCTACAGGAAATACATCAGCAACTATGCGGAAATCAGCGCTCCGTTGACTGATTTGACAAAGAAAGGTCTACCAGAAAAAGTGTCCTGGGATGAAACATGTGAAGCAGCATTCGTTAAACTCAAAGATTGCTTGGTAAGCAAACCAGTGTTATTGCTACCTGACGTCAGCAAACCATTTACTCTGAGGAGTGACGCATCAGATGTTGCAGTGGGAGCAGTTTACTGCAAGATCAAGGGCAAGGGTTACAGCCAGTAGTAGCCTATGCAAGCAAGAAGCTTAACCGTGCAGAGAAAAACTACTCGACCATCGAAAAGGAGTGTTTGGGAGTGGTATGGGCTGTCAAGAAGTGTGAACAGTACCTGTATTCAACACATTTCACTTTGGAGACAGACCACCAACCACTCACATATTTGCAGAAAACCAAGACTGAGAATGGTCGACTGATGAGGTGGGCTCTCCAGCTGCAACAGTATTCTTTCACAGTCAAAGTTATCAAAGGGAAAGACAACGTTGGCGCAGACTATTTGAGTCGACTGCACTTGTAAAAGAATAGCTTAAACATGGATGTTTCAGCTCAAGAGGAGGGGCGTAATGTCGCGAAACGAAACGCTCGCGAGGATTTTTATTTTCCAAGTGCAAATTGTTTTATAGAGTGCCTGTGCTAGATTTAGAAATATGACGTCAATTTTGTTACGTGTCAATCGCCATTTTTTTTATTCCTGGAAAAGAATAAAATGGACGATTTTTTTCGATAATTCTTTTGTGTGAAAGTTTGTGATTAATGCCAATAATAAAATTTGAGGAAAAGCAAAGAGGTTGTGAACTATTAATTTTATAAAATATAATATTTGAGGTGATAGGTCATTTGTTTGCGTTGGGAAATTTTCATTGGTTGTTTTAATGATAAAAGTATGGTAACCTTAGTAAAATGAAACAGAGGCGAAATCGGTTAGGAAAACTGTCAATCAGTTGGGAAAGAGATCTAGACTGGACAGGGAGGATTCTACCCAAGCTCAGAGGCAACTTATTCTGTGGGGTGCCAACGGCAGTTTAGCTGGAGGCTGAATGATGTCAGATGTGGTTGGGCCAGGAAGATAGTTGTTCCTCGACGTTTGATCAGCTTTAGCTGAAATTCTGGCACCGTAGGGTGTTTTTATCTTGTGGTATTATCCGTCTGGGATATCTGTGACGATGTCATCTTTGTGACTGGCACTGGATTCTTCGATAACGTCTGGCTTATGATTGGAGTGACTGATTCTGAGATGGAAGTGTACGTTAACGAGGGCTACAGAAGTCACTGGTGGGTCATGGACAGCCTTTAGATCTAACGGCGACATCGACGTCAAGTTCCAGCTCCTATTAACTTTTCTACAACTCACCTAGTTCCGGATTTCTTCATCTGTTAACAACGATTTCAACGAGGACTTTATAAGAAGCTAAGTAAAAAAACAATCGAACTTTATTTTCGGTAACCACGACAAAAGCATCGCCAAATTATCGTTCCGATCTCGAAGAAAAAATGAACGGAATATAATAAAATACTCGAACTTGGAAAAATGTGTTATGTGTTTGTGAAGTGTTGGAATGAAATGGTGTACCTTAGGTTTTTTTATTGAAATAAAACCATGTTCTGGGGTAAGTCATGAAAGTCAAGGAAGTCCTTCATCAGTAGTGATCACCCAGTAACACCCAGGTTTGCGACACAGTGGAATAGCGTTCGACTGGCACACCGATAATCCAGGTTCGAATCCCGTGGTGGGCATAATAAAAGTGGCAGTTTTCTCACTGTTCATCTTAGCTGCATGGAGTGCTTTGGTGGTTCAGTGTTGATTTAGGTCCTTACTCCCTCTTTCCCTGGGATGGTTATCCTTGTCTGCCGTATCGCCAATGGTGGGTGTAGACGTAAAACTTCAATGTTCATTCGAGGAAACTAAGGCAGCCCGGATCGCGAACTTGGCTCAAGGGAAGTGGAGGAGGTATCTTGGGTCAAACCCCGCTACCAGGTACAACACAAACTCGGCGAACGCTCTACCAAATGCGCTACTTTGTCACACACACACACACACACACACACACACACACACACACACAAACACACACACACAAACTCCCCTCCCTCCTCTCCCCCATGTCTGAAGGAAAGGAGGTAAACAGGATTCTGGACTCTTCTGCTCCTGACCCACACTGTTTGCACGGTTGTCGTTCTTGGCACGCGCAAGATCGAACGTGTTGCTTCCCTGTATCGATTTCTTTTTTTCTTTTTTTTTGTGGCGCGGGATGTAGACCAACGTTTTTTCCCCGGAGTATCTATGCGAGGGGCGGCATGATCTTAAGTTCTGTTGGACGCTAAGTTGGACGGGCACGGGATATTCTGGGGTAATGTACAAAATGGTGACGTACGCTATGCGGCATTCTCGCTCTTTCTCAGTCAAGCGGAGAAAAGAGGAAACTTCACCCTGAATATATAAGGCATTCCCATTTTCCCAACAGCCAACAAGAGAAAAAGGTGTACGCACACTAATCATTCGAGATGTGTTGACGCAGATTGAACTGTTGAGGGAACGAACGCCTTGGTTTTGCCCGTCTTACGCGAAGTTTTACTCTGACCTTTCGCCCACCACCCCACCCGACTCAACCCCATTCCCAACTCCTGATATGGAAGAATTGTGGAACAGCACTTACCTATCCAACCTATCCTTCTCCACCTCTCCCAATCTCTTCACCAGTGCAACAAGTTTCCTTATAGCTTATCAGTAGATTGCTGCATTCAACCAACAAAAAAAAAACCTTCTTGCCTCCCGTAGACAAAACTAGTTTTTTTTTTAAACGCATGAACTAAACAAGCTTCTTCTTGCATATGTTATCTACAGACAGACAGAAGTACATACAGACTGATATATGTGACTTCTGAGTATGTTTAAGAATCTAATAACTATACTAGGCAAAATCGCTTCATCTTAATAACATGTCGACCTGATTTCGACAATTTCTGATACTCTGTGTATATGAGCGAAGGGTTTTGCAAGCACCTACAAGCACCAAAGAGGAGGGTCTAGAGTTGTCCTAGCATAAGATGAAGAAGGACATGTTGAGTTGTTGACTACTACTCCCATGATCAGACTGATGATGATATAATAATAATAATAATAATAATAATAATAATAATAATAATAATAATAATAATAATAATAATAATAAGGATATTTATATAGCGCTTTTTCCCAATGAACAATATCAGTTCAAAGCGCAGTACTCACGCGTTCATTCTAAACATCCGGCTTCATACAAAATAAAATCAGACACTTGCTAACGAATAAGAGACGAGGGAGGAGGGGAGAGCTAAGGATGGGTGATGGGGTGGGTGGTGACGGTGGTCTGAATCAAAACAAAAAAACAAAACAAAACCAATGGAGGAATGAAGACGATGATGATGGGAGGCAAGATCAGAAACATTTAAGGAAGAGATGAGTTTTTAAGTTGGATTTTAAAGTAGCTATGTTTAGAGAGCTGCGAAGAGAGAGGGGAAGAGAGTTCCAAGTTAAAGGGCCAAGCACTGAGAAAGATCGACGGCCAGCAGGGAGAGTTTGTAACGGGGTATGTGAAGCATGAGGGTGTCAGAGCAAGAACGAAGATTTCTAGAAGGCTTATAGAATTGAATGTTCTGGGTGAGGTAAGAAGTGGCTAAGGCATGGACGCACTTGGATATCTGTGTGAGGATAGGCAAACGCTTACGTACATAAGTTACATTTTAAAATACTACGAGAACATTTTCCGAATATTTGTAAAGAAAAGTAAGTTTTACTCTTTTTTTTTAAAAATAAGGATATTTATTTAGCCCTCTTTACTATAAAAATTTGGTTCCAGGCGCAATTTTCACGCATTCACACTCCATTAAAGAAAATCGTAACGGTGACAAATGAACAAAAAAAGCGAAGCAGCAAAGAGAAAAATATGAAAAACAAATATATACTCGCTATATATAAGATATATGTGTTGGTAGAGACCATGCGGTCCAGACCAAGATGGTTATTGAACAAATGAAGATGAAGAGAGATGAGTTTTAGGTTCTGTTTGAAGGAGGAGATTGAGAGGTTGCTGCGGAATTGATTCCAAGCAGACGGTCCAGCAGAAACAAGTTTGGCTCGAGAGTCTCGAAGTGTCAGAAGAGCTGAGATGGTTGTGATGATGTGTACAGATGGATGCTGCTGAAAGGTAGGAAGGAGCAGAACCGTTGATGCATTTGAAGCAGAGAAGGTGAACGTTGTAGAGTATTCTGTGTGAGGCAGGAAACCAGTGAAGGGAGAAGAGCAGAACCAAGAAACAAAGAGGCAGCCATGTTTTCTTAGTGAAGGAACATTTTGAGTATCCCCCCGAGATCGGAGAATAGATGCTTGTGTGACCCCAAGATGAACCTGTGCATGCATCTATTTAAGGTGCTATAATTGTAGGGTAGGCGAGGGCTACCCATGTATCCGCGAATTGAGACAAAAGGTAGTGTAAAAGTTCAGGATTAAAGTAGTTAGTTTCTCGTTATGAACATCAGCATCTTGAACATTATTCTTAAATGATACAGTATTGTAAGTCTAATGGAACAATAGGATATATTTCAATATTTTCTCTTTTGCTTCGCTGCCACAATGAGCGTGTTTTCAATTGCTAGATTTAGCGGAAAGTGAATGTAACTATTTTGCTGATGTTGTTAAAAATCAGCATCTAACACCTTTTCCAATTCGTAGTAAAGGTTTAACCCTTTTCTTTGTTTTTCTTCATACATATCTGTACCCATCGACCATCTTCAAAAACTATTAATTTATTTCGATTTAAATCCATCAACCAATGTTAACGCATTCTCATGGTGAGAAAAATTGTGAATTGGATGCTATTTTATTTCATGCCAGTTCCTGCTTCCTAGACCATTTCCATTTGCACTTCCCTTCCATTCCGTAGTTGTCAGCGTAATTCGCGTTTCCCGCATTCTTTCTTTTGTGTGGGCGTGGGTGTGTGCGGGTGTGTGCGTGTGCGTGTGTGTGTGTGTGTGTGTGTGTTGGTGTGTGTGTGTGTGTGTGTGTGTGTGTGTGTGTGTGTGGTCACATCAACACGTTAAACAGATCCCAAACCTGTCCCATAATCCCCAGATCGTGATGTGAGGCGGGTAAAATTCTCATCGAGTCTGCTGACCTCAACGTTTTGTGCGAGAAAGGGCGGGATTTGGGCTCACTGGAAGCCTGCCAACAATGTGCTCTCGACGCTCTTTTGTTCGGAAAGGTCTTCTTCTTCTTCTTCTTCTTCTTCTTTCCCAACATCGTAGCTCTCAGTGGTTGAGCGTTCGCCTGACAAACCGACGACTCAGGTTCGAATCCGTTGGTGGGCATAATAAAAGTGGCGACCGTTTTGAACTGTCCAATTTAGCAGCATGAGTGTTCTGGTGGTTCAGTGTTGATTTAGGTTTCTACTTCCATTGCTTGGATGGGTATCCCTGTCTGCCATATCGCCAATGATAGGTGGAGACTCTAAACTTCAATGTTCATTCATTCATTCATTCATTCATCATCATCATCATCAGCAGCAGCAGCATCAGCATCATCATCATAAGCAGCAGCAGCAGCAGCAGCATCACCTTCTTCTTCTTCTTCTTCTTCCTCCTCCTCCTTCTTCTCTTTCTCCTCCTCTTCTTCCCCCTCCTGTCTGTTGGTCGGCTAGGGAATGTTGGGTGCTTTCTGCCAAATTGTCGCTACGGCTTCCTGTGTTATTGTTGTTGGCAATGTAGGCATTTTGTATGTGTGTTTGGTTCGTTGATATTTTATGATGATGTTTATGTTCTGTTTTGTTCTTGTAAACTATGAGGCGCCATTTGTAAATTAAATGGTTATTGTCATTATATCTATAGAACATTCATTTTACCTGTATAAAAGATATGGTATAATTATAAAATGAATTATATACCTATAAAATACATTCTATAGCAATACAACATTTTTTATAGCTATAAAGCAACATTTTTATAGCTACAGACTACATTTTACGATATACAAGAGATCATACACGAATCGTCACGCCGTTTGTAAATATTAAACACAAAAAAACTATTTTATTTATAAACAAAACATTTTATAAGTAACCAATTCATTTTATCTATAAACAAAAGATTTTATAAGTAACCAATTCATTTTACCTATAAACAAGTCATTGTATCTATAAACAAGTCATTGTATAGCAAAAACGATCTATAAAACTTCCTTTTATCTGTAAACACTTCATTTTATAGCAACAACGAGCACTTATATCTATAGAATACATTTTATAACACGTACAATGAATTGTACCTGTAGAATGAATTCGCGACAATTATTTTCTAGTCGGCGCCTTACAATAATTTTATACTAACTTTCTCATTGTATAACTGCTTCTCTCCCTTCGATTATTGCTGATCCCAGGGAAGCAACTCCATCCTCGTGTAGACTACTTGTAAACTTCTAAGCGACTCAACATGGTAAAGACCATTACAGTCTACTACAAAAAATGGCAAGGACCATACTAGTGTATTATATAAATTGGCGAGGACCATACTAGTGAAATGCTGATAAAACATTGTCAGTCTCGACTGTTCCAATTATTTTTTGGTCGTCTTGAAAAACTATCGATAAGCACGAAGGCAAACCAGCTTCCATCGTAACTGTTACCTTGGAGATTGTTGATGTCACTGCCACGACTCCCCCTGGGTAGACGCCACAAACAAACACCTTACACACGCAGACAACCCAGACAGAATGACAGTTTCCCGCCTTGAACGTTCTGTCCACGGCCTTCCTGTTGAACTGCGCCGCGTACCTAGTTGTCGCCTTGCGCAAATGCTCCTGGGCTAGTTGGCAGGTATCCTCCAACCGGTTCCTCAGATCGACGACGTACTCTGCTGTTGTACGTATCTCTGGGTCCTGACCTTCCTTCGTCCACAGTTGGCGCAACACTTGCATCGGTCCCCGCACCGTTCGTCCGTACAGCAACTCGAAGGGTGAGAAACCAAGAGACTCCTGCGGTACCTCCCGGTATGCGAACAGCAGTGCAGGGATGTACCTGTCCCACTCGCGCGGCTGCTTTTGGCATAGTCGTCGTAGCATCGACTTCAGCGTCCCGTTGAACCGTTCGACTAACCCGTTGCACTGGGCGTGAAACGGCGTCGTCCGAATTCCCTTGACGGATAGCAGGTGGTGCACTTGCTCCATCACGTCACTGACGAACTGAGTCCCGTTGTCCGACAACACTTCTTCGGGAATGCCCACCCGTGTCCAGGTTTCCCACAACGCTTCTGCTACGTGTGGCGTGTCGATCCTCTTCAACGGTATTGCCTCCGGGTACCGTGTAGCAAAGTCCACCGTAACCAAGACGTACTGGTGCCCCCTTTCAGACGCTGGTCGAATGGGTCCAATCAGGTCGATGCCCACTCTCTGAAATGGTACCTCCATCACTGGCATCCGCCCTAGTGGCACCTTCCTGACTCTCCCCTTCGGCGTCGTCCGCTGGCACGCGTCGCACGACGCACAGTACCTCCTGACGTCCCGGCACATCCCAGGCCAGTAGAACTCAGCCCACACTCGATCTTGGGTCCGCTTGGCTCCCAGATGTCCAGCCATGGGTGTGTCGTGTCCCATGCGCAGTACCCCCGATCGAAGCTTGGCTGGTACCACCAACTGGCTGTGATCCACTTTGTCCTGTCCTGTATACTCGCGGTACAACAGGCCCCGCTTCCAGACAAATGCCACTTGCCCCTTGCCTCGCTTCTCCTTCCCTGCCTTCCGGTCTGCTAGCTGTCGTACTTTCGCAAGCTCGCCGTCCTCCAACTGCAGTTGACGAATCTCCTTCGGCGTCGCGACGACGCTCTTGCTCGGTCCGACCACCAATGGTTCTGCAGCAACCTGCTCCTTGGCTGCCTGCGCTCTGGTCTGCACCGCGCAACACTCTGCGGCTCCCACGACGAACACCGGCAGTGCTGTGTCACCTTGCTGTTCCGTCCTCGCCCAGTTGCCGATCACCACTGGGTAAGTCAAGTCTGGTACCACCACTACCTCCACTTTCCCGGTGTAGAATGGTGATTCCAGTTGCACCCACGCTGTCGGTAGCGACTTGGACAACTGTCGAATGGCGAATCCTACGCGCCGCGTACGTCCCGTGTACTTGAGGTTGGCAACCTCCCCTTCCCGCAAGCATATCAGGTCAGCTCCCGTGTCCCTCATGGCCGTCAGCGGAACACCTTCCACTATCACTTGGCTCTGGAAACGCGGGTCTCCCTTCTTGCCTGCCTCCTTCTCCTCCTCCAAGACGCGCAACGCTGCTCCAGCTCTCTCGCTGCGTTTCGGGCAATTCCGCTTAAGGTGCCCCTTCTGCCCACAGCTGTAGCACTCTCGCTTGTCCGGCGAGTTGGGTCGTGGTCCCGCTGGCTTGCGACCCTCGCTCTTGTCCCTGGGTGTAAAGGGTTGACGTGGTGGGAAACGTAGGTTTGTTCCCGCCCTGGCGTCGACGTACTGCTGTGCTAACGTCGCGGCCTCCTCCACCGTTGCTGGGTTGCGCTCGCGCACGAACGTGACCAGTTCTGGCGTCAAACCGTTGACCATCTGCTCCATCAACACCAGGTCCAGTAAGTCCGCATACGTGGCCTTCTTGTTCGCTAGTCCCATCCAGCGTCCCAGGAACAACTCTGACTTCCGTAAGTACTGCTTGAAAGTCTCTGGTGGCTCCCTTCGTAGCTGGCGAAACTTCTTCCGATACGTCTCGGCCGTCAGGTTGAAACGTACCAACAACGCTGCCTTCAGGATCTCGTAGTCGGCAGAGTCGTCCTCATTCAAACCAACGTAAACTTCCCTCGCCTTCCCCTTCAGCAAGGTCCCCAAGCGAATAGCCCACGTGTCCTTCTTCCAGTCTTGAGCCTTGGCGAACCGCTCGAACTGGCACAAGTAGGTTTCTAGGTCGTCCTTATCCTCGAAGAAAGGTAACCTGAGCTTGACCGTTTCGAACTCGGGTTGACGATTCCTGCGGTTCCCGGCGCCTGCTTGCAACGTCAGCTGCGCCATCGCTAGTTCGTGTTCCATTTCCCTCTCCCTGGCCCTCTGGTGCGCGTCTTCCTGGCTCGCCCGCTCTCTCCGATCTGCGTCTTTCTCCCTCTCTGCTTGATCCATCGCGTAGTCTAACGCTGCCTGACCCTTCAACCCTTCGCGCTTGGCGAGTCTCAAGATCCTCTCGACCGGCGTCTCGTCCGCGAACGGTCCTGTCCTCGGCGTCGGTGCCGCCTCAACCTTGTAGACTGAACGGTAAGGATTGGTCTCAAACCTCTTCAGCCTCGTTGCGTCGCTCAGACGATCCTGGTCTCCGTAGACGTCGGTGCCTGCTGACATCCCGCCAGTCGCGCCAAATCCCGTCACAAAAGGATCACTCACTGTGTCTCTGGCTTCGAACGCCGTCAACTCCTCGTCTGCTGACCCACGACGCGATGACCTGACCGGCGATCTCCGTTGCTCGATCGTAGAAGGTAGATCGGTGACTCCCGTATCAGCTGCTGCCGCCGTGCGCTCGTCCATCGTGACACCCACGCGAGAACGCGTACGAGCCGCGATCGGTGACAGTCCTTCAGTCTCCTCGATCGATGCCATCCTGCTTAAGAAAAGCAACAACAACCAACAACAACAAGTCAAAGTCCTACAACCCTACCTAACCTAGCCTAGCCTTAGATACTAACCTACCTATCTAAGCTATCTTCCTTCCTATCACCCACCTCCTCCCACTCAAACAGTGGAAACTGGCCTGCAAGGTAGCGAACCGGTTGGAGAGTGCGATGGCCCCCTCCCTCACGTGTGGTCGAACCTAGGCCGGCTGTGAGCCTCCGCTAAACAGCGACCTGACTCCCTCCAACCACCCGCTGGGGTGCACACTCTCACCGAGTCACGCCTCACACACTCGGACACCACAGGACAATCACAAGACAACTTCACGTCTGGGCACACTCACACCATACCCTGCATCTCCACCATATGTCACTGCCACGACTCCCCCTGGGTAGACGCCACAAACAAACACCTTACACACGCAGACAACCCAGACAGAATGACAGTTTCCCGCAGACGTGAAGTGATGATAACACAACAATTATATATACAACTTTCAAGCTATTTATTCATTCATACCACACACTCATACACATACAACATTTACACATGAAACGAGAAAAATGGTGATGGAACAATCAATGGGTCGATGAACAATGAAATGGAAATGTCAGATGAACGGGGGTTGCTGATCAACCACGTCTAACTAACGACTGTGCAACGCTAATGTCCGGGCACAGAGGGGGTCAAGCATGAAGAGGGGGACAACAAAGAACAAGCCGACCTGATAGTAGGGTGTCCCCGTTGATGTCTCCGGAAAGTAGCGGGCCCTCCTTGTGGTTGTCACCGAACTGTCGCTGTTAAATCCTGGCGTAGTGGAGTCGCCACTCCCTCCGCCGCTGACGATGATGATGATGATGACGCTGTAGTTGCGGCAGCCCTGCCGCCGTCGACGCCTCTCAGCCTGACTCCTCCTGTCGACTACCTTGCAACGTCGAGGCTAGGTCCCGCAACAGACGTCACGATCACGCGGGAAAGATGGGGTTGTGGAACGATGAGGATGTTCACAAACGTGGACGTGGACAAACGGGTGGCGATGATGATGTGGGTCCAACGACCGGATGTCGTCGTCGTCGTCGCGCTGAAGAATTCGACGAACTTCCGAGCGACGAACAAAGACTTTCGAACCTGCAACATGCTTGCCGTATTGTTAATGTCAAGTCCACCCGATTCTGTCCCCCTCCCTCCTCACACTCTCCCCCCCTACTACACTAACTAATTCCTGTATCTTGAGGAAGCGCCACTGCTGTTCATCTCACTTCCCTTGACTACTTTTACTGTCTCTTGTAATCAAACACATAATTCAAAAACTAAATGACATTATGAAAGCATGAAATGAACAATGCTGCAAATGAATACATGAAATCATCAACACATTATCCATCTTGAGCAACCGCAACCTCAACAACAGCAACCACTTCCATCCTACCTTCATCACACTTCACCCCCATTCTCCTCCCTCATTCTCCCTCCTTCAGTCGCACCCTTCCTCTCCTCAGTGCAACCATACTTCCCCTAGCCTCACGCACAGCTATCGTTCAACACCCCAAACAGCCGGCCATCGGTCATTAGCACAGTAAAGGAGGATCACCATCACACTTACCCAACGGCTCGATTGTAAAGTACCTGTAGCTAGCGAACTTCCGACTGCTTGCCTACAAAGTACTCCAAGTAAGGTAATCCAGTGCGTAGTAGTTTCCGTTAGTGGACAATACCTCGACACTAACCTACCACAAACTCACAAACTTAGTTATTTGCTCACACTTTTCCTTGAGCTTGCTACTACCACAGTAACATTTCCAACTAGGCTTTTCCTAGAACCAATTATTATTTTACGTTAATAACTGTTCCAACCTTACTTCCAGAACAAAATACCCAGAGAACTAAGACCGTTCGTCTTCTCTATCACTCTGCCAAACGTGTTCTGCCTAACAGTGAACACATTCTCAAAACTGGCTGGCCAAACTATGCTGTTCAAAAATCACGCTTTCCACGCATAACCATACAACGACTTCGCGCAGTTACTACCCCAACTCATTAACTCTCCACCCACACTTGCTACTCGGTTTCATCACAGGCTGCCCTGTGACAGTTGACATCGCGGGAAGTCGATATAGGCCTAGCGGGATTTCCCTACACGCGCCGTAGCTATCTAAACTTAGCTTATGCAACGTCACTTCCACATGAAAATGCGAGAGCCCAGCGCATACGTGCAGGAGGGGTAGGGGGGGGGGGGGGGGGGCCCCCCCCCTTTTTTCGTTGAATTGGTTGAATGTACCTATTAACTAATCGTCCCCTATACGCTTAATGAGTCCGGGGACGTAAATTTTAATTTAAAAAAAAAAAACGAAAAAAAAACACGTCAGCCATCTTTGCGCACCGCATAGCAACTTTGGGTCGCTTAGAACGTTACAAAATAAAAATAATCGAAGGGAGAGAAGCAGTTATACAATGAGAAAGTTAGTATAAAATTATTGTAAGGCGCCGACTAGAAAATAATTGTCGCGAATTCATTCTACAGGTACAATTCATTGTACGTGTTATAAAATGTATTCTATAGATATAAGTGCTCGTTGTTGCTATAAAATGAAGTGTTTACAGATAAAAGGAAGTTTTATAGATCGTTTTTGCTATACAATGACTTGTTTATAGATACAATGACTTGTTTATAGGTAAAATGAATTGGTTACTTATAAAATCTTTTGTTTATAGATAAAATGAATTGGTTACTTATAAAATGTTTTGTTTATAAATAAAATAGTTTTTTTGTGTTTAATATTTACAAACGGCGTGACGATTCGTGTATGATCTCTTGTATATCGTAAAATGTAGTCTGTAGCTATAAAAATGTTGCTTTATAGCTATAAAAAGTGTTGTATTGCTATAGAATGTATTTTATAGGTATATAATTCATTTTATAATTATACCATATCTTTTATACAGGTAAAATGTATGTCCTATAGATATAATGACAATAACCATTTAATTTACAAATGGCGCCTCATAGTAAACTGGGGTTCGATGGATTGGAGCGTGTCTTCTGCGTCCCCTACGTTGGGATGCCTTTATTGTGGGGTGAACGGTTGGTGGAGTGCCTTCGGTATTGCCACTAGTGATGTTTCGGCGAATGTTTTGCGCGGATCGGAGTTGAGTCCTCTTTTTCAGCCGGATTGTGGTCCTGATTTTGTGGTCCTGATTCGGCTGTTTGCGGTCCGCTGGACCCTGTAAGCAATGAATAACTAACTAATCTTTCCCGTCCTCTTCTCCTCTAAGAAATTACCAAAAACAAATCTGTAGGCCTACCTTTGCGCAATTTCTCTTATAGTTTATCGTGAAGACTGATTATTATTATTATTTTTAAAGCTCTCCTTATTTCCTGAAACATTAACTAAAATTCTACATTTTTAAAGAATAAATGCTGTGAATTTATTGTTGCGAGATATGGCCAATAGCGAAATCTCTACAAATCTGTAAGCTTACTACTGCTAGACGAGAAAATCGAAGGCAGGCTGCGAACTCGACGACCATTTTGTTGCGTGATTCGAGATAAGAGTACTGTGAGAACAAAATAGAACCTACACTACACTACACTACACTACACTACACTACACTACACTACACTACACTACACTCCTTCATTACGTGAAAACTGAAGGATAATCGTACGATTTCTTTGGCGCGTGCTGCTAGACTAGCTAGCTAGACCAATAGCACAATCTACTGATGTGTACCAGGCGAGAAAATCGAAAACAGGCTGCCGAGTGCGACAGTAGTTTCATTGCGTGAATCAGGCTAAGACTACTGTAGTGAGAGCGACGAGACCTAACCAGGCTGAGCATCAGAACATGCTTAGGGTTTAACTTTAAGAATATTAAAGTGTTCAGAGTTCAGCAGCTTCTGATACTCTGTCTGAAGACAGATCAAATTCGATGCAGTTCACATCCCTTTCAGAATGAATGGGATGGGACAGTTGGCGTAGCGCGTCCAGCATATTTTTGTTCCTGTTTCCGAGACCTAGCAAAGTCAAAGTCAAAAGCGTTTTATTCCATGGAAACCCTTGGGACACGTGGATACAATAAAAATGACTACAAATAAAAACAGAATAATAATGGATAACATGAAATGCAGCACAAAATATGTATGTACATATATTACAAAACCAAAAGTTAATCATTCACACTCGCATTCTAGAGGGCACATGATAAACATTCGCAGTATACACAGTCATTATTATGATGCAACACAAGCCTACTACATAAAAATGATGTTTACACAACCTAATCACAAATCGCACGCACTCTCTTGCAAGATTAGGGGAGAGGGAAGGGGAGGGGAGTATACATTGATATTAAATGAGGGTGTTTTACATATTTGAAGTTTTATTTTTGCTTCAAATTAATTACTATTATTATTATCATTGCTATTACAAACTCATATCACCTTCTATTCTGTTACGTTCTGAAGCAATTCATTATTATTTTCATTAACCTAGCCAGTTTCAGCAAAATAGTCTTATTCTTTGTTGAAAATAAGTTTAAAATTGTTATAGCATTGGGTCGCATACATATAGATATATAAACCATTTAAGATGATCAAAAAGAGCTGCTTAAAAGTCCAATAATTGTTCTCATGTAGCAATCCCGAGAAAATTCAACCTTTTACGTCTAAGAGGCACACTTTCCTTAAGTCTGCGCCCTGTGCAACTCCATTAACCACATAACCACTCCCGTCTGACCTGTTTATCGGTTTGGTTAAACAAATGTGAAGTTAATTTTGTCTACAATGTCAAAGAGATATAGATACAAAACACAGTTGAACTACGCTTAATCTGAATATCGCTGGACCTAAAGCAACAATAAATCAATCAATCAATCAATAATCTGAATATTCGATCTAAGTGCATGCTTCTTCTGTCGTTGGGAAATTGTGATTGTAGCTATTTCACCATACAGAATCCACAATACTTTATTGCTCCCATTAGATCAAAGGCGAATGTGTAGATTAGGCATTCGTAATCGGTGCTGACAATCTGTTGAACATTCAATCACTTATTTCTTTTATTACAAATATTTCTTTCGCATGACCTTTCCCAACTATGGAATACCAGTACAGATACATCCTGTAACGAATATCCTTAGTGTTACATCAGTTGGTGATTGTGTGTGGTCCTCGCGGTAACGCGATCTCTGCGAGCCCTGGGGCGAAACTGAACTACAATCCATTGCCGATTTGACAGACATCATCATGTCTATCATGACGTCATCGAGACAATCGTAATCGATCGTCTTCCAGGACGTGCCATTTTGTGGGGAAGGGTGTCTGGCCGCTTGCGTTGTACTTTACAGGCAGTACCAGTAGTATGAATGGGGGTCGCTCTGTCTGTATCTAGGGAAGGAAATGTGTCTGGCTGTGCTTGCTGTGCATTGTCGACACTGACAGTAGCGTCCAGTAGCATCCTCGCACTGCGTAGCTGAAACTAGCCGAGGCTTACATTCGCCTTTCCACTTACTCGGCGAGTCTCTGCTACGCTGTGTTTAGCATCCTGTTACACGCATCGATAGTCTACCTTCACTATTCAGGGGTAGCGGGGGTGGCGGCTCAGGAAGTTGGGGACCGCTTGCATGGAGTGCGGGAAACCTTGGTTCGCTTCTCGACGGTGAGAAGAATGTTTTTCTCACAGGAATCGACGTTCTGCAAAAACTCTTTTATAGGTGTTTCATCTACCCCCGAGTCGCCGCAGCTGCACGTAAATTAGCCTAGTCTTAGTGAACCGTTTACAGTTGCTCATCGTTGACTCGGGTGTTTTAATACTGCTCTTGATACTGCAACTGCAAAGTTGTCATTTTTGGTGCCTTCAGGTTAAGCTTAGATCTTGTTTTCGGTCACCGCCTTGAGAAGCTGTTTGAGCTGCTAAGTGCGCTACCTAAGAACGACTGGTGTGTTATTTGTATGTACTGAAAGAAGTCCTTCTATCTCGGAACATCATCAGCGTGCTCCAGTAGTGCGAAAACGTGTCATTTGCAGGGCTGGAAAGGGTTGTTTGCGTCTATGGGTCCACTGGTAGGTAGGCCTGTGGCATTTTCTGTGCTGTTAAGATGTTGGCTACAATAACGATGACGATGGTGATAATGATACAGGTTGTTCATAGTGTTGGTGGTGATGGCTTAAGTGGGGGTGGGGATGGTGATGCTGGTTCCTCAATCGCACTTTCTGTTTACTAGTGTCTCCTAATAATTTTGGGACCTTGAGTATCCACACAAACAATACCCTGACGGAAAACACACGTCATTTTGCGTTGCTTTTTACAAGAGTTTCGTCCCTTGAAAATGGGTGGATTATGGGTCATAGTGGCGGCTGTGGAAGTGAAGGGCCGAGCAGGCAGGAGACAGTCACTGTGTGGTACCGAATCACAGCAATAGTGTGTACACTGTCAGTTTCAGTTTCGTTAACCGCTCGACGAATCAAGTTATGTGTGATAATTACGTATAATTGCATGCTATTTGCAAAATATTTTATCTTTGCAAAAAACCTACGCGCGCGTTCACACACACACACACACACACACACACACACACACACACACACACACACACACAAAAGTGGATTATCTCCTTAACAATTTTTTTTTTGGCAGGAAAAATGGCCAGATTTGTTTAAAAAGATTAATAAATAACAATCGAGGCGTTACTACTTCACGCAGCTTTTCCAAAAACACAAAAGGATGGTGTTTGTGATCCAAAATGTAGCGAAGCACAAACTACTATGCAAAGGAATCCTGAAAAAATTAAATTCTATGTTTACTCATGATATGTAAATCTAAAAGAGAATAGTTTGAGGCCATTTTAATAAAATTTTATGTTATAATAATAATAATAATAATAATAATAATAATAATAATAATTAGCGCTGTGAGCTTGTCTTTAGGTGTGGACGATTTTATGCCCGGTATAAGTTTTCATTCATTCATTAATTCATTCATTATTAATGCATTAATTATTAAATACTTTTCGCATTTATTGATATATTAAAATTCACTTTGCCACATTCATTCCATAGTGGGGTTGAACTTTGTCGTGTACATTTATATTGAACATGATGATGCTAAGAACCTCTCTCTCCAACATTCTTTCCTTTTGTTCCACCTTTTCCTGTCTTTCTTATAATATTCTCTACCATCATTTTTTTACAATGTTTTCTTTAAAATTTTTTTATAATGTTTGAATATTTATTCTTGTATATGTGTGTGTGTGTGCGTGTGAGTGCTTGGAATAGACTTTATAGTTTGGTTTTGCGGTTCAGAAAAAAATTCCTTCTTATTCTCCCTTTTTTTTCTCCCCCCCCCCCCCCCTTCCCTCTCTATGTGTTTCTCTGGGCGTGGTTTCTTGTTTTGTTGAAATAAATTGTTGTTTTTGATTGAATGTGCCCACTCACGGGCATACCAAAATTACTACAAAAACATTTTAAAATTAAAATAAATCAACAGATTTCAGTGAAAGACAGGAATATAAAAAAATGAGAGCTATATTCAGTCATTTTAAAAAATACAACTACTAATAGGTTAACACTTAAGTTGAAGTTGTTATGAGTACTAGGAATATATTTTGGTATAATGGCCAATTGAACATACAAGCTGAACATTATAACGCCGAAACACGCACACTGAATGATTATATAGGAAATAAAAGAGGGGCTATTCGTGTGTGTCTGTGTGCGCGCGTGTGTTCGTGTTAGTGACCGTGTGCGCCTGTTTGTGTTTTAATTTTACCTGCTTCTTAATGTTTGTTTTTAATTTATTTAGCGGGTCGTCCAGTCAGCGTGTACATATTAAACTCTACTTCTTTTTTTTTTTTAAAGTTCAAAGTAAAAAAAATGTTTACGTAATGTACGGTTTTAATTTATTTTTTTAAAAACCACTGACATATATTTATGCTATTTTGTATCGCTGTGAAATGTAGTGCTTAAAAAAAACTTTTAAATGTTTTTATCGTTGCTTCATTATGTATTATTACCGTGAGTGTGTGCGTGTGTGTGTGTGTGTGTGTGTGTGTTTTATAGATGCTTTTAATACTATTCGTTATTATTTTTTATGATGTTCAACGTGTTTTTATCTCTTAATCTTTTAATATTGTTTAAATATTTATTGTATGTAACTTGTAAGTGCGTGCTTTGGTATTGCGCTGTAAAAAATAAATTATTATTATTATTATTATTATTATTATTATTATTATTATTATTATTATTATTATTATTATTATTATTATTATTATTATTAAATTAAAATTATAGACTACTCATCTACACAAGCCACCAGTAATCATTGAACATAATTAGCTTAATATCGATCATCGTTCCATAGGCCTACATAGCATCAGCGTTACAAAAGTGCATATACAGGAGGTCATTCACGTGCGTAGACTGGGTCTTGCAATTGCCATTAAACAAATAATAATAAATTAATAATAGTAATAAAATTCTTGATAAATAACAAAAGCATAAACAATTAATTAATTTATACATAAATACTAACGCTCGCTACAAAAAAAAAAGATACATAGAAAGAAGTAGTCAGGTAACTAAGGTTACGTTCGTTTCTGCCATCATACTGTGCAGGACCATCATTCAGTATTTTCTTAAATGTCTGCAATTATCATAATGTAATCAGAAACCTTGCTGCAATGCACATAACGTTTATCTCGCATAACAGATTTTAGCGGAAGTGATTTGCAAATATGATTTGAGCTAAGGCTAGATGATCCTGCGAGTGATTGTCAGGCAAACTTTTAGCTTGCTTTTTCTTTGTTTGTTTTCCTCTTCCCTTTGTCAAGCAAACCATTCGTTTTCTGTTTTGATTTGTGCAGCAGAGATTGATCGAGATTGTATTATGGTTGTAGAAACATGATATTTTAGAGGGGGGTTTGATAAGGCGGTGTGGGGAAGAGGGATGTGTTGGGATTGGGTGTATTTGTGCAGGAATATATGTAGCAAATATATAACGTAGGACAGAGAGAGAAAGAAAGAGAGAGAGAGAGAGAGAGAGAGAGAGAGAGAGAGAGAGAGAGATGTGGGACGTGGGCGCATTTAATATGTAGCAGCAAATTCTTCTATTTATTGTTTTTACTGCGGTGGGGGTGGTGAGTAAGGAAGCAAGAGGGAGATGCAGAGGTTTGTGGTGTGTTGGGGGTGTGGGAAGGGAGGAGAAGGCAAAAGGAGAGTTGGGAGAGGGAGGGAGATATAGGAGGTAAATGCTTTGACGACTGTCTCAGACAGTGTCAGTCGTCTCGGAGGTTGATTACAGTCTCTGAGTCAGACGGCCTGTACAGTCTGCATAGTCTGAACAGACCGAGCTCCTGCATCTACCACACGCAGTGGATCGAGTAAATCTCATACCGACCTGCATTTTCTACTGCGGCGGTCAAGCGGACCAGTATCTTCCATTGCGGTGGTCAAGCCATGCAGACCTGCAAAAACCACTGCGGTGGTCAGCCGATCAGCAAGTTCTACTGCGGCGGTCACATAGGTTTAGCTCACACCTGCTTATAGGAGGTGTTCAAACCCCAGCTGCTACTGTTTTGGGATACTGGGGTCTCTTGACGATTGGGGAGTCGCTGTTGGCCTTGGTGACCTCGGTGACTCGTTGGCACTGCGGACTGGGGAGATCTCGAGACGATACTCCGCCTCAACTTTCAAACGTCATTTTCTTATCTTTTGGGGCTCCTTGCACTGAGTGCCGGCTGTGGATAGTCGCAAGGCGCCGCGCCGCTGTGCTCCTGGTCATTCTACTCCCTGGCTGCTTCGGCCTTTAACTACTGATTGGCGGCGCTGGCGTTCGCCGCAACACAAGACTTCCTAACAAGTCCTACGGGTCCTTCGCCACATCTGTTTTCTCTCTCTCTCTCTCTCTCTCTCTCTCTCTCTCTCTCTCTCTCTCTCTCTCTCTCTCTCTCTCTCTCTCTCTCTCTCTTTCTCTCTGTCTGTCTGTCTCTCTCTCTCTCTCTCTCTCTCTCTCTCTCTCTCTCTCTCTCTCTCTCTCTCTCTCTCTCCCTCCCTCCCCCCTCTCACTGAGACGAATCACCTTCCACACATTTGCGCGTCTTCATTTACACTTTTTAAAAAGAAAAAATAATTTTCAATAATTTATTTTTAACGTCTTTTCACATATGTGATTTTAAACCATAAAGTCATTCTCACGCATGCACACAATCATATAATATAACAATTTAAAGTTGAATTATAATCATACAAAATATCTAACATTACTACAGAAGTTTGCCAACTGCAGACTTGTAAATTATTCGGGCAATATCTATCATTGCTGGACTATGCAACAAAATGTCAATTGATTCTTGACTATTTACATCGATATTCTTTTCTTTATATAACATAACCAAAATAGGACATTCATATAAAAGATGTTTAACAGATATTGGTTGTAAACAAGTACAAACTACATGTGTTGAAAACTTGGTGTTCCATGTATTTACTCTTAGTTTATTAATTATTTTACACAAACATATATATATATATATATATATATATATTGCATTACATTGCATTGCATTGCATTACTGTAAGGAATTTTTAAATCAATGTATGATTCGAATGTTTGGCGTTTCTTTACACATGTCTCTGATTTCTTCTACACCCGTCTTCATCTCGAAGTAATGAAGTATAACAGCATGAACTGAAGTTAATACAGTGGATTACCCAAAAACATTTGTTGAAAGAGTGCTTATTGTTTTCTGTATTGTCTAAATTAAAAACAAACAAAAGCATCTCTATCTCTCACCCTCACTCTCATTCACACATACACACACACCCACACACACACACACACACACACACACACACTTGTTGCTACATATCTATAGGCCCTATATTGCATTGTGTATGTGTGCTGGCGACGTCTGCTACAATGTTCGAAATCAATTCGCAAATAATCGCAGTGGTATTGGTATTGGAAGCAGTGAATCTAACATTTCCCCCCCAAAAAAAATCAAATTTTATAAGCTTAACAGTAAAATGTAGCTACAGAACGACCTTACATAACCTTACCTTAAGTTACACGAAGGAGAAAGTACACCCTACGGTCAAAACGCCAAGTACGAATCTCTTATAGTGTACTTGCTATGTATGGCGTAGGCCCTAACTATCTCATATGTCAAACGTCTGTTCTCCTTGACAAATTAACAAACCCTAGACAGTCGTCATTTCGTTTCGTTATTTACATTTGTGTCCCCGGACACCTGAGCGTACAAGGACGTGAATAAGAAGACTTGTTGAAGTAATATGTCGAAGCCATGATGTTGTTGACTGAAGGAGGTGTACGCATGAGGCAGCAACGAGGTGCAAATGCTGAAATTTCAGTTGAAATACAATTTCAGCAGTCTGTTTACATTGACATTCACAGCAAATTATTGTTTGTACAGATCGTCTTTTAGACGCTTTCTACGTAACTGTATTGTGGACTTAATTTTGTTATATTGTTTATTTTTTGTAGGGTAACAGCGGTATTTGTATTTTTATCTTATCTGTTAACTCTTTTCCACCTGACACTGATTGCTAAATTATTGTCTTTTATTTTTATTCTTAATATTTATTACACATTTTTGTTGACTACAAAGGTTTAATAGATTGATAACATGAAGAAAAGATCACAAAATGTTAACATTCTACAATAAAACTGTCGCTCAATATCCACGAACTTATTATAATTTGAGCATCATTTTTTAAAAGATTCATTTTTTTTTATTTTATTTACCTTATTGTCCCTTTGTTGTGTTTTAGCTTTACAGTCTTTACACGTTTCTCCGAGGAAACTTACTAAGATTAATAATTTTTATTACCCCCCCTCCCCCTCTTTATAGTTATAATAGGTATACGGGGATGGTTCAATCAACATTATACATAAGATCTGATTTACAGTATTCTAGATTAGATTCCATGCCTGTGCCTAAAGTTAATGATGTTTTTGCAACAGGTGCAATGATCAAAATCAACCATAATTTTATATTAAATGTACTTTCGGTTTATTATCCTAATGGTCCAAAAGATGCTAACTCATATTATACAAATCATATGTGTGTGTGTGTGTGTGTGTGTGTGTGTGTGCGCGCGCGCGGGCTACACGCCAATACATAACAAACTACACTACACTACACTACACTACACTACACTACACTACACTACACTACACTACACTACACTACACTACACAGGATAACAATTTTATTGCGAAATTAAATATAGACAGAACGGGAATCTAGAATCAGATTGCAGCCTCGTATCGTCCTAAAAGTTGTATAACATCGCCCCGATCTTTAAAAGATTGCCTTTCCCGAATAAAAGGGTGTCGGACTGAGACAACTGCAATTCCATCTTAACATCCACACTGTGCGTCAGCGATCATACATGGACTAGCGCTTTACGAAACTCTTTGAGCTGGTAATTACGCTACAAACGATTACACTGTGTGCGTGTAGAAAAACTGATTCTACCCACCCCACCCCCGCCCCCACCACCACTGTCACGTGGGGTTTATGGGCTCTGCACAATGGAATTATGGACCCTCACGTTTATTCGGTGGGAACTGCTAGTAAGTCACCCTATGAATTACTTTAATAAATTTATTTGTTTAGCTCGTTCTGTGTTAAGGTTGGGGTACAGAAATAGATAGAAAAAAAGGTAAAAGAATACTGTCACACTAGCTTTCACACGGCTATGAATCATATGTAGTCCAGCCTTTTGATAACAGTTAAAATCACACATTTATTTCTTCTACTCTATACAAGGTTCTCTAAGTACTAATCTAACTTAAAAAGTCTCTTTCAATGCTAATAGTTCGATCGCTGATAGTCTATGCAGCTGTTCTATCTTCATCGGGCACTCGCTAGTATATCTCATGTAGATTTGGACTACTGTGGTCCGTTTTAGAGTTTCTGAATAGTTGGACTACTGTGGTCCTGTTCTGATCAGTTTAAGTGCACTTGGGATAACACACTTAACTGGCGGGTGGTGCGGTCGAAGTCCTTCTGTGAGGTAGCTTCTGGTCCACCTGTGCGTTGTGTAGTTGGGTTCCCTGGCCACGCTGTGGGGTCTGACAGGGAGTTTTACCGGGTCGCTCGTTCCGACTTGTGCGGTAGAGGTTCCTCAACCAACTTGTTTCTGTGGAGTGGGGTTCACAGGATAGCTCGGGATAGCTCGGGATAGCTCGCCTGCCCGTCTGTAATATAAGAGACGAAATTCTGCACAACCCTGAATAATCGGTTTGTGCAGAGCGTCTCACTGAAAGCCAAGTAGCCCTCAGTGATAGCTCCACATCTCTATACTTAAGCGACGAACATTCTGCTACTTCCGGGTTCCACTGGAATCTCACTCTAAATTCCTATACATACATAAATATCAAACGTGGCTAACTATACACATACAGAATTAATAATATTATAAACATTCAGTGGTACAGCCACTGGTCTGCAAACATACATATAAGTTAAACAACAGTGGTTCCGTATGGTATGCAACATGGCGGCGTAACCGGTCGTGTTTCGCCTCGTGGTAGGCTCTTCCACAGGGTCACGCAAATTCGGATTAACAATTCACATTTATGCATAGCAAATTCTTCAAACATAATTTCAACAATACTACACATATATCACGATGAAACAGAAGGGTGTTCATTTACCTGTTTGACAAGTTCAGGCCCGTGTGACTTGATAGAATTCTACGATTCCTAAGTCCTGCTTCCTGGTCTAAGTGTAGAGAGATTTCTCTGCCAGCTTTCTAGCTGTTAACACTTCGGTGTATTACTCCCAACTGACCAAAAATGTGTTAGGCTCGGACCCAGTCAAACTGGCTCGAACCGCTTTGCGTAAGCTCTCATTGGGTAAAATGTTCATATTCAAAACTCAAGTGCTGACGTCACTGCGCTGTGTGTGTGGCTCAGGCTCGCAGTGTGCTGTAATTTAATTGCTACTGTGTACTGTACTAACTCTCTACTGTTACAAAGGCTACACAATGCTAAATAGTCGATAGGCAGAGTTTAAACTAGCCAATTCGTGACAGGCTCCCTCAACTGAAAAAAGGCGATGACTACTGGATTCGACCTTTTTCTACTACAGAGCCTAGTTTAACACTGCACTATCCTAGGGTCCTATTTACAAACTAAGTAAGTTGCTCTACCTGAGCTGCAATGCTGTGCCAGGTAGCTATGGACACTAGTGACAGGGTATTACTGGGCGGGGACGAATTCTGGTGCTGTGGCCCTTAGTTGTGTTGGGTGGGCGACAGCTGCTGTGTCCTCCACGAGATGGCGACTGAGGTAGTCGGCTCCGTGGTTTTCTTTGCCGGGGATGTACTCGATTTGGAATGAGTACGCCTGAAGGGTGAGTGCCCATCGCATCAGGCGAGAGTTCAAAGACTTGGAGGCTGCCAGGAACGATAGTGGTTGGTGGTCCACCTGAACTGTGAAATGGGTCCCATACAGGTAGAGTTGAAACTTCTGTATGGCCCAGACTAGTCCAAGGCATTCTTTCTCCGACGTGGCGTAGTGGGTCTCGGCGGGTCTCAATTTTCTGCTGGCGTAGGCGACAGGGAATAGCGTCTCTGCATTCTTGGGGTCGCGCTGTAGCAGTACTGCTCCGAGTCCTAAGTCGCTTGCGTCGGTGCGAAGAACGAATGGCTGAGTCAAATCGGGTAGGTGGAGTACTGGCGCCGATGTCATTCTGTCCTTGAGTGTTTGGAATGCTGTCTCGCATTCCGCTGTCCATACGACTTTGTCCGGGGCGATTTTCCGGGTTCCATTTGTCAGAGGTACGGCGATGCTGTTGTAGTTGGGGATGAACTTCTGGTAGAAGCCGCAGAGTCCTAGAAATGACTGCACTTCCTTCTTTGTCTTGGGCCTAGGAGCGTCGAGTAGGCGTTTCACTGTCTTTTCTACCGGTCGCAGGCTTCCTTGACTGATGGTGTGTCCCAGAAATTCTAGTTCTGTGAATCCAATCTGACATTTGGTGGGTCTTGCCGTCAATCCCGTGTCTCTGAGGCGGGCGAGTAGTTGTTGTAGGAGCGTGACATGTTCCTCCCACGTGGGTGTTGCGATGAGGATGTCGTCCATAAACGAATGTAGGTGCTCGCTGCTCAGGGGTGCCAGGAGTTTTCGCATCATGGCGCTGAAGATGCTGGGTGCGTTGTGGAGTCCGAATGGAAGTACATTGAACTCGAAGTGTCCTTCCATAGTGCTAAACGCTAGGTACTTTCGGACTTGCGGTTGCACTGGTATCTGGTAGTATCCTTTGCTGAGGTCGATGCGTGAGAAGTACTTCGCTCGCTGTAGCTTGGCAAATAGGTCTGTCTGGTCCGGGAGTGGCTCTGGCTGGAACTGCGTTACCGCATTCAGGAGTCTGAAGTCGATGCTCTCCGTTGGGTTTTCGCAACAATACCGTGCCTGCGCTGTAGGGTGAAGTAGACTCTGAGATGATTCCGGCTGCCAGTAAGGTGTCTATCTCTTCCTTGATGGCTCGCTGCTGCGACAGTGGCATCGGGTAGAGCTTCTGGCGGACGGGTGTTGGGTCGGTCACCGTTAGGGTTACTTCGACGAGGTCTGTCCTCCCTGGTCGGTCTGTGAGCACAGTCTGATGTTGTCGAATGACCTGTAGTACTTGCTGTCGCTGTTTAGCGGCTAGGTCTCCGTTGAGTATCACGTCTTTGTAGGTTTCTTTGGAGTGCAGGGGATACTCTACTGCATTGGTCTCCATGCTTTCTCCTTCTTCCGCGATGGCGATGGCTAACAAGTTGTGAGTGCTGGGGGTCGCTGGTCGGTCCGTGTATTTCTTGAGGAGATTGATGTGGTGGTATCGGGCTCTCCCGTTCACCTCTACTTGGTAGACTGTCTTGGATTTCTTGGCAGTCACCCGGTACGGTCCTCTCCAAGCGATGTCCAGCTTGTTGGTTCCACTTGGAAGTAAGAGTAGCACTTGATCGCCGACTTGCAGTTCTCTGTCCTTCGCGTGGCGGTTGTAGTACTTCGCCTGACGGGCTCTTGCCTTCTTCAGTGCTTCACCAGCTTTCTTCCACGTTGCTTTGAGGGTTTCCTGCAGGTCTGCGACGTACTTGGTGGCACCTCTGGGTGTGTCGTCTATCTTGGCTTCCGTCCAACTTCTGCGTAGGGCTTCTAGCGGTCCTGCTAGAGGTCTGCCGAATAGCAATGTTGACGGGGTGTAGCCTGTGGCTGCATGGGGCGTTTCTCGGTATGCGAACAGTGCCGCATTCACGTAGGTGTCCCACGCTTCTGGATTGTCGTCGGCGACTTTCCTGAGTATGGTGAGAAGGGTTCCATTCAGTCTTTCTACTTGTCCGTTGCTGGCGGGGTGGTATGGTGGTGTGCGAATGTGATGGACTTGTATCAACTCGAACACGTCTTGCATCAGGCGGCCGGTGAACTGAGATCCGTTGTCCGTTCTAATGCTGTCCGGGAATCCGACTCTGGTAAAGATGGCGATGAGTGCATCTGCAATCTTCTTGGTGTCGATCGCTGGCAACGGGACTGCTTCGCACCACATCGTACATGCGTCGACGAGTGTGAGTAGAAATCTGTTCCGCTTCTTGGTCATGGGCAGTGGTCCTACTATGTCTACTGAGACTTGCTGGAATGGCACGCCGACTACTACTGATGGTCCTAAGGTAACTGGTACGGTGTGATGTCGCGGGGAATATCGTTGACATTGGTGGCAAGATTTCACGTAGCGCTTGACATCCTCCGTGATTCCTGGCCAATAGTAGTGTGCGCTGATTCTCTGCACTGTGGCTCCAATTCCCATGTGTCCGCTGAGTGGCATGCTGTGGCCTAATTCTAGTACTTGGGCTCGAAGGGTGGCTGGTAGTACTAGTTGGGTGTGATCTCCATCTCCTTGTCGATGTAGAACTCCCTGTTCCATGTAGAAGTCTCCCTTGTGCGGGGGTGTGTGCGCCTTGGGTAGCTTCTGGAAGCACTTCGCTATCGAGGTGTCTTCTTTCTGTGCTGTTTTGATCTCTTCGAGTCCTGGATTCGGAGCGAACTCGGGCTGGGGTGGTTGGGTTTTAGCTTGGGCCCTGGTTTGCACTGCAGCTATCTCTACAGTTTTTGGGGGCGTGCCTAAGAACACATACCTACAACCTAGCACTAGATCATACAGGGGTTTCTGTAAAACAGCTGCTTGGATTCGTCCTGTGACGTACCTACTCTCTACTTCGATCCAAGCTATTGGGCAAGTAGTCGTCGGTTTCGTCAAGTCTGCTCCTTGTAAGTCGACTGTCTTGTCTGTCAAGTCCGCGCGCGATACAAGAGACTCGCTGACTATCGCGTCGTATGATAGACCTGTGTCATACAGACAGTTCGCTTCTTTACCGTTGACCTTGACCGTGTCTGTCACCGATGGGTGATCTCCGATCGTGTGTGGCTTATTACCGCTACTTTGAGTTAGAACTCTGTGCGCTGGCCGGCTTTCGCGCTCTTCCCTACGTTGTGCGGCCAACTTGAAACATTCTGCGGTGGAGTGATTGTTTCTGTTGCAGAACGAACAATACCGTCTCTGTTCTGCGGGACCTCTTTTCCCGAATTCCGTGTTGGGTCCTTTATTTTGCCCAGGTCTGGGGTTATTCGGCTTATTCGCGGTGCGCTCTTCTCGGTTAGGGCTTCGTTTCTGTGCCTCTTTCCCGTTAGGCTTTAGGTCTCGCCTGAAGCTCTTGGCTTCTCCGTGTGCGGCCACGTACCTATCTGCGACCTTGACCAGATCTTCTAGTCTTTCCGCGCCCTGCTCTACTGAGAAGGTTCTCAGCTCGGGGGTCATGGTTTCCCGTAGCTGTTCCCATACTAACAGTTCTGTCAGTCCATCATACGTCTTAGCCGTGGCTGACTGGCTAATCCACTTATCCAGCGTTGTGGACAACCGATCCGCGAACTGCGCATAGCTCTCTCCTTTCACTCTCCGATTGGTGCGGAACTTTTGCCGGTAGCATTCTCCTGTCAGTTCGAATCCCGTTAGGAGTGCCTCTTTTACTTTGTGATAGTCAGTCACTCTGTCAGTCGGTAGCTTACTGTAGATGTCATAAGCCTTTCCTCTAAGTCCTTGACTAAGCTTGAAAGACCAATGAGTGGGATCTAGTTTATACTCTGTTGCTAGGCGCTCAAACCTAGTCAGATAGAGATCTAGACCTTCTTCTCTCTCATTGAATGTTCCCAGTGGAAATGACATTCCTTGTACAGGGTTGGATGCTACCTCTAGCTGATCTGAGTGGGAAGGGGTTGAGGAAGAACTTGAAGCTCCTGATCCCAATCTTCTTAGCTCTAACTCATGCTGTCTTTCTTTTTCCTTTTCTTCCCTCTCTTTTTCTTTCTCTGCCCTCTCTTTTTCTTTTTCTGCCCTCTCATACTCCCATCTCCTAACTTCTGCTTCTCTCTCTGCTGCTAATGCTGCCTTCTTCTGTTCTCCTTCTAATTCTAGTTTCTTCTGCTCTGCTTCTAATTCTGCTTTTCTCTGATCTGCTTCGAGTTTCTTCTGTTCTGCTTCTAATGCTAGTTTCTTCTGCTCTGCTTCTAAGGCTAGTTTCTTCGCCTCCCTTTCTGCTGCTCTCTCTGCCTTAGCCTCCTGTTTCTCTACCTCTGCATTTATATACGCAATTAGGTCCGCCCCTGCTAAGTGTAAAGCTTCTCCCAATTCCTTGAAACGCAATCTCAAGGCCACTGGGTCCGACATTGCCAAACGTGTCTATGAACACCCTCTGAATCACGTGGAATACCAAAACACTAGCAATATTGCAAGTCAATAAAAACAATGCAAAGACAATCAAATTCGTAATCAATAATAGAATAAAACAAGAGTCAAATGGCATACAACAGTTACTTAAGCAAAACCTGCAAAAGAACAATGCAACATACAGACACAAAAATAATTGAAGCAAAAAAGTTTTTAACTAAAGAATAGTGCACCCAAACTGAGTCAATGTTACCACTATTCTAAGTTATTCTACTACTCCTACTGTTATCTAATTTTATTGTACTTAGATCCGTTTATACCCAATTCCTATTATACACAGATCCTGGCTAGGCTCGCCAATTAAAGTGTCACGTGGGGTTTATGGGCTCTGCACAATGGAATTATGGACCCTCACGTTTATTCGGTGGGAACTGCTAGTAAGTCACCCTATGAATTACTTTAATAAATTTATTTGTTTAGCTCGTTCTGTGTTAAGGTTGGGGTACAGAAATAGATAGAAAAAAAGGTAAAAGAATACTGTCACACTAGCTTTCACACGGCTATGAATCATATGTAGTCCAGCCTTTTGATAACAGTTAAAATCACACATTTATTTCTTCTACTCTATACAAGGTTCTCTAAGTACTAATCTAACTTAAAAAGTCTCTTTCAATGCTAATAGTTCGATCGCTGATAGTCTATGCAGCTGTTCTATCTTCATCGGGCACTCGCTAGTATATCTCATGTAGATTTGGACTACTGTGGTCCGTTTTAGAGTTTCTGAATAGTTGGACTACTGTGGTCCTGTTCTGATCAGTTTAAGTGCACTTGGGATAACACACTTAACTGGCGGGTGGTGCGGTCGAAGTCCTTCTGTGAGGTAGCTTCTGGTCCACCTGTGTCGTTGTGTAGTTGGGTTCCCTGGCCACGCTGTGGGGTCTGACAGGGAGTTTTACCGGGTCGCTCGTTCCGACTTGTGCGGTAGAGGTTCCTCAACCAACTTGTTTCTGTGGAGTGGGGTTCACAGGATAGCTCGGGATAGCTCGGGATAGCTCGCCTGCCCGTCTGTAATATAAGAGACGAAATTCTGCACAACCCTGAATAATCGGTTTGTGCAGAGCGTCTCACTGAAAGCCAAGTAGCCCTCAGTGATAGCTCCACATCTCTATACTTAAGCGACGAACATTCTGCTACTTCCGGGTTCCACTGGAATCTCACTCTAAATTCCTATACATACATAAATATCAAACGTGGCTAACTATACACATACAGAATTAATAATATTATAAACATTCAGTGGTACAGCCACTGGTCTGCAAACATACATATAAGTTAAACAACAGTGGTTCCGTATGGTATGCAACATGGCGGCGTAACCGGTCGTGTTTCGCCTCGTGGTAGGCTCTTCCACAGGGTCACGCAAATTCGGATTAACAATTCACATTTATGCATAGCAAATTCTTCAAACATAATTTCAACAATACTACACATATATCACGATGAAACAGAAGGGTGTTCATTTACCTGTTTGACAAGTTCAGGCCCGTGTGACTTGATAGAATTCTACGATTCCTAAGTCCTGCTTCCTGGTCTAAGTGTAGAGAGATTTCTCTGCCAGCTTTCTAGCTGTTAACACTTCGGTGTATTACTCCCAACTGACCAAAAATGTGTTAGGCTCGGACCCAGTCAAACTGGCTCGAACCGCTTTGCGTAAGCTCTCATTGGGTAAAATGTTCATATTCAAAACTCAAGTGCTGACGTCACTGCGCTGTGTGTGTGGCTCAGGCTCGCAGTGTGCTGTAATTTAATTGCTACTGTGTACTGTACTAACTCTCTACTGTTACAAAGGCTACACAATGCTAAATAGTCGATAGGCAGAGTTTAAACTAGCCAATTCGTGACAACCACCATCATCACATACCCCAAAACACATAATTGACAAACTACAAAAGGTTCAGAACTCAGCAGCTAGACTAGTATTCCGAGCAAGGAAACGCGATCGCATCACACCTCTACTACATTCCCTTCACTGGCTTCCTGTGCAAGCACGCATAGAGCACAAACTCTCTGTTTTCTGTCACAACTTCTTCACAGATTCTTGTCCTTCCTACCTTGCTGATCTACTGTCTGTCTACTCCCCTTGACGCACTTTAAGATCTTCTGCTGATACTCGCACACTCAAGGTTCCCGTCACCCGGACTAAGACATACGGCCAACGTGCATTCGCTTACTCCGCACCTAAGCAGTGGAATTCCCTTCCCTCCCATATCCGCAACATACAATCAACACAAGCATTCAAAAAGGACCTCAAAACCCACCTCTTCAAACTGCATTATTCAGACTGATTTGTACCCCGCTGCCATTCTCTCCTCTTTTGTCTCTGTCTGATCCGTAAGTGTATACACGGCTGTAAATATTTATACTGTTTTTCTTCCTGGGCCTAACCGGGCATATAAATAGCTGTGAATAGGTTTTTGCTATTCTATTTCTATCTTTTTTTGTCATTTGTGTACATAGTTTTAAATAGTCTACTGTATTTCTGTCTTTTTTGTCATTTGTGTACATCGTTGTAAATAGTTTGTTCCTTTACTGTTCCGTCTTTTGCTGCATCGAAGCAAAAGCGATGTTTGATCGAGTGCATGTATTTTTATGTAATGACTATGTAAAGCGTGGTGAGTCTGGTCATAGGCTGGAGTACCCGCTATATAAAAATCCGTTATTATTATTATTATTATTATTATTATTATTATTATTATTATTATTATTATTATACACGTACACATCGCAGGGAGTGAGAGAAAAAAGACAGGCAGGTAGGGTTGCTGTGCCTCCATTGCTCTGTGACACACCCCGACCTTACGAGCTTTATTTTTTATTTTTTTGGAAATAATAAAAATAAAAAGCCAGGTGTTGCCAACTTTGTCAATATTCCCATGTAATTCACCTTTTCCTGTGTCAGTGCGACCTCGTGCTCTTTCATTGCTCTTTGACAGCATTATTACGTTCTGTCTCACCTGTCATTGTGTTTTGTTCTACAGTGTGTATACTGTGTGCCTGTGTGTACTGTGTTTGTGCCCGTGAGAGAGAGAGAGAGAGAGAGAGAGAGAGAGAGAGAGAGAGAGAGAGAGAGAGACTATAATGTGTACTGATGGATTGGAAGCAGAGTCACTATCCAGGCCATTCGGCTTTAGCAGATTTCCCGCACTGTAGCCCATCCCCAAAGGCACTAGTTTAACAGTATTATGCATGAATCTAACACACGGCGACCGCGTACAGTTTTATTGTTACCTCTGTTTACATGGAACTAGGTTTAATTAATTCACATACGCCCGCATCTGAGTATGAGAGATACCGAAGGATACAGCATCTCTCTCTCTCTCTCTCTCTCTCTCTCTCTCTCTCTCATATAAATATAATGGCATACTTTCACATTCAGATACCGCCGCCTATGGCTTAATAATTCTGTAGCTTTTCCTGTTTGCTCACCATTAAGTGCGGCATTACATACACTATTCATCGAGTATAATATTGAGAATTAGAATGCCGTCGGTGTCTGGGATCAATACTGTGTGTGAGAGCTCCAGACAACAATGTAGTCACTGATTTGTCATTGAAACTTTTATCTACACTCCACAGATTACTGTCGATGTTCACAGAACCTTACCTTTACAACCTATAAAACATAGATCATACAACATGCCTCTAATATTGCGCATTTAAAAAAAAAAAAGAAAGAAAGAAAGAAGAAGTAGATCATTCTAGGTGTTGTGTTCAATTTTGCCTGTGAGTTCCAGACTGCAGTAGGTGAATTGTAATTGAACATAGCATCTGTACTGCACAGATTGCTGTAGGTTATGAGACCCCATTTACTGATAGATACATTTTTATACCATGTGCGCTCACTAGATTGCTGTAGATTAGGATACTGCTGTAAATGCTGTATAATTCAATATGCCTTTTACACTCAACACATTACTAGAAATTATTATTTATGTTTTCATCTGTAAAACATATTACTACAGTGTGCATCGAGTATTGCACATTTAAGAACCTAAACAGTTAAGAATACTCCCAGTATCAAAATCAATCAATAATGCCGGTGTTGTTTCAGACTGCACATTATAACATATAGTGAATTATTATTAAACTACTAGTAGGCCTACCTAATACTGTCAACATTTTATGCGTTTCGGCTTTCACAATGCATAACAAGAACATGCTTCAGAAATTATAGTGTACCAACGTTTCGAAACATAATCCCTTCAGAAGGATAACACGCAGTGGAGGTGCAGTCCCTTCGCCAAACACTTAGACCCATCACCTTTCATAGCCTACTTTAAACTGTTGCTCCAGCGCCTAGGGCGTGTATTGTTCGACTTCGAGTTGTGCTCCATTTAGGTGAACACTGATTTGAATGTTGGCGCATTTTATAATTGATGATGGTTGTGTGTTTGTGTTCGAGTACGTGCGTGCGCGCGATTGGAAGGATTGTTTTTTAACAGTTTTACATTGTGTGTGTGTCCGGGTTAGTGTGCGCTCACGGATATGAGTATGCATGTGCTTCAGTGTTGTTGTTATTGTTTAAGTGATATTAAAGTGCAAGGATGCGTGTGAAAGTTTGTTTGAATATTTAAAAGTAACAGGGTTGTTTTTTAAGATTTGATCCCTTTTATATTTTAGGATAACGCCTCTCTGGTCCTGATTTGGTTCGGAAGAGTCCGCTGGACCTAAAGCAATAACCATGTAATGTAACGTATTAAAGTGCAAGGACTATATTCTTTGGACTGTGATAATGATATTCACGTAGTGAAATTTATGTCCTGTGTGCAATAACAATTTCGTTTATTATATGTATTTTTATGTCATGTCTTCAAATTTGTGTTTGGCGCCACAGTGTAATTTCTCAGTGATGATGATGATGATTGATTATGACTGATGTTGGATGATGATTGATGATGATGATGATGATGATGATGATGATGATGATGATGATGATGATGATGAATAGACGAAAACAGATATTTTAATAGCATCCCAATGATGTGCATTAAAGATTATTTTTTTAAAATCAATTTAAAACTCTTATGTTTGATGATACAGCATCAACCATTGGGTATTTCTATATATACCATTTGATTTTAGCAGCTTTTTTGTGAACAGCGCTATATAAAAACAAAAACACTGGGTGTCCGGATCGATTCCGAACGACGTTTGATAAAAAATATAAAAAAAATTAAAACAAAAACATCTTTATGAGGGAGTAAATAGAAAAAAAAGTTAAAATGCTACATAAAACCTAAACACTCTGGATCTTGAAAGTAATAATGTATTTCGCGTTTTAACTCTTATTCTTTATTTTTATCATGGAATTTTTTTTAATAACGCATCAGCAACTCTTTGATCTCGTAATCGTTTTAAATAGAAACCAAAACACTGACGGTTTCGGGATCAATAATGTCTGTGTGAGTTCCAGACTAGCAGTCAGAGGAACAGACAAAGACACCAGGGCAGCCAAGCGTTTCGCGACCTACAATCTGTTACCAAGCGCGTTGGGTCGTGTCAGGTCGCTGCCAGACCGTGACGGCACGTGCTGCTCAACGTTTGCATGTCGCTGCACCATTTCGTAATTACGGCGGCTGGTGGTCATTACGTCACCCGCGATTCCGTTTTTATTGCCCCCCCCCCCCCTTCCTCTCTTACACCATCCCCCACCCCTCCACTGTTTCGCCACTCACTTTTAAATCGATCTGAAACCTCTAACACCCAACTGTGGGACTAGCTGAGCGGAGAAAAGCATTGACAGCTAAATGAGCGGAGAGAGAGAGAGAGAGAGAGAGAGAGAGAGAGAGAGAGAGAGAGAGAGAGAGAGAAAGAGAGAGAGAGAGAGAGAGTCAGCGCTGGGGGGAGGGTTAGAGGGAGGGAGGGAGGGGAGGGGGGATGCTAAACATCTCAACATGCCAACCCCACTTCGTTTCTCCGAGGTTGACAATCTAGAGTAACATTATGACGATCCTGTTTTTTGTTTTTTTGTTTTTTACGCTGTGCAGTACTCCTATACTCCTTTGGATGAGAGTTTAAATCGAGGTCTATCTATCTATGCACGTCTGCATTCCATCAAAGATCCAGAGGCTCATGTCCTAGCCAGAAACAAAACACACCAAATTCTGGAACACAACGTCCTATTCCTCATCTAGGGTGGCGCTATTTTGCGGCTGCCGTGATTCCGCTGAGAAGGCAACCGGAATTGCGCCCGTATGTGTGACGATTATTTTCCAAAATGTGTATCCGTTCTGACCGACACGTCGTCAACGAAACATCCCTTCTATAATGACGACGACAACAACACCTATCATCATCTACGCTTTCTCAGGACTCCTCCTCTTCCTCTTCCTCCTCCTCCTCCTCAACACATTTATTATTATCAACCGTGGAGACAAGAGATTCAATTTCGTTCTTTGAAATCTTAATCGCTCTAGAAATATAGGCTTCGTTAAACAACTTTTTGTTGGTCCTAAACTAGATGCCTTGACCAAATTGACCATTATTTTTATGCATACGTGTGAGACAGGTTGGAGATTGTGGACAGCGCAAAAATATCTTTGTATATTAGAACAATGCCCGCTGTCATCGTCAAAGAATCATTACCGCATCGTAGTTTACATTTATCACAGCCTTATCTGAATTTGTTAATTTTTTAACTTTTTTTCCCACCTGTTATTGTTCTATTTTGTTTGTCTTTGATAAAATGATTTAGCGTTGTTTGTTGTTGTTTTAAATTATTATTGTTATTATTTTCAATCGAAGTAAAGTTCTTTTTTTAAAGTCGTTCGCCAAGCATCCATTTTAAAATTGTAATGGGTAATTTTACTCGTAACTACGCAGCAAGTGAAAATAACAGTTTTGTTTTTTTCGTTAATCTTTGATGTAATTATCATTGTTAACGAGTGTAATTATAGTTTATTTTAAAGACATTAATCAGTTCATCCCTTTCAAAAGTTATGCAAAAAAATACATGTGAATAAGTTACCGCTGTCCTCTCTCGTTAGTCCCTAGGATCATAAATAAGGTTGTTGTATTTTTAAGTTATTTATTCGCAGTAGATGTGATGTGAGGCCTTAACACACCCCTTTATAAAATCTAAGTAAGTAATTACCACAGAACAGAGCTGCCAGAATTGTTTTGTTTTGTGCCAGCTTTTGAGGTAACGGTATTATTTTCGGCCAGCTTTTGAGGTCATGGTAATTTTTTCTGCCAACTTTTGAGGTCATGGTAATTTTTTTCTGCCAGCTTTTGAGGTCATGGCAATTTTTAACAGGTATAATTTGTTTTTCTCAGACATTAATCCGAACATTCTTTTGAAGTCATTAAGAAACTGCAGGACGATCCGGCGAATTAATTATTTTTATTCACATTAATCTTTCCTGGGATCATTAAAGCTGATGATTTTCTTTTTTTAAAAAAGCTGTTATAATTTATTTTTTCAAACAGCAATCAGGACATCCCTTTTATTTTAATCTAATTACATAAACTCCGATGAATTATGATGATAGATAATTATTTTCTTTGGCGTCAACCTTCATGTACTGAGGACATTTTAAAAAATAATCAGATTTAATATATTTTAAAGACATTAATCAGAACATGTCTTTTATAATTTTAAATAAGTGAGCTCCGCGGAAGTATCCCGCCAGTTAATAATTGTTATTTTCTTGTCAGTCTTTGATCTAGCGGCCACTTTCTTAAACAGACATAATGTGAGTTTTGTTTTAAGACATCGACCGGAACCTGCCTTTTTTAAATAAATAAACTTCTCAGACTTTGCACATAACAGTATTAATGACCAAATAATGTTTATACTTTGGGCAGAAGGTGGGCGAAGACGATAAATTCAAACTCTGAAAATCTTGTTTTCTTGGGACAAAAAAATGAAGCCTCTTTTGATCCCTCTTTCTTTTTTCTGCTTATCTCCCTTTTCATTTTATTCCCTTTACTCCCGTTGGAGTGCCGGGGTTTTCTGTATAAATAGTATCCCCACCTTGTGGACATTTAGTGCTTTAAACTACCACTCTTTCTGTCATTCTCATTTGTTCTTTCTCATTCCTAATCTGTTCTATCAATCTGCTACTTCTGTCTTCTTCGCTAGACCAGTCACCTACCTTTTTTCTTGAAAACGCTCCTAAACTCCTCGTCTCTGTTTGGGGTGTGTTGGGTCAGCTCTGGGATATTGGACGCTTTGTGCCAAATGGTCATTGGGGCTTTCTATTGTATTATTATTTAGCAATTTAGGCATTATATATGTTTGTGTTTTGTTACTATTTTATAATGCTGTTTATATTCTATTTTGTTGTTTTTGTAAACGGGGGTTCGATAAATGAGTGTAAAGCCTTAGCGTCCCTTGCATGGGATACCTTAAATGTAAAGTGACGGCTGATGGAATGCCTTCAGTGTTGTCATTGGAGTTGTTTCGGCAGATCTTTTATACGGATCAGGGGTGAGTCCTCTTTCAACCAAGTTGTGATCCTGATTCGGCTCTTTGCTGCGCGCTGGACCCTATAAACAATGACTAACTAACTAATTCTGATCAAAAACTTGGCCACAAGTAAACCAATCATTATTGGGTTCCTTCCTCCTCCCACACATTCTTCTTCTTTCTTCTTCTTCTTCTTCTTTTTATTTTTTAATTTTTTTCTTCTTCTGCTTCTTCTTCTTCATAGTCATCGTCAAAGTCATCATCATCAAATTATTATTTTTTTTAGTGTTATTTCTCTTTCTTTCTTTCTTTCTTTCTTTCTTTCTTTCTTTCTTTCTTTCTTTCTTTCTTTCTTTCTTTCTTTCTTTCTTTCTTTCTATTTTCCTTCATTTTGTTTTCTTTTGTTTCTTTCTGTCATTCTTTCCGACTTTCCATTTTTGTCACGTTTAAGGACCATGGTAGTCTTGTTAAGTCTGGACCCTGACCGTGACCTAGATCGTAAAAGTCCCCGAGCATTGTGTACCAGAAAACACTACTAGCACTTGCCTCGCCTTATTTAAAGATTGCCTGTAAAACAACATAGTTGTGACGCAGCATCCTGCCCCTAGACAACTCAAAGCACGTAATTGAACCATGTGACACTGAAGGCCCCTTTAAGGAATAGGGGAACGTCAAGAGGGGAGAGAGAGAGAGAGAGAGAGAGAGAGAGAGAGAGAGAGAGAGAGAGAGAGAGAGAGAGAGAGACAGAGGGGGAAAGAGAGAGACAGAAAGAGAGAGATTTTCTTAAAGTTTACACTTAGAAATTGAACTGGATGACAGTGTGTGAATGTAAAGGAAGAGAGATGAGGGAGGGAAAGTAGAAGAATAAGGTAGGGGGTGCAAGAACGTTTTTGTGTTTGTTTTTTTAGTTAAAAAAGTGAACTCGGCGACACTGAAAGACACGAAGTAAAGTTGAGACAAACAGACAGACAGACAGACAGACTAAAAACCTGACCTAGGTGACATTGAAGTAGTCGGAAAACGGAGTTGATGTGAGAAGGGGATAGAGGAAGGAGTGGAGGGGAGAAGGAGGGGGGGAGAAATGGCAGTGGGCCATTTCTATTCTTCAAAGCCTTTGTCCGTTTTTTTTGTTTTCTGCACACACCCACGCGCGCGCACACACACGCACACACAAACACAAACACACGGACAACACAACAAACGAAACGGATTGCAGTTTGGCACGTGTTTATTTGCAGTAATCCTTACCTTTTTCTGTCCTCCCTTTGTCTCTCTCTCTCTCTCTCTCTCTCTCTCTCTCTCTTTCTCTTTCTCTCTCTCTCGTTCCCTCTCGCTCTCCCACTCCCACTCCCTCGTTAAACCTTCTCCATCTTTCTTTCCTAATACCATTGTACTATGTGGTCACTAACAAATGGGCCCGTCAACTTCTACAGCCTTCACGGCGCGCACATGTCCACAATGGTGAAGATGGACATCCAACTGTCTGTCCCGTGAATAGTCTCTTTTTTTAAGACACCCATGTAAGAAATCAGAAGATGAACATCTGACAGAACCTGTGACCACTTTCAGCCCAAACGAGCAGTCGGATCATGTCCATGGGCAGCTCGCTTGTCTCACATTCATTTCTCACAGCCCATGCGAGTTCGGGCGGAAGTGTGGAAGAGAGTGGAGGACCGATAGGGCACAATCATGTTTGCAGATAGTTCCAAGTTGGGATTTTGGGAGGGAAGTATACAATATTCTTTTCACCGAGTACTTTTGTCGGCCAGGGAAACCAGATTTATGTGCCAACTTGGCTCTCCACACTTTCAGGCACGTCTGTCTTAATTGAAAGGTTCGTGAGGTTCATGAACCTTTTTTTTTTAAGTTCTCAGATGTCAAACCTACGTTCTTAACCTTTTGGACAAAATAAGCTGAGAAACCTAGGTTCGGAACTTGAAAACCTAAAAAAAAAAAAAGGTTCGTGAACATCCACGAACTTTTCAGTTAAGACAGACCAGTACGGTTCGCAAATAATCATCAACTTCAACGAACATTCGCAATAATCATCTTCAACGAACATTTCCCTCTTTTCAGTGCATTTTTTAAACAAGTTTAAAACAATATTTTCCGTAATAGCAAGTGTATAACTTGAATAAGGTATTCGTGAACCATCGGAAAGTTTTTATTTTTATTAGTTTTTTAAAAACATGTACTCTTTACCTCGTTTAAGATTTAGTCCGCAGTCGACTGTGTTAGATTTTCACACCGTGTTTTTAAGTTATTATGGATTCGCTAACCCTTGTGCTCCCCTTTCCCAGCACACCTCAATAAATAATATTCTAGGACATTTTGACTGGAGAAATACATGTCTACATTCGCAGACTTTCTTCAGAAGAACGGGCCACAAAAAGGCAATCAAACTTCCTACCATTGCCCACTCCATCACTGTCCAAGATGATCTCCATGTCAAGCTAGTAGTCTCCCAGGACTGTACTACAACATCCACCAAGCATCCTTGTGCTAAACAAACTTTGACATTGAAAAAACGGAAATAGGGCTACCGCATCACTTCTCTTTCTTTGACAACACAGTTATTGCATGGGCCTCCACGATATTGTCGAGCGTGAGTCTATTGAATTAAACGCCTGAAGCTTATGTTTGATAGATCTCTGCATTCAGTTTGTTACAGTTAATGTCACATGCTTGTATTCTAGTTCACGCGTGGAAGGAACAGAAACATATCGGAAAGTGTGTCTTCACCATAAAATTATTATTTTGTACACTATTTGTTGCATGTTCTTTTAATCTTAAACTCTACTCAGTTTATTTTCAAACTTCCAATACTATTTTGACTATCACTCACCTATTATTATAACTATCCTTCTATTTCTTGCCTCCTTTCTAAATATAATTTCTTTCTTTCTTGGAGTTCCGTTGGGAAGTAGTATTTTGTGGCCTCTTCTGTTTTATCCTCTTGATGAATGGTTTAGCTCGAACATTTGCATTGGTTCGCATGACGGCGTACTAGCGCCAAAACCGAGAGTTACCATTATCACGAGATAATTGAAATTAACTCGTGTTCTGTGTAATTTACAGTTACCGGTAACCCACAGTAAATTAGTGCCAAAACAGGATAATTACAAATATCATGAGATAATTACAAATATCTTAGGAAAATTACAATTATCAAGGGATAATTACAATTATCATTGAAAAATTACAAATATCTTCGCGTGATTATGTTTAATTTTCAGTTTTGGCTCTATCAATCCGTCTGGAAGTTGGCCAAAACCGAAAATTGTATTTTTCATTTGATAATTGTAAAGAATACAGTGAATATCTGAGGCGAACGAGCCCCCGACTTTTGTTATAATAGATGTAGATCGCACAAACAACTGCTTCCCTGACAAGGTTGAAGCCCATTTGGAAAGACAGGACCATCAGTCTACATTCCAAGGTAAGGCTGCTGCGCTCCCTTGTCATCTCCATCTTCCTTCCTATACACTTGCAAAACATGTACCCTCACAGCAGATCTACAACGAATAATATAAAGCATGGAGATGACTTCTGGGTATTTCCTTTACCCAACACATCACCAACAACAAAGTTCGACAGCAACATGATGACATGCTCACAGTGGTGATATAAAGCATGGAGATGAGGTGCTACAAAAGACTTCTGGGCATTTACTTTACCCAACACATCACCAACAACGAAGTTCGACAGCAACATGATGACATGCTCACAGTGGTGAAGAAACGGAAACTCCGACAGTATGGCCACGTCACCGGAGCATCAGGCTTTGCAAAAACCATCTTGCCAGGCACGGTGCAAGGAGGCAGAAGAAAAGGGAGACAGAACAAAGAGAAGGGAGGACAACATTCGAGAATGGACTGGTTTGACACTGAACGAAGCCGTGAGGTTTGCTGTGTCACGTGGGGTTTATTTGTTGCTGGGCTCTGCACAATGGAATGCTGTAACCCTCACGCTTTATTCGATGGGATACACGGCTCTGAATCATATGTAGTCCAGCCACTTGATAACAATAAACATCACACATTTATTTCTTCTACTCTATACAAGATCTTCGATGTACTAATCTACCTTATCAGTTAAATAGTCACTGTGAATAATTCGATCGCTGATAGTCTATGCAGCTAATTGCTCATCCTCGGGCACTGGATGCTAAAGTTCATGACTACTGTGGTCCTGTTGCTCTCAGTTTTTGTGCACACACTGCTATTGACTTAACTTAGAGTCCCACGTGCTGTGCTGTGGTCTGTTTCCTGACAACTGTGTTGTCCTCTTCTGGTTTCTTCCCTGTGGTTAGACTGGTGGGCTATCGTCGCTCAATGCTGGCGAAGCCTCGGCAGCCAACGTAAGCGTCGACGTGGTTTCGTCTGTTGCTGTGTTGGGCACACTACAGAACGCCTGATCGTCTGTAACATATGAGGCGAAATTCTGCACAACCCTGAATGATAGGTGTGTCCTTCTCCACAATGCTTATGATCACTTAGAGACCTCTGGTTCCTTTGTCCGTATTCTATTTATAGACTTTTCTTCTGCTTGCCACACCTCATGGCTCAGAAGCTTTTGTCTTACACTGTCCCTCCTAGACTCGTCCTGTGGATCGTTCACTTCCTCGTGTCCAGATCTCAGGTCGTCCGCTTTCACTCTGCTGTCTCATCTCTCAAACAAACGTCCACAGGAGCTCCTCAGGGTACGGTTCTTTCTCCGGTACTTTTCACGCTCTACACAAAAGTATACACTGACGGATCTGTTTTAGAAACAGGGGAAACAGGAGCTGCTTTTGTTATCCCAGATTTGAAAATATCAGAATCGTTTTATATAGGAAAAGGTTATTCTATTTTTACTGCGGAATTAATTGCTATATTAATGGCTCTAAATAAAATTTCTAGTTTATGTCTGAATATATTTAGTATAGTTCTATGCGTAGATTCTCTATCTGTTTTAGATGCTCTAAAAGCTAATATTAATTGTGAACGAAAAGAAATTATTTTTGAGATTAAGAACATTATTCATGGATTGATAATTAGTGGTACTGAAGTGACCTTTTGTTGGATTCCATCACATTGTGGATTTTTATACAATGATTGGGCTGATCATGCTGCAAAATTAGGTGCATTAAATATTAATTCCTTATCTATTAAATTAAATCTGTCTTCCAAAGAAATTCAAAATAATATTGAAAATGATCTTGTAAAGAAACTTCAGTTCTATACAAACTATACAAATCTTCGTGGATTTCCCAGATCAGTTTCATCTACGGCAAACAGAATATTATTAAATTCAATTAAAACCAAATATTGTAAAAATGTAAAGTGCATTTGTGATGAACCTCTAACTCTAAAACATATATTATTTGATTGTATTCAGATTCACCCTCTTTTGCCCCTTGAAGTAAATACTATAACATCAGTTAAAAACATTAGTAATGAATTAAGTGTGGGATTGGCAAAAGCTTTAATCAATTCTCCAGTCGCTCGTTTTATTTAACTGAAATTGTTATTGTTCTGTTAGATAGATATTAATAGTCCCTGTGTGTATGTATGTGTTTATATGTGTCTGTTTAAATGCGTGAATCTGTATGTATGGTCTTTATCATCTTGATGAAAAAAGACGTTAATAAAACAACCAACCAACCAGGTGTGTCCAGAGCGTCTCACTGAAGGTCGTAATAGCCCTCAGTGATTAGCACCACATCTACATATATAAGCGACGAACATTCTGCTAAGTCCGTGGTCCACTGGAATCTCCACTCTACTTTCCTATACATACATAATTATAAAACATGGCTACTTATACCCATCAAGAAAGAATTCATATTATACACATTCACATGTACAGTCACTGGTCTGCAAGCATACATATAAGTTAAACAACAGTGGTTCCGTACATAATTCAAGATGGCGTCGGCCGGTCGTCTTTTTGCCTCGTGGTCAGCTTCTCCACGTGTCCAGGCAAAGTCGGGCTAACAATTCAATTCTATGCATATCAAATTCCACAAACATAATTCAAGAATAATATAATATATCACGATGAAACAGAAGTATGTTCATTTACCTTCTTGACAATGTCAGGCAGTGGCTACTTGAGTGAATTCGGATTTTCACAAGTACTGCGTCCTAGTCTTTTCAGGAGAGATCTTTCTGCTAACTGTGTAGCTGTTGACTGCTCCTCTGTTTAAACACGACTCGTTGTTGTTGTTGTTGTTGTTGTTGTTTGTAGATTATAGTCACACGACACTTTCGCATATAGGTTCACTGCGGCAACAGTACCCCCGTTGGAATGCCGGGGGTTTTCAGTATAAATAGTATCCCCACTTTATGGAAATTTAGTGCTTTAAATTCCCACTGTCGCTGTCTTCCTCATTTACTCTTTCCTATTCCTGCTCTGTCCTCACTCTGCTATACTATCTTCTTCTTCGCTAGATCAATGACCTACCTTTTTTCTTGAAAACTGTTCCTGGACAAGACTCCTTGTTTGTGTATGAGGTCTGTTGGATCAGCTTGGGAGTGTTGGACGCTTTCTGCCGGGTGGTCACTAGGGCTTCCTATGATTGTACTATTTAGCACTATAGGCATTTTATATGTATGTGTTTTTTTGATGATTTATAATGATGTTTGTATTCTATTTTGTTTTTGTAACCGGGGTGTTCGCGTAGTTGAGGTCAACCCTCAGCCGTCCCCCGCGTGGGATGTCTTTATTGTAAAGTGACTGGCCGTTGGAGGGCATTCAATTTTCCCACTGGGGTTGTTTCAGCAGATCTTTTATGCGGATCGGGGGTTGTCCGGTCCTGATTTGGCTCGGAAGAGTCCGCTGGACCTAAAGCAACAATAAAAGAGAAAACAGAAATTTCGCATATAGGTGACTACTGGACCGATTTATACTGACACCAGCGGGCCAATTGTTGGTAAAGGGGAAAATAATATGATCACACGTTGACCAATCCGGGATTCGAACCAGCGACCTTTCGGTTACTAGCAAGACGCTCTTACCAACTGAGCTACCCGGCCCCCACAAACACGACTCTCGTTCTATCTCTCTATTTGAATCAGCCAGACCTGGTTCAATGGTGTATGGAAACACTCTATCATCTGTCCCGTGCCCAAAAACAGTAAACCCAAAGAACTCAACGACTACCGCCCTGTTGCCCTGACATCCATAGCTATGAAATGTCTCGAACGGATTATTCTTTCTCGTCTTTTTTGTCACACTCAGCCTTTATCTGATCCTCTTCAATTTGCATACAAACCCAATCGTAGTACCGACGACGCTACTCTGACGCTTCTCCACAATGCTTATGATCACTTAGAGACCTCTGGTTCCTTTGTCCGTATTCTATTTATAGACTTTTCTTCTGCTTGCCACACCTCATGGCTCAGAAGCTTTTGTCTTACACTGTCCCTCCTAGACTCGTCCTGTGGATCGTTCACTTCCTCGTGTCCAGATCTCAGGTCGTCCGCTTTCACTCTGCTGTCTCATCTCTCAAACAAACGTCCACAGGAGCTCCTCAGGGTACGGTTCTTTCTCCGGTACTTTTCACGCTCTACACAAACGACTGCAGAGGAACTGATGCCTCACCGGTCATAAAGTACTCGGATGACTCTGCCCTTGTGGACCTGTCCAATTCAAATGCTGTGTATTTCTCTGCAGTTGATAGGTTCAGCTCCTGGTGCAAACAAAACTATCTGGACTTAAATGTCAAGAAAACTAAGGAACTGGTCATTGACTTTCGTAAAAACAACGCTCTCATTCCAGACCTTGTCATTGATGGTGTTACAGTCGAGAGAGTCACCCAATACAAATATCTGGGAACCATCATTGACGAGAAACTGAACTTCACTGCAAACACCCAGGCCATCCACAAAAAATGTCAGTCTAGAATTTACTGCCTTCAAAAACTTCGAAATCTCCAAGTCAGTAGCCGCATCCTTCAGACCTTTTACTCTTCTTTTATTGAGTCCGTTCTTACCTTTTCTTTTATCTGCTGGTATGGAAGTTTGTGTGTAAAAAACAAAAGTATGCTGGATCGAGTGGTAAAAGTCTGTGGGAGGGTTGTGGGAGTGAAACAAGAGAGTCTGCAGGTGTTGTATGAAAGACGTGTTGTGCGGAAGGCCAGTTGCTTTGTGCTGGATAGCACTCATGTGCTTGCGCACCACTTCCAGCTCCTGCCTTCTGGAAGGCGCTACCAAACACCAAGGGTCAGAACTCTCAGAACGAAAAACAGTTTTATTCCAAAGGCTGTCTCATTACTTAATAAATGACATGTGTGTGTGTGTGTGTGTGTGTGTGTGTGTGTGTGTGTGTGCGGGCGTGTGTGTGTGTGTGTGTTTTGTTTGCCCAAAATAATTTCATTTCACATTTGCTGTCGTTTAATGTTAGCATGCTTAGTGTAATTATATTCATAATGTTATTATGTGACTGTGCATTTTTTTATTTTTTTTTAATCCTCATTGTCATTCCTTGTTGATTGTAATTGTACACCACAATGTAATTTCTTGTAAAAGATAATAAAGTTGTCTTATCTTATCTTATCTTATCTTATCCATTCTAAGCTGTGATCCCATTGGCTGGTAATCGACTCGCCTACCGTAGCTACGATGATGTCATTGCCTGAGCTAGAGTCAACTGCCACTGTGTGTAATCGGCAGTATACTATTGCTACGCTTGATTACTCCCATCGTCTGCTGCCGCCTAACATTAACATTCTAAGATTACATTGCCTAAACAAGCTAAATATTAAAATAAGCAGGGTAAACTGGTCCGTCTGTCACATGCTGAGAGCAGAGAAAGATGGAGTACGCTGATTAAACGATCATCTGTGGTGCCCCAACGACCTTTGAGTTATGGGATAGGATAGGATAGATATAGAATAGAAAGGACAGTGTTAACACAACGAGACCACAATCCATATAGTTTGGATTGGTGCTGGTAGTTTCCATGCACGCTGAATTATCAGAAACTCGAACCAAGTAAAAAAGTTCAAATGACAAGAGCTTTCTTTGGAAGACTGTGGGACCGTTACCCTTGTTTACCCACGTTGGCCTCAAACAGTGTGGAATGTTGTAATGCTGTAAATCGTGTTAACTTTGTTTGTTGTCCCAAGTAACAAATCACAGCAGACACCTTACACTAAGTATTCGTGGTCCAGTTGAACAACGATCTTTTTATTACCCTGTGGGCCATACACCAGCTGTTCGGAATACACTGCATTCTTTACGCTGTACAAGCAAAGCTCTGCACACAGACACACCACACAAGGTTATCCGTTGAAGCCTCTTGTTTGTTTTAAAGTGTTCAGATCTTTGAGAATTGCCTAACCTCGATCCTCCGCTTTCGAAAAATTTCATTTGGGTCCTGCATATTATTTACGATACACTCTGCATTGCTGGTCCATGTAGGGACCAGTATCACGTGTTCTTTATCACAGTGTGGTTTAATCACAAATAGTCTAAGAGACCAACAAAATATGGAATTGAAATGATTGTTAAAGTTAAACATTTTCCCATTGCAATTCTGCAAAATACTCTGTGATAACCGCGTTAAAGAACAAAAACACCAAAAGCCCAGGTCAAGTGGGAAAAAAAAGTAACTGGAGAGCCTCGATTTTTTTTTCCTGAAACCTTTTGAAGTGTAAACAATAAACGATGCAGCTTATTCATAATCTCGTTCGTGATGCACGCATATTTTCGAATAAGCGTTTGTTTTATTTTGCCGAAGTGAAGTATCCGAAACATCAATATACCAAACAGTCACTAGATACTCGGGCAAGATACCTATGCCCACGCAGTTGTAACTGAAATCTCAGCACACATCAAAGCGCAAGAGGAATTTTTGTAACGTGTCTGTAGGGTAAGTTCAAAGGTCACTTGGCTGTACAAACTGTGTCAGGTCAAGGCAGAGCCAAGGTAGCGAAGCAATAAAGCGGTGGTCATTTGGCAGCTACCGTAGTTCCCCTGTGCTTTCAAATACCTTAAGATACCGTGAAGAGACCGGAGATTTACTGACAGTAAATTAATGACCACGAGTGTTTTGAATGGGACAGGCCTGTGGAGAAACTGCATCTTTTTAACTGCATCATTTTAGTCTCGTAAAACGACGAAAATAAACAAAAATCGGTTGCTGATTTAAGTTGTGTTTAAAAAACAACAACTAAAAATTCTAGTGATTATGCTAAGTCGTAAAGAGCTATTGTCGCCATCGGTGTTTTTATATTATATATGCAGTTGGTTTGGTTTAGTTATTGCATATAGAAAGAATACCGAAAGCTACTAGTAAAATAGCAAATTTTCAGCTTCAGTGAAAAGGTATAAACTTTGTTCTATCATGAATGTAGATTTGTTAGTCACTTACATTTAAGCTGCTTTTTTACTTAAAGCAGGACAGATACTGTGCATCGGCACTCAAGGACACGATAAAAGAAACAACCCTGCTTTAAATGTTGAAGTTTTCTTGAAAACAAAAATTAAACCTCTCCATGCATCTTTTGCTAAGAATCGGTAAGGTGGGTTTGTTGTTTGTTGGGTAGATTAAAGTCCCCGGACACCTAGGCATATAGGGGACGTAAATATTACAGATAAAAGGTAATTTAAGATAAGTTAACAGAATCTGCTGACTGGCCTTTCAGGACCGATTAAAAGTCGGGTTAAAATCATCTGGGGGGATAGTACAATTCATTCATACAAAATCAAAAGGAGCAATGAAGTGAGAACTTAGGTATAAGGAAATGTAAGGTGGGCAGTACTGGTACTGATATATAGCTGTCCGGGGCAGTAATGGTACTGATAGCTGTCCCGGTAAATCAAACTGCAAACTGATGTGTACAGATGTTCATCCGAGTTCATTCGACCCAATGGTAAATTGAAACTTCCTATACTTTAAACAACCAGGGTATCGAGGATGTATATCTTTTGTGACAATGAGTTTATCTTGGGGGAAATTGCTTTCTTGTCACACTAAAAGATTAGATAGAGCTGTTGAATATAATATATGCGCTATATCAAATTACCATAAATAAATATAATGGGTAATCGTTGCTCAAACCGACCGCTACGCTTTGAATCGTAGGCTTCTCATCCTTGCTATGGAAATAAACAATTGTGCCTAGTTTACACATTTTTGTAGAGGTGCTATCAACCTTGATGCTATTAACAGACACGTAAACAAATTAATTTTTCTATTTATATCAATACAGTACTTTTGAAAGAGGTTATAGTTAGGCTTATATTTTTCCTCGGTGGACAACCCTCACTGTAAATATTAAAAGGGACTGTGACGCTGAAATATATGTGATCTTGGGGCTCTTAAAATACATGCACACAACTTGACGTACCAACAACACCTTAAATAAACTGTGTATAGTATTTCTGTTTGTACTTAATACGTGTATCCATCTACTGAGGAAAGAAGGCAGAAGTAAACACGTGTTCACGTGACGTGAAAATTATCTTTTAGCTGAAGGTATTGATTACAGCTGTGTTCATTTACAAGTATGGGATATTATACAGGGAATATCGTGTAGTCAAGGAATGTGTATCTCCCATTAACGTGAGACCAAAGGAGCGCCAGGTGTGTCTATGAGCTCTTCTTAATCTACTGTTTCTCCAAAGAGTATATAATGCTGTGCCGCACCCCCCTCCCCCTCCCCCTCTCCCCCAAAAACGAAAAATTCATAGTAATAACATTAATCAAGATAGGACGTTGCAGACAAAGATCTGATGCAATATGGAAAGCCCCGATATTAATTGCCTGTAGTGCTTTGCGGCGTTATTATTTAGAGAAACATTAACAAGTTAACATTAATTACCTGGCAGTTTCTTCTTGTTACGTCTTACGCGGGGAAAAACAACAAAAACACAAATTAATTTGAAAATTAAAACCCAGGGATTAATCAATTCACTAATGAGCCAGCTTTTAATTTTTTTTAATTTAAAGTTTAACTGTTTCTTCTGCTACAAAAGAATGAAGAATGACTTGTAACAAAGCCCTTAAATTACGAGGTCGAAAACAGTATAATTAAATTAATCAGGCGCGCTCTTACCGTTGCCGACTCTCTCTCTCTATCTCTCTCTCTTTTTCTCTCTCTCTCTTTCTCTCACTCACTTTCTCTCTCTCTTCACATTTAGAGGAACTTCAACTTTTCTCTCAGTTAAAACACCATAAAGACTTTTACTATAATTATTTATAGGGGACTTCCTTGCCTCATTTTAACCCTAATAGAAGCTGGGGTTACACGCTGTCTAAAATTAGAGTAAGCACGGTAAAGCCTTTCAGACAGCCGAGCCGGTCAGAGTTCCCGGTGCTACGCGAGTTGCGATTGGTCAATACTATTGTCGGGCCCTTGCATTTGAAAGCGAGAGAGGGGAAATAGAAAAGAGAATCTAGAGAGAGAGAGAGAGAGAGGGCAGCACGTTTGACACACTACAGTTCCTCTTCAGCTCGCTTGGAGTATGAGTGTTCACGTCTGTCTTGGGATTTTCAGTGAAAATTTCTTACACCCCCCTTTGTGACATAGCCAGTGGATATTATCAGTGACGTTTTGTGATGTGTTGATAGAGTATAAGTATTCTTCCATTTGGATTTAAGTGTGGTGGAGTCTTTGCTTTTTTTACATACCACAGGATTGTGTGCTGCTACTATAGTGCGAGTTCATAGTGTGATTTACTGTCGTCTGCTACAATGCATTTGTTTGTTTTGGTTCACAGGTGGGTTTGTAGCTTCTACTTTGTGTCTTATGTCCATAACACTGTAAATACTGAAACGGAAATGTAGCGTTGTTTTAGTTGCTACATTCGTGTAACGAGTGTGTAAAGTTAGAAAGTGTGTCTTTGCCACGGGTAGCCAGTACCGTGCATACATTGTTTTACAACTGATTTTACAAAATACTAATGGCAGTAATGCATTATTGTGAATTTTGTTTGCTTGTAAAAGTTCCCAGTTTACATAATTTGTGGATGTTTGGCTGTATGTGTGTACATGTGGGTGTGAGTGTGGGTGAGAGAGAAGAATAAGAATGCAGATCTACACATCAATATTCATTGGTTTTCGTAATTCTTGCTGATTCTCAATGTTTTGGTTCAGAGAGAATTAATAAGTTGGTTCTGTTCCACTACTAACTATATATATGCTTATATATGTGTAAGGAAGATGGAGTGTATTGTGTGGTTATGTGTGTCAGTGTGACTGTGTATGTAAGAGAGAGAGAGAGAGAGAGAGAGAGAGAGTATATAAATGTGAGTGCACAAGTCTGTGTTTGTGTGGTCCTATTCTTATGTTCATCTGTTTCCTTTCTGTTTTACATGTATTAACTAAATTATGTAATTATTTTTCTGTCTACTTCCTCTTTCTTAATTGCATAATGTTGGTTTTACTTCCTCTTTGTATTATTTTTTTTTCATTTTGTGACTCGTTAGTGTTCTTAAGTTTGTCAGTTTTCCTTTTCCTTGGGAGTTATTTTACAATCTCAGGTCCTACTTTATAGCTCTATTTTTTAAAATAAATGGATGCAGCTTTTTAGCAACTTGTCTTAAACTTGTCTGATTAAGATTTGATTATTATCAATGTTATGTCTGCACAGTGTAGTTCTATACATGTATTATGTGTCTGTTTGTCAGAGAATATATAATTTATAATGAATTCTGTCAAAAAGGCTAGCACCGTACAGCAACCATTAAGGAGCAAGGAATAAAACAAGCCAAGGGAGGCAAGTTGATTTAAACATCAAGAAAAATAATTATCCTGCTCTCAAAGGTGGACAAAAAGTGAGACATAGTGGCGGCTTTTGACTTCCATATGTGCTTCTTTGTGAGTTCATGGAGAGGGAAGGGAGTCATTTTAGGAGCTTTGCCTTTAGTTCTCAGGTGACACTTATTTGATTACACAGTTTTACACCAGTTGCTTTTTTGTAGGTGGGTCTGGGGGAGATGTGGGGTGGGGGTTAAGTAATGGAGTTGTTAGGCAAGTTTTAGAAGATTAGGGAATGTGCAAAATATTGGACGACACCTCGAACAGTGAGGTAACATTTTCATTGTATTATTGGTAATTCTATTGTCCTAGTACTTTTGCATTTCACTGTTAATGAATTTGGTTTTCAGGGTATTGAAATTTACTTTGCACCCTAAACTTTTATATTGGCTGCTTGGACAAATTCTTTGTCTCGCACAGTTGCAGGTTAATGTACATAGTTAGTAGCCTATCTGTATTGTAGTACATACTAGCCTTAAGCTGCATTGTATTATTCGTGAGGACATTGACAGTGACGAACTGGTGACGACTTTCACGCATTTCCCCACAGGCAGTGAACTCCTCAGTGCATCTATAGTAAAAAGAAAGGGTATTTTTGACTACAAGTGTAAGTTTTTTTAACAAAAGTCCTTTGTTCCCCGTCTATGTAGCAAACTACAGTGATTAAATATTTGTAAATGAAACATTTTTGTTTTTGTTGAAATTGTTGTATTTAGATACAAGATCTGAGAAAAACAAAAAGGGTATAGTCTAACTCTTATACTAAAATTTAGTAAAGTGGTGTAGAATATAAAGACTTTAGCAATGTGTGAACAAGTACTGTCATATTGTTGAGGATATTGAAGGAAAATAAAAGGGTTGGTCGAAAGGTTGCAATTTTCTTTTCACACGCTGTACCGAGGATAGCAAAAAGGATTTTTTTTGGACTAGACAGTAGACAGTAACAAAGTACTTTGTAAATGGCAATTCTTGAGCGCATTATGGTGTAGTGCTTGCAGTTATTGTTAACTTGAGGTCTCAACAAGCGTCTAGACCTTTTGTTAAGAAGGCATTAATTCCTAAACGACTACTCTTTAGCGGGAAATGATATGGGTGGCATCTTCAAGAATGTGTGTGGGTGTGCGTGCGCGTGTGTGTGTGTTTAAGTGAGAGAGAGAGGCCGAGAGAGTGAGAGAATCATTGCACTTGAGTCGCAGCAATTGTCAGCCTTTTCTGCTACCAGCCGGGAACATAGAATAAAATCAATCGATGATTTTTTCTTTTGCTGTTGAGCAAGAGCTGGGAGACCGAAGAACTAGAATGAATTGAGAAGCAGCAGTGGTTCGTTCACTTTATCACTATCGCTATCTTTCTTTATTGAGGATGCTATCACAGAATTTTGGACGTTCAGTTATTGAGAGGCGTTAAGAAAATTAAAAGATATTTAATATCTGTCCAAGTGTCTGGCCCAGGCTTTCAAAGGTCTGAGCTTAGCTTTTTCTGTCTTTGTGTTTATGTCTCACTCCTCTTACCCCCCTCTCTCTCTCTCTCTCTCTCTCTCTCTCTCTCTCTCTCTCTTCAAATCTTCTCACGTTCACACCGACTATGTACAATCTCACATACACACACATATATGTGCACATGTACAAACCAACTCCCCTTCTCTCTATGTAAGGGCCCTTAAGGGCTACCTCTCATTTGCCGTTTGAGACTTGGACGTCCCTCAGGAACTCCTTTGTCACTTCAACGAGAAAAGTTGCTGTAGGAAGCAACTGCCGCTTCAGAGTGACTGACATTATGAAACTTCAGTTCGACCTCCCAAACATCCAACTCCTTCCCTCCTATCACTAACATGGCATTAATTTTCCAGAAACTTTGACATCTGAAAACTACGATTCTCCAAGGCTCTGGACTCCATCTGAGCATAAAGACTATTGCCGTATGCTTTATAGGTCTATGGCAAATAGCTTTTACTCAGATTCAGTCACCTAGACTGTTGGAGATTTTTCAGGCTTAAGATTACGTTGAAAATGTAGTCGGTACAGGCATAGGCCTCTGCAGGATCTGATTCGCTCAGCATACCGTATGAACTGAAAAGAAAGTATTTTTCGACTTTTGTTAGATTATGGCCATATAAAGATGCTTCATTTTATTTTTATCACTTTCAAACCGGAAAGTGACTTGTGACAGTGTTTATTTTCACTGTTGTCGTTATCATCATTATCTGCAGCAGAACCAGCAGCAGGAGCTGAAGCAGCAAGGGTTGTGTGGTTTTGAAATGGCATGTAAACAGATTTAATATTACATCGTGGATGTATACCATACATACTCGTAACTGTCTACAATTAAGGAGGATAATCCATGATAAATTTAATTGTTATTAAGTTAATTCAACATCCTAAAGATCATGATACACGCTTTATTTCTTTTAACTGAGCTTTAAAGATTAATTTTGGCGCAGCACATACATATGTACCTCCAGCAGTCTATTGTTTATTAAGAAACTTCCTCAAAGGAGGTGTGACATCGTCAAAGGGCCGGGTATGAAAGCTGCGATGTTACAGAGGAAACTTTAATGCTGAGATATATGGGTTCACTTCTCCCTCTAGGTCTAACCGTAAGGAAAGACTTAACTGGATTCCAATTAACACTAACAATCCCTTACCGCATCTCATGACTGTGATTTTCGATTAATTTTACTAGTGAAGTACTTTTGGTAATATTATGGATAATGTGGTGGTGTAATTTTGTCAGTTTTACCACACTTTGACTAATTATTTATTTTATTATATATTTTATTATTCTATATTTATAGTAAAATTAATTCTGTTAATTTGAATATTTAATTCGGTAACTTTATTGGATTATGAAAATACAGTTAAATTAAATTGCTTGTTAATGTACTTGTAGATTCTGCCTCTGGTAGAAAACTAGAATAGACAAGTTATTGATACTGAAATCATTATCATATTACGTGAAGTTGAAACTATGTGAAAATTATTATTGTTGTGTAATGGCAGTAAAGAGTGAGTTTAGCTCTCCATGGCTGCTCTTTCTGCTGTAATATTCAGTTCTGGGAAGAATCTATTTCGTTAGGATTGAGATTTGAAGGTTTTGATTGGGGTTGGGGGAGGGGTGGAGGAGTGTGTGAAAGAGATAAAGGAAAACACATTTTGCAGAATTCGTAACCTTCAATTCCGCCCTAACTTTAACCCTTGCAGTAATCCCAACATTTGCACACTTTGTATGAGTATGTGTTGATGTTCGTGGGGAGTGAAATTAGAACCTTGATATTGTTCGACCAGACAGTAAACACTGACTGACACGACTGTCCGTCTGACAGGTCACGCGATAAGACCAGACTAGTTTGATAATAATTGTCAGTTTATTTCATATTACAATCAACGAACCATGCAAAATAAAAATAATACTAACTAAAAAAAAATAGCGTCGCAAAAAAAAAAATTAAATAATAATAAAAACAAAAGCGTCGCTTACGGTACAGTTTAATTTATATATTGTCATTTGTCAAACAAGGAAACATGATATTAAAATCTGTTAAATGCTTTTTGTCACAAAAGAAACAGGTGTAATTATTTAGTTTGTTTACCTTTTGTTTGTTTTACAACTTACAAACACATGTGTAAAAGAAGAAGGAAAGTTTATATTGTTAGTAGCGTCTGACTCTTTTCATATGACTCAACTGCAAGCGTAATATTACGAATCCACACTATAATTTACATTAAGTGTTTTCAGCGTGAGGAGATTAGCGGCCTTTAACTTAGTTTAAGTTAGCAGAACAACGTTTTCAGCGGTCGCTGAAGTTCGTTCATTACTCAAACATTGTTTACGATGAACGCCAACCTACCAGACCTCTGTTATATTTTTAGGGTAAACGCAGTCTGGGAACTATAATTCAAGGATAATAAACTGCAGCAAAAAAAAAAATACGTGAACTAGTCCTATGGATTCACGTGATTAATTACTAACTAACCAGTTCAAATTTGTTATTATCCAGTCAGTTGATCAGAAATATTTTCGTGTAGCCAGAAATTATTTTGAGGTGGGTGTTGTGTTTGATGTGTGTGTGTGTGGGAAGGCACGGTGCAAGGAGGCAGAAGAAGAGGGAGACAGAAAAAGAGATGGGAGGACAACATTCGAGAATGGACTGGCTTGACACTGAGCGAAGCCATGAGGGTTGCTGAGGACAGAGAAAGATGGACACGCTGGTTAAACGATCATCTGTGGTGCCCCTGCGATATTCGAGTTTTGGGATAGGATAGGATAGTGTGGGAAGGGGCGATCGGGAGCATGTTTGTGTAAAAGACCTCAGTACATTTTTAGTCAAGCATATCGAGAAATATCTTTAAGAGTTAAGTAAGTAAAAATCAACAAAAGAAACAAACTAAAATGTAAAAGAAACACACACACACGCAAAAAAAACCACGTATACTGAGTCAGTTGATTTGGAATGTCCGGTCTTTAGTACTTTTTGACTCCCATGCTTGTTAGGTTTTTGGCACGATAGTGCAACTAAGTTTCCCTTTCTAGCGATAAGCAAATGACCCTTGTCTGACACCTTGTACTGTGGCCCTGTACACAGTACAGGTCAATCAGTTTCAACAGAGATTAATGAGGGTTTTTTTTTTATGACGCACCTGTGGTGCACGTCCGAGGCTATTCAATTTCACTTCTTTGGACGTGGAGTGAGCGGTTACGTTTGATTGATGTCATAAGACTGACCGTTCTTTATCAGTATTGGATGTCATGAAACTGACCACTCCTTACTGGCCATTCCTCATATCAGCGACCTGATCGATGAGTATTGGGTAATTTAGTGTTAATTGCAAGCGCTATGGGTTGGCCATTTGCGTAACATAGTTTTCGGCCTTTCATTAGTATTATTGACCCTCAACTACTTGCAATTTTGTTTGTAATATTTAGTATAGAATTTAAGATTTTTTTCCCTTAAAGAATCAATTATTATTTTTCTTTCTTTTTTTTAGTTTTTAGATTATTTTAGTAATCATGTGATTTTATAGTTAGTTTTAGTTATAAATACATTTTTATTTTATAGTGTTTTTTTTATATCTCGTAATAATAAGACTTTATTATGAAGGATTTAATTTAACAGCATTTTATAGGCGTGTGCAATTCTAGTGTATACTCATCACACCCCAATTACTTGAATTGCTGACGTGCGCTGTCACCGTAACCCAGGGGTCAGTATGCTTCGATCTTTTTATTTTTTGTCTGTTTCCTTTTCCTTAGTTAGTGTTTTTCCAGCTCAAGAGCTGCTCAAGACGCTAGTCGATACAGGATTTAACTCAAGCCCACTTATCATACACAGTTCCTGCTGATTGCATGCTGCCGTGAACGGGCTAAGAGTAGTCGCGAAAGGTGCATTAAATTATGGCAAGGTATTGGAAGTAAACATGCATTTAACTACCTTGTTAACATGTTTGATGTTAATGGAGGCCTCTGTGAACTTTTTTCCTTGAATAGGGTGAGAGGTGGTCAGGGGGCCAAAGGGGCATTCTTTCCCTCTTATATTCATACTCGTGGTACCCTTCTGTTGCTGTATAAAATAATTGTTCATTGCCTCATTGACTGCTTTCACAGTTGACAATGTACACACCTATTGGAATACATGGGAAATCATCCATTATATAGAGATGATATTAGTCTTACTATTAGTAAACGGTAATGGGCAATAAATCTTCTCCATAGGCAACAGATTTAGCTCATCTACAAAATTGCGCTCTATCTGTCTGTCTGTCTCTATCTCTCTGTCTTTCTCCCTAATGTATGTGTTTATATATATATATATATATATATATATATATATATATATATATATATAGAGAGAGAGAGAGAGAGAGAGAGAGAGAGAGAGAGAGAGAGAGAGAGAGAGAGAGAAAGAGAGAGAGAGAGAAAGAGAGAGAGAGAGAGAGAGAGAGAGAGAGAGAGAGAGAATATTTTCATCTGAACATTGACCATGACTGCATTTACAATACAAAATAGAACTTATTTATTATTGTTGAAACATGGACAGTAATAGTTTTTCAGTAGGCAAATAACGAGTTAATTAATCAAAGGCCATTCACGAAGAACTTGAATGTTCACCTGCCAGTCAAGACCGCATTAATAAAAACAAAATTATATCACATTATCAGTGACGAAAGAGTTGTTTTGACATGATTCACACAGCTTTAACGAACTGCTGTGTACGGTTTTGTCGTCTGTCTAAGGTGTATTACCCATCATTGTACGGTAAACTTAACGTTCAGTGAGGCATATCGAGGAATGTGTCTTCAGATCCCAACGTATGCTTTGCACGAAGCACATATGTTTGTGTGGTACAGTGAACGAACAGGTGTTTTAAGAATGTGAGTATTGTACCGTATACATACTAACTGATGTATACTCCCACTGTATAATACTAATGTATGTTGTTAGTAAAATAGAATTATTATGTACGTCCTAATACACCTATATGAAAATTACTTAGATCTGTAAGTACTATGTCGAAAGAGCATACAAGTCCTCTAGATTCTCCTTAGTTGTTATTATTGTGTTTTAAGTTTGTCACTGACAGACTATGTTTTAAACTGACTGCTTTTATGTTCTTAGCGCTGTGGAAATGCTTGTATGAAATTGATATTTGTATGCGCTTAATAAGCTGTCATTCATTTATTCGTTCATTCTTACGTCTTAATATTAATTAATTTGCCAATGGAGTCCGCCCTTAACGTTGATCATATGAAGCGTTACTAATAGAGTCCGCTTACCCAGACAACTGGAAAAGTCACCTGTCAAATTGTGTTTTGGTATTGATAGGGCTCATGTAATATTATTTGCCTCGTGTGTGACGTAATGCCTGGTCGCAGACGTTCGGGACGCTGGTTAACCCTTTCGCTGCTAGCTTGATTTGCATGTTGTATGCTAGAGATCCGTCACTACTGTTCTTGGTTTTGCTATAACTCTTACACGATTCAAAATAAATCTATAAAAGTAGGTATCCATGGAAAGAAAATTGAATACAACTTTTATTTCTGCTACAGATAGAGAAGTAAATAAGAAAATAAACAGTGTGTGTCTTACCCCTTGGGGTCATGAGCAATCTTGCCACTGTAGATTGTTCAAACCTATAAAGGGAACAGTGAAAGCCACAGTTGAAAACCTGTCTTTCCTTTATAGGCAAGACGCTTCACTGCGGCAACAGTACCCCCGTTGGAGTGCCGGGGGTTTTCAGTATAAATAGTATCCCCACTTTATGGAAATTTAGTGCTTTAAATTCCCACTGTCGCTGTCTTCCTCATTTACTCTTTCCTATTCTTGCTCTGTCCTTCACTCTGCTATACTATCTTCTTCTTCGCTAGATCAATGACCTACCTTTTTTCTTGAAAACTCTTCCTGGACAAGACTCCTTGTTTGTGTATGAGGTCTGTTGGATCAGCTTGGGAGTGTTGGACGCTTTCTGCCGGGTGGTCACTAGGGCTTCCTATGAATGTACTATTTAGCACTATAGGCATTTTATATGTGACTGGAGATCAAAAGGTGCATAATCACATGCTCACATCTTCAAACACTTCCAACTATTTTATTTTAAAATATTATGTGAAGGAATTTGCTTGAATAGACATAAGAAACAGCTTTAGCAGATAATACAGTGTTGGATTTGGTAAAAGCAACATCCAAGTTGAAGATTTGGGATTTTAATCCAGTCAGAGCTTTACTGAGCATGTGCAAAACGATGGAGAGACAACATGGTTCATAATGATCGCTTCTGTCTTAAAACAGGGGCTATCCATTTGTTTACTTCTGTTTGTTTGGATAGTAAAGGGATCATTTTAACAGGATATTTGCTTTAAATAGGATTTTTTAAATATACAAATTAAGAAAATACCCTTTAAAAAGTCGTGTTATTTGTGACACTTTCGTGTCACACAGCCTTTCATACTTGAAGTAATCAAAAAAGGGTTTAAATACAAGTTGGATCGAACAGAAAGCAATGTTTTCATTTTGTTTGGCATAGAATACTATTCTAAACAAAAAAGCTGTTTGTAGGCTAAGTACACTATAAAATACAGTACTTTTTAGCTTCGGTGTCACATTTGTCACAAATGACATATGTATTGTTATTATAATAATAAAAGGCAGTTTATTTTTAAATCCTGAATTTCTAGTAACTGAAAGTTGAATTGCACATGGTCAAACAGCCCATTTCCTCTGGTTCAATGGCAGGAAGGAGAGAAGGTAAGTCTTTTTTGTGGTGTCACACTTATATTTTAGTCACAAATGAAACATTGACGTCACAAATGACATTATAAAATATGTATTATTATAAATAAATCACAGATTACATGAAATAAGTTAGATTTTAGGGTGGTTGAGTGTAGACACAACAAGCATGTCTCAACAGGAAGCTACATTAGCAGCCTAGGATTATTTTCTGATGTACTGCTATTTTGTGACACAATTTTGTTTCGTGTAACATATCACAAATGACACAAAATGTTTTAGTTTGTACAAGTTATGCTGTTCAGATTATTAATATGCTTGCTCAGTTTCATGAATTTTATTGCAACATTGTTTTAAGTTAAAACATTTACATTGAATAACTTTTTTCATTCTAAGTACTTAGCTGTGTGTGTCATATGTTACAGAAATACATGTGACGACAAATTGTATTCTTACCATTGAAATAACATTTTCCATTTTTCTTTTTGTTTAATTATTTTTCTTTTTTAGGTCTTAGGAGGGCCTCTGTGGCCAGCTTTGCAAATACCTCTCCCAAACACAAATAATCTGAGGTGTTTATGAAAATCAAGAGCGACTCAAAGTTGATCCTGACAGATGGGGAGGCCTTTTAGGAGAAACAGAAAGGATTGTTTAAATGATGGTATTGCAATCGATCCGAGCAAAAGACACAGAATGGGTCAACCCGCAAAACAAAAAATATCTACCACAAGAATGTTGTAAGGCTTTTTTCAAGAATGCACTGGAAGAGCTACAAAAGGCTACCTCTTACAGTCAGCCGCAGATGATCAGTAGGCATTTGAATAAAGAATTGACCAAATGGCCACTGTTACAATGCTCTATGAACAAGGAAGTCTCAGCAGACATGATGATAATGAACCAGCACCTGTAACTCATTGCTTGGAGCAGTCTGTGCCTTTGGCAGGGTCTCCCAAACCCAGGTAAAATATAGCATTCTATTCTATATTATCATTCCTTCCAAAGTTAGTTTTCTTTTACATTAATGTACCTTGTGCAATGGCACTTAAAAAAAACAACTTTAAAGTATGTATTGATACAAACCAACTGGCCAGGAACATTACACTTTGTTTGCCTTTGTTTCAGGATATAATATGGCAGTTCGGTACAAAAACAGTATAACTTATAAGAGAAAGAAAGGCCAGAAATTTTATTATGGCCAAGTATGTGAATATTTACATAATTCGTTTTTACTGCATTTGGAAAATAGTTTAATATCTGATTCTGTACTTTTAATATTTTTGTTACGAAAATACTTAAATTACATCCATAAAATTACTCTTTCCACAGTTTTCTTTCCAGAATTTTTTTAACAGGAAATTGTAACAATCGGATCCCAACTTGCTACTCGAAGTATTTTAGTCTTGATTACATAATGTTAAAATGTGCTGTATGGGACTGTTGCAGGTTGCTTTTGATCAGACAACAAGACTGGCCACTGAAGTTGCTACGGTCATGGGGACAATATTTCACTTTTCTCGAAAAACATTACCTTGACCATGCCATGGTGTGGGGATAGATGGTTTAAACATAAATGTATTCAACAAACCAGATAATAAAAGGTTAAACCAACTATGGTGCACAAAAGCACAAGGCTTAAATGAGTGCTACCCAAATAATAAATAATTTATTAAAAATATCACTGGCGGGCAACAGGAAACAACAACACATTGATATAAATACAAGGAAAAAAGAAAAAAATAAATAAAAATAAAAGTAGATAAACTTGTTTTCCTTGATCCCACTATGGATTCACGTTTCCATTTTTATTTTGGAATTGCATGACATTTTTAAACTGATGCATTTTCATGATTAGTCATTTGTGACGTGTGACGGCATCTTACTTTGGCATATGTCGCAAATGATACAGTTAATATTTTTATTAACAAGTTTGCTGGTGTTTTAATATGTTTGATTTTAAGGATTTGTTTATAGAATTTCACAAGGAGTGTATGTGGTATATTTTCATACAATAAGGTATTTCTTGTGTTATTTGTGACGTGTGACTGCAAAATCTGTCGCGTCACTCCCACAGTTGTCACAAATGACAGTAGAACTACCATTTCTGGCTTCAGTATCATTGTGCTGCTTTTCTTCACATATGTTGTCAAACTTACTTTTTATAAGTTATGAATAAATAATAGTATCACTTCAAATGCGTGTCTTGTTTTGTCGGAATAGAATTGTCTCCTACATAGTGAATGTCATTTGTGACTGTGACGACAAACAAAACCATTTTTCTTATTAAACTAGTTGGAAATTGTGATTTTTTTCTCCATCCCTGTCAGTAGAATCACTAACATAGTTTGTTCATACTATCATATGCTGTCTGGTCCCAGCTGGATTATCACAATTATACACAGTTTGGTGTCACATGTCACAAATGACATTCTGCAAGCAGTCTCATTCAAAACTCAATTACTCAAGAACTAAGCAATCGAGCGCAAATTCCTTTACCACACCGTATACTGTAATGCTTTTCCAGTATAAAAATGATCATCTTGCACATTTAATATCATTTTTATTTTTGAGGTCTGTGACTGTCACCTTTTGATCTCTAGTCATGTATGTGTTTGGTTGATGATTTATAATGATGTTTGTATTCTATTTTGTTTTTGTAACCGGGGTGTTCGCGTAGTTGAGGTCAACCCTCAGCCGTCCCCCGCGTGGGATGTCTTTATTGTAAAGTGACTGGCCGGTGGAGGGCGTTCAATTTTCCCACTGGGGTTGTTTCAGCAGATCTTTTATGCGGATCGGGGGTTGTCCGGTCCTGATTTGGCTCGGAAGAGTCCGCTGGACCTAAAGCAACAATAAATCAATCAATCAGTGTGTGTCTGTAAGAAAGTGTGGAATTCAGTTTTTGCAAAACCCTTTTCTTTTTAATATTGTTGAGGACTGGCAAAATAAAATACATTATCACAATCATGCATGTTTAGTTGCTTTACAAACATAATGTTAAAATGTTTTAAAACTTCATGGATAACTTCATTGGTCATCAAACAAAACAAAAAGACAAGAAAGACACCGCCGTACTACTAATTCTAGCAAAAGTATTTCTTGGTCAGTGATTGAATCACTGCCACTGTCACTAGGTCTAGATAGATGTAGAGTCAGAATTTACAGGTTCAAAATCAGAATGACAGTTTCTATCTCTATCAAAATCTTTTTCACCACGATCACTGTCTCGCAATATTTTTTAACAAGCACATCTTCGAGAGGCACGCGGTGTCCAGCAGCCTTTTTTTTTTTAATAAATCGAAGAACACGGTCATACATGTGTTTTTTGCAACCATAAAACTCGGTCTGTGTCAGTCGGAAACTTCGGCCAAAGCTTTTCGTGCTTTTCAGAGAGGAATGAGTTTCAAGGAAAGTAATTGAATTACCCTCTTTTCTTTGTTCTCGTGCTATGCGAACTATGACGGCCTACTAGCGCCAAAACCTGATGATTACAAATATCATGAGATAATTACAAATATCATGAGATAATTATAAATATCATGAAATAATTACAATTATCAAGGAATTACGTGATCATGCTTAATTCTGGCTGAGGCGGCTTACTAGCTCCAAAACTTGCAAATTTACATTTATCAGTGATAATGGTAATTAACACGTATTTTGTATAATTCATATACGACGGCCTTCCAGCGCCAAAAACTTGGTAATTACAATAATCACGGGGTAATGGCAGATATCGACATATTTTACATTTAACAGGTAAAAATGGTAATTATCAAGTTAACATTACAATTTTTGGTTTTGGCGCATTTCCAGAGCTAAAGCAAAATCTGATAATTGAACATGCATGGTCACGCGAAGATATTTGTAATTTTTTAATTGTAACTATCCCTTGATAATTGTAATTATTCCATATTTGTAATAATCTGATGATATTTGTATATCAGGTTTTGGCAACAGGCGCTAGGAAGGCGTGGCAAATACTGACAATTGTTAATTAACACTGTAGATTACCGGTATCTCTGTAAATTAAACCACACGTGTTCATTTGAATTATCGCGTGATACTAATAACTCTCGGTTTTGGCGCTAGTAAGCCGTCATAGCGAACTGAAAGTAACAGAGCATTGCAATTGGACGTACCTTGTACGTCCCATAAGCATTGCAAGGCAGTCAGAGAGGACGTACGTCATACGTCCACAGCGCAGGGAAATGGTACATTATTTGGGTTGGTTTGGCTGTAGCAGGATTGTGTGTTTGACAGGGTGGGGGATTAGGGAGGGAAGTCGGTGGATTGAGGTGTGCGTGTTTGTGTGTGGGGGGGGGGGAGGGGAGTGTATTGGGCGGGAGTGTGGAGTGGTTTTATTCCATGTGTAGTAATCATTCTATTCATTCATCATAAAATGGGATGGGTCGTCGTCCTCTGTAGGAAGTTCTATTTCCCTCTCGGTGCTCTCGATCTGTATGCTGTTCTTTTGTGTCAAGAGTGCTCTATTAGATAATTAAATTGATGTCCTTGTGTCAGTTTTCTCGGGAACTTCAACCCGCTAACAAAAGGTTCAGGATTTGAACACGAACTTTGAGTGTCCTTTCACAATAAATTATCAAGAAAGCACATATAACCACTACTCAGCTATTTAATTTTTGTGACCCCTTTCTGTCTCGGTATCCGAGACCATGTTTATAATCACTATATGATTAAAAATTATTACTAGACATGTGACATATTAATTTTACCATCCCTTGGTCTTTAAATTTTTTAAAATAAAAATTATCGTTCTTCAAAAATTACATTTTTGTGATAACATGAGATCTACTGGCACACAATACATTTGATTCCTTTTAAAATGGGTTGACTGGAAAACCGTTCACTTCTCCTCCCTCTCTCTCTTTCTCTTCCTCCCTCCCTCTATCGCTTCGCCCTTCTCTTTTTCGCACTTTCTCCTCTTTTTCGTTCTCATCCCCTACCCGCAACCGCACTCTCTGTCACTGCCATTTCCCTCTCTCTCTTTGATGAAAGTTAGTGATAGAGTTAAAAAGAAAGGCAGAAAGGACATCCAGCCCCTCCCACCAACCCCTTTCTCAAAAATGATTGATATACCCCGTATATTCCCATTAACTGATCGACCAAATCGCCGGACCGCTATTTATAATATCAACGTGATATTTATTATAGGGATTGACACGATCCTATGACTGACTACATTCTTTTACTGTCTGTAGTCAAGACATGCAGAATACGCTTGCATTGTTTTAGTATTATCAGTCGAGAAATTATAAAAGAGAAGAAACAACAAACAAACAAAACCGAAAGAGTATTCAGAGTTTTGAGATAAAAGCCAATGGTAAGTTTGTGTAAAGTAACATTCTTTTGCTTTAAAAAAAAAAGAAAGAAAAAAAAGTCCACTTGGAGACGTAATATGTTTATAAAGTAGAGTTTCTACTGTGAGTGTGAGCCATAAATAATGTAACTTCCACGTGACAGAGACTTTGTTACATGTCTTGTTTTATTATATATAAACACAGTATATCACGCTACTCACTTGCGCAGGGATGCATCTTGAAAGTGACTAGTATAGGTCATTTGACCAGTTTATAGGAAAAGTAATAGGTCATTTTGGAAATCAATAGGTCAATGTTTCATCCAATTGTTTATCGTTAAAAAAAAAAAGGTTATATTGCATAAAACAACGCAAATCAAATGCGATAATTAAGATTTCACATCATCTATTAACTTTATTTTTCAAAACAACATGCAAACACTAGAAAATCACACGTACATTTTTTAATTTAATACTTACTACTACTTACTAATAATAATTAGTATTAGTACAAGTATAGGGAAATAAAAAAAGTGAACATGTGCAAAACATGGCCAGTACATTTATACAATAATAAAGCAAGTTCAAAAGAAGATATAAAATAATATTAAGCACCAAAAGCAGCATAATACCATACAATAGTAATACACTTAAAAAATAATAAATTCAATACATGAAGCTGACAGATTTTAAAAACAAATTATGACATTTTAAAAATATGACATTTTGACTGACCGACACAACTTGCTTACACACACACTCTCTCTCTCTCCTGACTCCATCTCTCTCTCAGTCTCTCTCTCTCTCAGATTACAGATTAATACTAGCTGAAAGCTGCAGAAGCAATAAACATGGACTGACAGGTTGCAAAATGATAATGTACACATCAACGCTTAGTAGTTTTCTGGGCTTAGCTGCTGCCCAGATTTGTAGTGCTCTGGAGATGTCGACACTTCCAAGCTTAACAGAAAGCAGCATGTTCTGTGTTTCTGCTGTCAGTCTGTTCCTAAGAGCTGTCAGGATGCGGTTCTGTGCGCTAAATCCTCTTTCGCAAATCCAAAACATTGCATCACAGAAGACTCTGTCCATTTTCTGTCAGTCTAGGCATTTATAACTAGCTGCATGCAAAATCGTGGGTGCGGAAATCTCGTCAATGATGGATTGGATCTCAGGAAACGGTAAGCATCAAATAGGGGAAAAATAAGTTTCGGAAATATGTTCGTTGATGCTAAATTTTCCGAGTCGGAGTGCACACTTTGGTTAAAGCAGACGAACAAATATCGCAACTTTTGACTGGATAAAATCTCGTTCCATGGAGTGACTGGCATATTCATTTCGTTTTTTCGCGTCAATGCCGTGTGAGTGCATGCACTTCTTGTCTAAAGCAGGTTTGGCAAAACGAGACTTTTGACTGCCCGATTGTAAAATCAATAAGTCACATGAGCTGACTGGCAAAACAATAGGTCATTTAAGATTTTATGTAAATGACCGACATCCCTGCTTCATTTGCATGAAAGATTAAGGCAAGGACGATAGATCTTTCTGCATTCGTTAATCATATAGCTTTAGACGGTTTCAATGAGGGCCGACGAATGCTGAAGACTGACGACTGAATTTGTTACAAAAAATGTAACTCTTTAAGTTTATTTCTTTTAGGACGTTTGTTTCTTTCCCGATTTGCTGCATAATGGACAATGGACAGTCCTGAGACCGTTTGCATGCATTAGAAGGATAATGGCAAATGGACAGTTTGCATAGAAGTCTAAAACAAAACTTCATCCAGAGCGAAAAAAAAATGAAATCCCCATAAAGACATGTTCCAACTCTAGAGAGAGGAGAGAGAGAGCAGAGAGAGAGAGAGAGAGAGAGAGAGTGAGAGAGAGAGAGGAGAGAGAGAGGAGAGAGAGAGGGAGGGAGAGATTGCCTGGGAAGGTTCAGATAAAAACTAAACGAATGTAGTCTTGTTTAGACAGATTGCTTTAGACATGGAAACTACACTTATTTAATCAATGCATTGCTAAAATGTATGCATCTTACTTACATCTAGTTCTAGTACATACAAACCAGGGATGGTGTGAACAGATTATGCAGCATGAAGCAATAATATTAAGATGTCTTGTTTGGCCATTCTCCATCCTACAGAGACAAGTAAGCACCATGTATCACTTGACTAGTGGGTGATCAAACGGGATTCGGGCCGGAGGCAGTTTTGTAAGGTCGATACTATAGCTTGCTTGACCGCAAACAGGAAACCTCCCCTTGTTGGTCGATGGGTTGGACAAGCCAGAAGAGGATTAGAAGGGCCTGGAAGCTGGCCAGGTCAGGTCAGGTCGGATTTACAGATTAAGAAGAAGTTCATGGAAACTGATAATGTGCAAATCGTTGTGGGTTTTGCCGCAGTTTACACCTAGTAACAGCCATAATCGTTATGCCTAGCACAGCCGATTTCCAGTTAACTTTGAGGCGCCGATGTGGTATTTATTATTATTATTTTTATTATTATTTTTATTATTATTATTATTATTATTATTATTATTATTATTATCATCATCATCATCATCATCATCATCATCATCATCATCATCATCATCATCATCATCATCATCATCATCATCATCATCATGATTTAAAAAAAATACAATCTATGTGTTAGTCTTTATTAGGTGCGGGGATATCCATTTTTCGCTTTTGGTGTGTTTGTTATTATGTAAGAAGTCTTCATTATTGTTTTAATTTTATGCTACACGAAAGTAACACTGTCTTTCAGGTTGTTAGATATATATAAATGCGCTTTGAGCTCAGGTTTACTGGGGAATCGCGCTATATAAAAGCTTTTTATTATCACCACTATCGTCATCGTCATCACCATCATCATTGTTATTATTACGATCACCATCACATTCACGTGTTTGTTTTTTTTGTTTGTTTGTTTTTGTTATATAAGGCAAAGTTAGGGAAGTATTGGCACACCGAATAAGATTAAACATTTAATTAATTTATTTATTTAATTCTAATGTTTGTACCCATCTCAATATATTATGAATTTCCTTAAAATAAGGCTCGTGTTATGTGTTACGCACTGTCTGCGTCCCATGCTGTGCACCAGAACCACACTGATAAGAACCGCGGGCAGCCACGGCCGTCTTGAATGTCCTGAACGTTGTCCTGTGAGATCTGATTCTCTGTAGAGCCAGACCACAACGTGTAATCTTTTAAAAAAAAATATTTAGTTATTTCTTCACAGAATCATATAAGCAAATGACTACAAATCTTAATATCTACACCATTATTATAAGATAAGATAAGACAACTTTATTATCTTTTACAAGAAATGCGCGCAATAAACTTTGTCCAATTAGGTGTGGGCAAAGAGCTTAATGATAGTATGGGTACGACACTTTGCATCCGAACAATATCGAATTACTGCGGTGGACTTAGCCTCGTGCAAGAACGGACAAGAGTTTCCAACTTTTCAGCGACCGATCAAATATGGCCGTTCGCTGCCATGACCCCACTTCACTGTTGAGACGTCAGAAGACACGGTGATGTAATATGACTCAGTGAAATCGGAACTTACCACTGTACGATGTTGTTTGTAGATTATAGTCACACGACACTTTCGCATATAGGTGACTACTGGACCGATTTATACTGACACCAGCGGGCCAGTTGTTGGTAAAGGGGAAAATAATATGATCACACGTTGACCAATCCGGGATTCGAACCAGCGACCTTTCGGTTACTAGCAAGACGCTCTTACCAACTGAGCTACCCGGCCCCTCCACTGTACGAAACGGGACTATCCCTCTATATGGGGAAAGGATAATGTGTGCAACAAGGCGGAAACCAGTGTGGATGAGCCTTGTAGCCTACTCCATCTTTAGTGCTGAAAAGTAAGTAGGGCTTGCCTCAAAGACTGGTCCACGCTGTTTAAAAACAAGGCTGACACCTTTTGAGAAGCCACGGTGGGGAAAGAAAAACCGACCCCTATTCTGGGAAAGGAGAGAGTGACCTCAGTGGGAACTGAAGTTTATGACTGACCCCTGCAGTGACCAACTGTTTGACCTCCAGGCTGTCAGGCGTGTCAAGGCCTACCATCTGCGAATCAGGAAATGATAATGACCCTGGACGGGTATACCGGGTTTTCTGGTGTGGGGTCGTAGTCATTATGATCATTGTCTTGCTGTAGAGTGGATTGTAATCTTACTGCTTAGTGTGGACTACACGAGAGTATTATATTTTACGAGCTGTCTTTTGTGTAGAGCTTATGCATGATGATAATAGCCCGTAATCAAGGAATGATGAGCGTGTTTTCCCCCGGCCCACAAGCAAAGGAAAGATTGATGCCAGATGAGGGGAGAGGTAAATTGTCGATGTGGGGTTTTCCCTCAGGTCTGGTATATCAGTACAAGAAGTGTCGAAGTCGACTAGAAACGCCCATTTTAACATAGTACTAAGTTAAGAGTAAATCCCACTATTACGTCATTTCCGAGTTGTTTCTAATCCCTAGAGATAAACTAATGTACTGTTATGTGTTATTTTGTTCTCAAAGTACTGTATGTTCTTTAATTATAAATTATATGCTACTTACGATAAGTGGACAAACAAAACGCATTTAAAGCCCTAGCTTAACTGGGCGAGACAAACCGAACCTTGTCTCGGCGAACCAAAGGTCAAAAATGCAGTTTCATTCTTAATTGGGTCTTCCCGAGACCAGCCGAGACGAGACAGGAGATCGGGCGTCACGGCGAGCTCTTTCGTTTCTGAACTGGGTCTATTTTTAGCTGCGTCGAAACTGACATACCTGACAAAGTTACGTTAGCAACAATGGCGGCCTTCGATCGTGAATTGAAAACTGCAGAAGATTTTGGCGTTGATCTAGCGCTGTATGTCCTAAGCGAGAACGAAGGGGCAGCAAAAAGAGAAAGAAAGCAAAAGGCAACACTTCCCTATGTGTTGGAAAGGCACCAGCAAGGTGCATTTCATGCACTGGTGCAAGAGTTGGCTGAACAGCTCAGTGGCTATTCAATTATTTATTATTTTTACTGATTCAGTATTTTCAGTGTTCTCCAGTCTAAATTAAGTTTGGATTTGGTGCACCTACTTATGTTAAGTGTTGTAGTATTTCTTTAGATCAGTTTTCATTGACATTGATAGATTTTTCAGCAAATCAAAATAGTGTCTCGGGCAGGTTTGCTGCGCACGAACGGCAAGACAAAATGCCGGCCCGCGACACGGCGAGACACGTCTCGAAGTTCTCGCCGATCCTGTCTCGGATTGCTCGCCGAGCCTAGTTAAGGGCAAGGATGGTTCGGGTGTCTCGCCGAGACTGTCTCGGGTGTCTCGCCGAGACAAGGTTCGGGTTTGTCTCGGCCAGTTAAGCTAGGGCTTAACGGACGGAGATTCATTGTCCTGACGTTCATTCAGTCCATCTCGTCAAGGCTATACCAACAATAAATAGGAAGCGCGGTTCACGATGTCGAACTTACAATTATTGTATTTAACACGAAGCATTTTATCTGCAACAAATGAATTTTCTCGTGAACAATGGGATAGAATTAATAAATAGTATAATAGGTAGAACAGCAGGCAAAATTGAATAATAGGTTGAACGATTACAATAGCCTGTTAAATTGAGTGTTACTGGGTGCATACTAATATGATTTTGATACCGATTGGACCGAATAATGGGGTTCTTCGTTGATCAACACAATAAGGTCATTGGGACTTTCTTTTTCGTAATTTGTACACACATTTTACCTTTATCTTTTAATTTATAACATTTGTTGGCATGGATGTTCCATTTTATCCTATCTTAGACCAGGTATGTATCATACGCTGTTAAGTCAACTTATTTACAAACACTTTTCTGTGGTTTAAATTCGGCTCTTTGCAGTCCGCTGGACCCTGTAAGCAATGAATAACTAACACACACTTCTCTAGTAACTATTGAATAATGCATGTCTTTGAACTGTTAACGTTATATAATATGCACTAATTTCTATGTACGATCCTCGTGGATCATATTACATGCTACTGAACTTATTTAAATTCAAAGTGTTACAAACGAGAATCTGAATATTTTTGGTTTTGTTTCTCCCAAACGGCTCTGAACGAAGGTAATATTTGCCGTATGACGTGTGACATATTTTAATATTTTATTTATTTAATATTTTAATATTTTATTTATTATCAGTACAACTTATGTTAATTTAATGAATAAAAATTGATACAACAAGATGTATGACGGTGTGGTTTAGGGTTAGTACAGAATGGTGTTTTCATGAGCTATCGAATAATGGATTTTGCACTTTCTAACCTTTATGACAGACTATGCTATTGTACTGACCGAGAAATACCTACTGGCTGAAGTGGGAATGTTTTTTTACCATCGACGCCAAATGTAAAAAAAAAAAAAAAGTAAAGGTTTTTCTAACATCATAGAGTCTATTGAGGAATTTTTCTACCTTCGAGGCTAGGAATAATGTTTCGATTGACATTCCTCGTGGTCGTTAAAGACAGTATTAATTATTATGTACACAGGCACCCTATGTCTTTATTGTCTTATTGTCTTCACTAGTTGAGTACTCTGTGATATCAATTGTGCTAGTACATTACAATTTACAGTGAAATGTAATATGTACAGTATCCCGAAAGACTGCACGTTTAAGCTCAACTTTGGAAACTTTGGCCTTTGTTACACAGTTTACTATTTTCCTTTTTCAGGACATCCTCAATGCCCCAGTCTATTACTTAGTTTTAATTTAGTGACGGTGACATGAAACTGACAGATGCTTTTAATATTTTATTTAACTTAAGATAAATTAATGTTTTAAGATAAATTGTTGTTTATGGTTTTATTTTATTGACGCGTTTCTTTTTCTTGTTTAAACAATAATTTTTACTATGTTAAATCTAAATATCCATACTAGGTGGGAGCAAACAGCTCGGCCTATGAACCTTGGTTCAAATACCGTGGTGGTCAACAATAAAATGGCCATTTGCACTGTCCATCTTAGCAGGGTGATTGCGCTTATGGCTCAGATTTGTGGTTTTTTTTTTAGGTCCCTAAGCCCTTCTCCCTGGGATGGTTATCCCCGTCTACCATATCACCTATGGTGGATGTAGACGTTAAGCTTCAATGTTCATTCTAAGCAGCGCATTGGCGTTGTTAGGGTTAATGTACAATGTTCATGCTAATCAAGACACTATTCTCGTAAAAATACTGACATGATTGACAGTTTGGTGTGACATGTAATTTGCATCGAGATCTCTCGATTCCCCTTCATCTATTATCCCCTCCATTCTTCGATCCCTCCCTCTCTCTCTCTCTCTCTCTCTCTCTCTCTCTCTCTCTCTCTCAACTTTTCCCTCTATCCCCATCTCTCTCACACTCTCTCTCATCCCTTTCTTTTCTTCCTTTCCTTCTTCCCATCCCTCTTATCCACCCCTTCTGTCTAACTCTGGGTTTTCATTTCAGTGACAGAGATATTGTCATTACTTTTAGGAACGACTTCTCGCCGGTTGAAGGGTTTTCCCATTCCACAACCCCTCCTTTGCTCTAGTGACCCATATGATATTTTTGCAGCTCGAACAGACAAGAAGAATGGGGCCCTTAGGAGTAGGCCCGGAGGTGCCCTTACTTTGGAGATATCCATTGAAAATTTGACAACGGAGGTAGTGGGAGGGAAGACACATAGTTTTTCTAAGAATCGGAAGGGCCGAATGAGGACATAAGGATCGAGCGAGGGTGTGTCGGAAAGGATTTTTAGTGCACGTGAAATGATGATGATGATGTTTTATATATAATAGCGCAGAATCGGACTATACATGTTTACTTAAAATATTTGCATCACGCATTTACTCGGATCCAAATTACAAAATAGTACACACATACACCCACACACACACACCCCCACACACACTGCCAGTTAAGTAGCAAATAAAGCATGGTTTGAAAAGAAGTTATGATTGTAAGGGGAAAAGTTTCATTGCGTCAAGTTTAATTGGTGGGGAGTGGTTGGGGATGGGTGTGAGTGTGCGTCCAATTTTCCAACCACAACATAAACACACACAACTGAGGAAGCTAACCCAATCAACTAATGGGCCCACCAGAACTTCAGTAATCAATTTGTAGTTGCCACGCAGACTGTCATCCATGGGATGAAGTGAGCCCCGCTGAACTAGATCGACTGGTTATCTAGATGGGTCTCCCTCTACTGACATTGTATCGACCAGCAATATTTGCAGTCTTAGATACTCAGCATTTGTTGTCGTGGTGCAATATGCTCTGAGTTTTACATTTAGATGGAGAGAGTAATAACACTGACTAGGAGAGAGAAAAATAAAGGGAGCAATTTGCTGTTTGTTAATGTTATGCCAGTAACAATTGTGTCAATTTATCCATTCTTTACTGCCAGCTGATTTTCCATGATGTTGGCAGTTTTTGCATTCTGTTGGTTTGATGCGTTTTCCAAGTATTTACGGTACCACATACATTTTAGTTTAGGAGGAACCGCCCCGTGGAAGATTTACCTGAGCGAACATATGAGCCTGATGCTGTTCTTTTATTCTGTTTTAAATACTCCAATACATTTTTGCTGAATAACCTTAAATTTTTTGTTTCAGCCATAAGTGGGAGTTTTAGCATAAAAGTCCTTATTTATGGGTCTGATGCTTTTTGTTTATTTTTCTTAAAACATTAACTCCAACTTTCCAAGATTTTTTTTTATGGTTTATAACTTTTTCGTTTATGGATCAGGAAAGAGGTAGGAGTCCTTTTTCGTCCCATGCTCTATTCGTATTCAGACTGAAAAAAAAAACCTTTCTTTACCCGTAGTAGTAACCTGATAGTTGCGTAATGATGATGATGATGATGATGATGATAATGATGGTGATGTTGCGTAATGATGATGATAATGATGGTGATGATGATGATGATGGAGATGGTGATGGCTATAATGCTGATAGCAGTAGAACCTTTGTGTTACGTTGAAACACGAATGGTAGTATGTCTGAAACGCGCGCGATAGATCTAATGGTTTCGTTTTGCAAAGTATTCAATAATGGAGTTTATTTACCTTTGATTTGAGTTTGCATTGTTGTTAGGAGAGATTTTGTATAACGTTGATAATTTCCGTTGGTCGATATCATTGGAGAATTCTCTAGATTTCAGTGTTTACTATCGATGGAAATTTCCCGATGGATGTCGAGGTGAGGGAAGGTTCCGGGTATGTGAGTCAGTGATGACGATCTTTAATTCTGATTGTTGTAATGCGTCATTTTCTAGAACGACCTGAGGTCATCTCGAGTTGAGAGAAAAATTATATATTCGATGCTCCGTGTGTTGTAGTGATAGTTGTTGATAGTGAAGTTGGAAAGTAAATTTGAGAGTGGAAAGGCGATTGAGCGATTGTATGCAGTTGTTGATGTGTGCTGAATAAAAGTGGAAAACTTCATACGTCGACTCCGTGTCTTGTATGCTGAGTGAGCAGGCTGCGTGGATACACGAATCTGAGTTACACCTTATCAGGAATTCAGCATTGGGGCTGAATCAAATACTGATAGAAAACACCAACATCAAACGGAGTGTAACACTTTGTCATTATCTTAACCCATACTCAAGGATAAAACATGGATCACGAGTAATTGTAGTAATTTAGACGACACGACATGTCACGTTTACACAAATTACCATGAAGTTTAAACAAATTAAACGGCAATTTTAAACGAATACTGCTTAATTTAATCCCATGTCCTCGTGCAGACTTGAGAAACCAGTCTCAATCTTATCCACTGAACAAGTTTACACAATTTTCTGAGTCGGGTTAATGCAAACATTACTGTTTGCCAATCATACTTGAACTGGGATTTGAACATCTATAGGGGGGAATACGGTGATGCAGACCTGATTAAGACATTGTTGAATTTGTACAAGTTTGTTAAGAGTGATAAAAAAAACGCATCTTTACTTGTCGGGCTTACTAAAACTTGCTTAACATGCAAGCGTCGAGATCGAGAACATGCAAGCTGTCCGATATTTCAACACGACAACATTATCGCGAACCGATCAGACACAAGTGCACGCGCAGGTACTCACATAACAGGATAACAGGAATTTATTTCGCCAATTGACATGAAATAGATACAACAATCGGAATATTATTTGGTGTTGGACAATGGCAGAATGTTTTAGATTTAACATCTCTCTCTCTCTCTTTCTCTCTGTCACTCTTTCTCTCTCTCTCTCTCTCTCTCACACACACACACACACACACACACGCACACATACCTACATACACAGATACACACATGTATGCACAACCACACACACTCGCACAAGCATACCCAACATTAACAGATATATAAACATACACTCACACAAGCGGTCCTGGTCGGCCGGACGTCTTTCTGTCGCTGAGACGATAAAAAGAAAAGACGTACAAATACGTACAACATGCAACAAATGACAAAGATTTATTATTTTAATTCCAATCACACTTTATTCATACAATTAAACCAACTAAAATTTACTGACTCACGCTAAACTCAAAAAAGCATAAGGCGATGGGATGAAAAACAATGAACAATCACAATAGCATCAACATAAGAAAAGAAAGTCAAAGTCACAAGGAGGAGGGGAAGGAAAGGGAATAGATAGCTGATGGGAACGACAACTCCTGTTGGGCCACGTGGTAGGATGGACGATCGAACTTGCAGCTTGCCTGGAACTTGCCACTTGCCTCGAATTTGCCACTTCCGGTAACCACATATGTCGCGCACGTGTTCAGGAAAGAAGACCCACGCAGGTTGGTCGTCACCAAGAAAGGAGTAGACGTTGACTTTACTTGGACAAAGACGGGCGATCACGTAAAAACCAATGAAGAGCAGAGGTGAAGTAAAAAAAAAGGTAAAGGTAAAGGTAGTCCCATAGCCTTGTGGCCGTAGGGGAGCGTGATGTTGGAGATCACACTTATCTTGGGCCAGCGTAATGAGGGTGATGCCCAACTCTCTCCCTCGCTGCTTTACCTTCCCCACCCTCAAGAGAGTAGGTACTCAATCACAGTTGAGTCAACTGGGGGCGTTGTTGTTTGTCGCTTCACACCTTAGCGGTCACCCATCCAAGTGCTAACCGCACCGGACGGTGCTTCACTTTCGACACAGTAGCGAGTGCTCCAACCACTGCACTATCCGACACCCCAGGTGAAGTAAGAGTGAAGAAAGATAAGATAAGCTTGCCACAGGTAATGCCTACGAGGTAATCGCAGTCTATCCCGGATGTATCTAACGTTCCCACTATTCCCCCTCTCATTTCTCCCCCTTTCTCCATCTAACTTAGTTGTCCTAGCTCTGTGCGTCACTAATTATAGTCCTTCGTAATGGCACTAACTACACAGAAATTCCACCAAAATCGTCACCGTGATCGTCAACCCATGCATAATGGAATAACATCGATATAATATCCGCACATTATTATAAACACAAGATGAAAATAGAATACATGAAGATGAAATGGAATAATATGCTGCATGAAGGATGACTAAATAACTGTCATACACATTCACGCCTCTACTCAACAACCCCCATGCTTACAACCACAGCCAAGCCACAACCTAGCGCAACCTCACGCAAGCACATTGCCGCCAACAAAATATAAGTTTCACGTATCCAATATGGCTTATAGTGAGCAGGAACCACCGCCGAGTTGCCCCGCGACGGTGCTGGAGATTGACAATACTAATGTAATACACACTACCAATCCTGGCAGTACTTCTAGTCCAACTATTAGCACAAGTGACATCACGCCACGCGAACTCACATGCCAAAAAGGCAACAGTCACAAACTAGACTTTCAACACCCCCATTGGAATAAGCTAGGCTACGTTTCTTTAGCTTTACCGCTCATCCAAAACATGACTATTTTAACAGACCAACGAAGTTATTCTCAGAGATAACTTAATCTTCCAACAACGCTGCCAACTGTCTGCCACTGAACAAACCCTGTTACTGCCTATTCAACCCTTTCAGTTTCCTGTAGAGAATTCAAAATCATAAGAAGATCCAAGACACTCAAAATATAGGTCTTTCCTCTTTGAAACTCTAGCTGCAGTGCTTGTATTCAAAAACGTCGGTCCTGATCTGGCTCGGAGGAGTCCGCTGGACCTAAAGCAACAATAAATAAATCAATCAATTCAAAAACGTATTATATATCGTCCTACTTTGTCTTGCCCTCGAAAGATTATAATTTTCGCTCACCTTTCGCTACAAACAGGTGCACTCCGTGATATTCCACCTTTCATCAATCTTTCTCTCACCTCCACTAAATCATCCACTCTCTTACCTGTACTTTATCCACACTATCTGTGGACAACGTAGTTCTCGCTGCGCGACACACATCAACGGATTCTTACGCTGCAGTTGTATCAACAGAAGTTACAGCTATTGACTCAGCCGTGGGTCTTTGTTTCCAAAGAAAATACCCCTGTGGGCTTGGTCAAGGAATTCTTGTGAGCATATTGATCCATACTCTGTGCACGTTAAGTCGATGTTGACAGACCTTCAGGCAAAATTGTCCATTTAGCCGGTCAGTAAACTTGGTGAATAAAAAATATGTATTGATCCCATGGCCGATGTTTATGTTTCAGGGGAAAAATACCCACAGGCTTGGTCAAGAATTTTGAAGCCAGTGTTGTATTAGCTAAAACATTAACGTTGTAAAAACTGGAATCCAACCCAGGCCAGTGTGCTTTGTATTGCACGCATCTCCATGCAAAGACATTTTGCGAGCGTTTGTGAAATTATCTGTCCTATCATTACCCCTTTTCCATGGCAGAACTATAATAATAATTTGTGATAAGAATAGTTCTCTTATTAAACCAAAGCTGCTGCTCAAGACGTTGCTCACTCGGGTTATATTACAATCATATACTAGAATCGGGAGTCTGGATCGAACCCACGTCGTCCACAACGCACACTTGCTGCAAACTGATGCACTCTAGAACGCTAGAGACCACTAACACTGCCCCATCCAGCCATCTATTATGATTTACTGTAAAGTCAACGAGGCAGTTAATTCAAAACCTCTTCAAGTACTCTTACTGACCCAGGATGTCATAACATAAATAGCATTAAGTTATGGATGAAGATTTCTCGAAGAGCCTTTATGGCTCTTTGAAGTGTTCCTGTTTCCACATTAAGAGTGTACACGAAGAGCACGCGGAGATCAATGAAAGTTTACCTTAAATTGAAAGTCACTAAAGTCACTCGATATAGCATCGTTTGTAAACGTAATATTTTCGAGTGAGATTACTGCCTTTCATTTTAAAGCGAAGTATATAATGATACGTCACGCTTTATGTCTTAGTTTTACACTTGGTATTCTTGATTACATTTTTTAATGAGATAAACCTGTATCCAATTACCAGATCTCTATTATATAATTACTGTAAGATAATTGCTAATTTTGTTGCGTCCTTTCTAAATATAATTTCTTTCTTTCTTTGGGTTCTGTTGGGAAGTATTGTTTTGTTGCCTATTGTGGTTTGTCAGCATGGTGAAGAGCTTAGCTCCAAAATGTGCATTGTATCGTTTTGCCTTGTTGTCAATGCTAACATTCTTTGACTATTATGTACACATTTGTTTCTCATTATTTTCAGATAATTGTTGTTGATCAAGTTGCTTGTTCTTCTCCTTTCCCCCGTAAGGGTGATGGGGGTTTCTGTGTAAAAAAGCATCCCCACTTTGTGGAAATTTAGTGCTTTAAATTCCTACTCTCGCTGCATTTCTCCTTTGTTCTTTCTCATTCATACTCCGTTCTATCAGTCTACTACATGTATCTTCTTCGCTAGACCAGTCATCTACTTTTTTTTCTTGAAAACTCTCCCATAACTGCTTACTTGTGTATGGAATCTGTTGGGTCAGCTTGGGGATATTGGACGCTTTGTGCCAAATGGGCACTATGGCTTTCTATGCCGTATTATTATTTAGCAATGTAGGCATTTTATAAATATGTATGTCATTAATATTGTATAATAATGTTTGTATGATATTTCGTTTTTGTAAACAGGGGTTCGATTAATTAGAGTTAAGCCTCAGAGTCCCTTGCATGGGATACCTGTATTGTAAAGTGACAGGCTGGTGGACTGCCTTCAGTGTTACCGTTAGAGTTGTTGTTTGTAGATTATAGTCACACGACACTTTCGCATATAGGTGACTACTGGACCGATTTATACTGACACCAGCGGGCCAGTTGTTGGTAAAGGGGAAAATAATATGATCACACGTTGACCAATCCGGGATTTGAACCAGCGACCTTTCGGTTACTAGCAAGACGCTCTTACCAACTGAGCTACCCGGCCTCATTACCGTTAGAGTTGTTTCAGCAGATCTTTTATACGGATCAAGGGTGAGTCCTTTTTCAACCGAGGTATGGTCCTGATTGTGTGGTCCTGATTCGGCTCTTTGCTGGACCATATAAACAATTAATAACTAACTTGTCCTTCTCCTTTCTCTTCTTCTTCTAGCGTAATTTGACTTCCCTCTCCCCCTCTCCCCTGTTCTTCTGTAGTGATCGTCGTTCATCTCTATTGCAGTTTCTTAAAAGATATCATGACATTGTCTTATCTTATCCCCTGATGCTTCCGTGTTTTGTGTGTGTTTTGGTTTTTTTTGATCGTTTTTGTGTTCTTTTCTTTCTCTTCTTTCTTTAACTTGTTTTAATATTTCTATTAGATTTTTAATTTAACGCAAGTTACATAATATTATCTTCATCTTCGATTCTTCCATCTTTTTGCTTATAGTTGCTTTTCTTCTTCACTGCAGAACCCGAATGTCACAATATGAAATGATTTCCCTTAACAACAACAACAACAACAACAACAACAACAAAATTGACACAATTATACTGCGTAAGTGTGTAACTTGTACGGAAGCAGTAAATAACTCAGACGACGTTAGTATAGCTACATTGTATTCCATTTCTGTAGTGGGACATATCTCACGTATAGCTACATTGTATTCCATTTCTGTAGTGGGACATATCTCACTGGGCATTGGTCACTCACTATTACACTTTCCTCTCACCTGGTCACCTATTTGAACTCAGTTTGGGCTCTAATCTAAGCTGGCAGATGAATCAAAATACTAGAGAGCCACACAGAATTTGACTAAATACCGTGTTTCGTTGTTCTTCTCTACCGGCAAAGCAGGCAAGGCAAGGAATGTGTTCTGTTAACGTTGACCCTTTGAGTCCGTGGTGTTATGTAAACTATTTCACACCTAGACAAACTTTCATTGGAAGTCACTATGGAGTAAACTAATATTTGAAGGGCTGGTGACGCAGACAGTGCATACGTTTTGAACACCGAACAGACTTCAATACTATAAGATTTTACTTTACGAGAGTACAACAAAACAACAATAACAGATTCTTTCTAAAGATTACAAGAGTCATATAAGTTATAACTTTAGGTACTGTCAAGGTAAAATACAAAATACAAGTTTTATTTTGTTATCAAGTGCAAAGTGGAAGTTGCGATTATTTGGGTTGTTGAATTCTAGTAATACTCTGTCTTAGTTTTAGTTGACCTCTTTATTGGCTTGAATGTCTAGGATTTAAACGAAGATAGAAAGGGTATATATGTACGTGCATGTGTGTATGTTTTGGACTTTACTGGGATTTAAAGAACGCTAGACATATGTGCGCAGTTGTTTTGGGAATTACTGTAAAGCTGTTCTAAATATTGCTACATTGCTAAACTTGGAACTGTTCCAGCTGGAATGCTGTAACAGCTGATCTGGTATTACTAGCATACATAAGGGATTGATGTTGGAATAATTCATCATGCTTCTCTCATTTAAGCTATAAGCATTGACGCACAAATCATGACCCGCCTACAGAATGTTTATTTCGCATTATCGTGATGGAATATATTGTATTCTCGTAGAAAAGCTCATGGGTTGTGTGGCACTCAAAAGTTCAAATAATTTATTACGCTGATTAACCGTTTTGTAACAGTTAAGTTATTAACTTATTTATGATATTGGTGTGTGTGTGTGTGTGTGGGTGTGTGTGTGGTGTTTTGTTCAGTGTAGTCAGTGTAATTTCTTGTGTTATCATATTAAGTATATAATTGAGGTGTATTTCTGATACTATTTAGTGATTAACTGATTTTAGTCTTCCGCGGTTTTGAGGGATGACGTGCTACAGATTTGGTTAATGAATCAGTGCAGCTTTCAATTTCTGTTAAATTTGAGGTATATCCTATAAATATAAGCATTATTTATGATAAAATATGAAAAATAGTCAATATAACGAACTACATAAGATATTAATCAATGTTGTTTTTCACTGCAATTTGAATTGTTACCGGTGTCGACCAGTAGGGTATTTACCTAGAATTTCTTTTTAAAATTTGAACTTTATTTTTTTTTAAAGTAAATTATTATATTAGTCTACTAACTAGTACTACTCTGACTATAAACCAATACTCAGTATTGGCATGCGGTTAGTATTAATGCGCGTTACATATTAACATGAATGGGTACCTTTGATCTATTTAGAACCGAGGAAGTTAAAGCAGCGAGGGAAAGGTGATTGGCAGCGACCTCGTTAACTGGGATAGAGAAAATGGAGGTCCCAAACGCTTCCTTCCCAAAGACCAAAAGGTCTGGGAACGCCTTTACCCTTTTTTACGTCACATAATCTATGCCACTTCGTTGCATTATCAGATGCCAATGCCAAGTTGATCGATGCATTGCCTGCATAATGTATTCACGTGTTATACGGTAGAATAATATATATTAGTGTAATTGGATCTCGGATGAATTCAGATCACATTGCTTTGTGCTTTGGAGTGTGACTATCTATACATTCATGTACGTAATTTTTATTTAATGGGACCCACTCTTACCACGCCCCATCGACAGATCCATTTAACATTCACAGTGAGTGTTGCCTCACAAAAAATACGCTTACAAAAAAAGCAAAACAAACTCTGTCGCCAGTATATTTATTCTTTAAAATGATAAATTCCGTAGTTCCTGTGCCTATTAATAGCAACCGTCGTTGGCTAGGCAGCCACCATTCTAGAGCTAAAAATCTACCAATGCCGGTAATAGACAGAACCCGTAAAAAATTGCTCGTAAGGTTTTTCCTTTTAGGTTGATATAGTAGACCCTACCCTTACTCCGTACACCAAAGACTCATTCTCCAAGCCGCGTGGTTGACTCAGAAATAGGGTCAAAGATCACAGGGATATGGGATTCATGTACTGTTGTTATTATTGTTATTGTTGTTGTTATATAGTGCTGTTCTAGATCTAGAACTGCTCAAGGTGCTGGCTGAGAGAGAGAGAGAGAGAGAGAGAGAGAGAGAGAGAGAGAGAGAGAGAGAGAGAGAGTTAAAACAGAGGAAATCACTCCCTGTCAGAACCGGGTGGCGCAGTAGCGGAGTGATCTGGGCCTATCCTGTCCTATCGTATCCTATCCCGTAACTCGAAGGTCGTAGGGGCACCACATATGATTGTTTAACCAGCGTACTCCATCTTTCCATGTCCTCAGCAACGCTGATTGTTTCGTTCAGTGTCAAACCAGTCCATTCTCGAATGTTGTCCTCCCACCTGTTTTTCGGTCTCCCTCTTTTTCTACCTCATTGCACTGTGCCTTGCAGGATGGTCTTTGCTAGACCTGATGATCTGGTGATGTGGCCATACCATCGGATTTTCGGTTTTTCACTGAGTGGTCTGGGCACATACTAGCAATGTTTCATGTTAAGCAACGTTGGGCGGGGTTAGAACCTGGATGGGTGACCGCACTTTAAAGGCAACCACCAAACGACGCCCCAAAACAAAAAGAGGCTGTAACAAGCACACGACACAGCCCCAGTCCGGCCAGCCGTGAAAGGGTCCCTGTATCTGTTTAGAACCTGGGAAGGTAACGTAGCGAGCGAGAAGAGACAGGAACCGCTCTCATAAATCTGGCCTAGAGAAAAGAGAGGTACCAAATTCCTCTATCCCAAACGACCGAAAGGTTACGGGAACAACCTTTCCTTTGCTTTACAGAGCCAATATGGACAATTCTAACTTTAGCGGTTGCTTTGAGCCACCAAAGCCGACTTTATTATTGTTTTATTGTAATAACAATGCCAATTTTGCGATAAATCCGTTTCCCTCCAAAACGCAAAGGTTAACAAAGCCTTCGAATTGGATCTTTCATGATTGATGGTAAATGCTGGAAACTGCATTAGTGAAGAAATGCAATACAACACAAGTTAGAATGCATGCAAGGCGATTGGATAATTTTTTGGTATATTAAATACAAAAGTGTACATTAACATTAATTATGCAGTGCGATAGAAACAATACAACAGATTATAATATAATATAATATAATATAATATAATATAATATAATATAATATAATATAATATAATATAATATAATATAATATAATATAATATAATACAATACAATAAAACGAGGAGTGAGTGACGTTTTATTCCTCCATTGTTCGTACGGAGTTTGACTGTTAAGACAATAATCCCCCTATGAGTCGCACTTAAGCTATTTACTATCCTTTGTTATTTTGACACATATGAATCAGTTATTTTGACACATATGAATCAGTAATGCTTACATCCTAATGTTGGTTTAGATCAGATTTGTAGCATTCTTTCGGAGTGAAACCATGTTGTGTTTTCTTTGTTATTTCGACACTGACAAAGTATGGAAAGAAAATAGAACGGGATTTTCCTCACTTTGACAAGCGCCAGCCGGATAAGGCTAGAAATACTTGCCAATGACTAATGGACGATGATGCATTAAAAAAATATTTTTACCCTTGGCTATTCTTCTTCTTCTTCTTCTTCTTCTTCTTCTTCTTCTTCTTCTTCTTCTTCTTCTTCTTCTTCTTCTACTTCTTTCTTCTTCTTCTTCTTCTTTTTTCTTCTTCTTCTTCTTCTTCTTCTTCTTCTTCTTCTTCTTCTTCTTCTTCTTCTTCTTCTTCTTCTTCTTCTTCTTCTTCTTCTTCTTCTTCTTCTTCTTCTTCTTCTTCTTCTCGCCCCGGCATCCATAAAAATTAAAATACATCTGCTTCTTATAGTTGAATAATCAGTTATATTATTTGGGAGCTCATGCAGAATTATTCCAGAATTGTTGCAATGAGGGGCCTGGTATTGACAAACGTTAGAAAAATGAGATCACCTAACAATTTAAGGTTTTTGTTTCTTAGCACATTGCGTCAAGAGTTGATGTCGTTACATAACGGTTAATTACTTCATGGTTCATAATGGATTACTGTGCATTTATAAAGTCTGTATAATTCGTTGCTGCCGTTAATTTACATTGCAGTGTCTCTCATTGGTTACAGCGTCAAATCCATGTTCATAGGTAGTAGGTTCAATGCAATTGCCTGAAACGAACTTTGAGTTGTTTCTTTAACTCTTGATTAACAAAAATTGTGATTACATACAACTATTTTGCTTTTATTGTAATTTGTTTACTTGGAACCACTGTCATCAGGGAGATGGAATGTGATTTGCGAACTTCGCTGTTTTTTGACGGAATTTGCTAGCACCACTGTTTAAATCTAAATTTTAAAGATAATATAAACAGATGAAGTATCGACAAAGCAAAGGGATTATTGAAAACACGATTAACTACTGTAATATTCATACTTGAAGCACTTTTCTTAGCATCACTCGCACTGGTTGTGTGTCACGTTTCTTAAAACTGCATTTAATGTTTGCTTTGTTTGCTGGCAGGATTGTACCGGAACCGCAGCCATGAGGGAGGCGGGGTGTCGACAGAAGGGAGCACAAGTCATGACAGTGAGGACCACAGTGACTCTGTGCTACAGCGATTGGGAGAAGGATCGGAACTTCGACAGTACCTCGCTCCTGAGGTAAGTGTATGTTGATGGTGGTTTTACCCTTGTACAGTGACTGGGTGAATATCTGGACTTCGACTATCTCGCATGTATGTTTTGTTTTTGTTGAAGCAATAGTAGTGATGGTGTTTGCGATAATGATGGTTATAGATATGTTCGTCAGTAGTCTTTGTGGGTTCCCCCCCCCCTCTCTCTCTCTTTCTCTCTCTCTCTTTCTCTCTCTCTCTCACTCTTTCTCTATCCCTCCTATATCTCTCCTCCCTCTCTCTCCCTCCCTCCTTGTCTGTCCGTTTGCCTTCATGTATTCTGAATTCTCTATACCGTATGAATCTCTGGGTGCGGGTGACTGATCTGATAAAATCAAGGAGGATAAAGAGAGCATACAAAATACATAATAATCATTTTTAGAAAATAAAGTTGTTAAAAAAATAAATTAATTGTTGACAATAAAAAAAAATTAAATTAATCCGAAATTTTAGTTTTAATCAAATCCCTAATCAGCAGACAGGAGGGAATAAAAAAAATGTAGTTTAAGTTTTGGATTTTGTTTATGTATGTCATATAATAATGCTGTCTACTCACACCGCCACTACCTCATCCTCTATATCTTTCGTCTCTCTTCTCCTTATCGTCTTCCTCATAGTGCTTTCTGTTCAGTGCATTCTAGAGTAAAAGCACACAGCGTAGGTGAAGCCTAGTCTATAGTAATAGGGAGGCCAACGTAGGCCTCGGCTTGTTTCAGCTACGCAGTGTGGAGTGAATGCTCTTTTCACGATGGAGATGAAAAACACTTCCGTATTCATCTTCGTTAACTTATTTTTCCGAAAAGTACTCTCTAGACCCTATTTTCCTCGTGCGTGTTTATTATTTCTGCATATCGCCGACCAAAAGCGCTCCTCCTTCGAGGCCAATAATATCTCTGCTATCAGCATCGAAAACCAACCACCCCCACCACTACTGCTTCCTCCAGCCCCCACCCCCCCTCTCTCTCCCCGTCTCTCCCATCCCTTCCATCCCTCCGAATGCTCCTTTCCTCCCTTTCTGTCTACATCTCCACTCTTCCCATTTTCCCGCCCTTCATTTCTCTCCCTCTGTATCTCTTCCTGCGCACTAACATCTCTCTCTCCCTCCCTCCCTCACCCCAAAGAACTACTTCTCTAGCAACACTACAATGATCGTAGTGTTGCTAGAGAAGTAGTTCTTTGGAGGGAGTGACAATCCACCATGAAAATAAATACATGGCCCCGCTATGACCCTATTGATAAACGTAGTTCCGTTTTTATTTGAGTCTCTGATTTAATGCTTCTACAGGAAAATGCTTTCTAGGGCTCATGAGTTAACTGTTTTTACGAAATTGCGTAGAATGTTTGGCTTTTTGCATGAGATTAAGGAGGCAGTAGTTTCTATTGACTGTTTTTAAAGCTCGCTTATATATATATATACTCTCTCCCACACTCTTGAACGTCTTCCTAGAGCGCATCATGTTAGATGCCCTTGCAGATCACGAAGGCACAGTCAGCATAGGGGTAGAGCAATCTCCAACCTCCGTTTTGTGGATGACATTCATAGATTTCCTAGAGAGGAACAAGAATTTGAACAGCTGGTAAAGGAGCTTGATACCACCTCCAGAGCCTATAGAATGGAAATAAGTGCAGAGAAGACCAAAATGATGACCAACAACTCCAATGGCATCAACACGGACATCAGAGTCCAAGGCCAATCCCTCAACACATTGCATAGCTTCAAATATTTAGGAGCCATTGTATCAGACAATGGGTCCCGACAGGAAGTCCTCTCCAGGATCGCACAAACAACTGCTGCCCTGACAAAGTTGAAGCCCATTTGGTAAGACAGGACCATCAGTCTACATTCCAAGGTAAGGCTGCTGCGCTCCCTTGTCATCTCCATCTTCCTTATGCTTGCGAAACATAGACCATCACAGCAGATCTACAACGAAGAATAAAAAGCATGGAGATGAGGTGCTGCAGAAGACTTCTGGACATTTCCTATACTCAGCACATTACCAATGACGAAGTCCGACAGACCATCACACCAGCCATCGGACAACATGCTCACAGTTGTGAAGGAACGGAAACTCCGATGGTATGGCCACGTAACCAGAGCATCAGGCCTTGCAAAGACTATCCTGCAAGGCACGGTGCAAGGAAGCTAAAGAAGGGGGAGACAAAGAAAGAGGTTGGAGGACAACATTCGAGAATGGACTGGCTGACACTGAGCGAAGCCATGAGGATTGCTGATGACTGAGAAAGATAGAGTACGCTGGTTAAACGATCATCTATGGTGCCCCAACGACTTTCGAGTTACGAAATATGATGGGATAGGATATATATACATACACATACATCATGATTATTTTGAAACCCAGATGAAGATTCAGTGCCGATCGGCTTATTTTAATGCCACTACCGTTAACTTTTAAACTCTTTGATGGTTGTAATTCTTTGCCTATATTTTTTAGAAAAAAAAAGATCGACTGTATAATGTATTCAATGTAATCAGTATTAGAGTGCTGGATATCCCTAGCCTAATAAATATCCTTTGCCTGTGTCTATAAGCAGCATTTGCCTCTTAACTTTATAGTTGATAAATTCATTTCAGAAAAGCGTGCTAGCTTGCCAAGATTCTGTCTGAATTCCAGCTTAGTCCATTTTTCAATGTACCAACAGCCAAGCTGTCTTGTATCCCTGCCAGATTTGTTTTTAAAGGGTAGAGGAAAACAGTAAATCTTGGATAAGATTGTGGGTGGGTGGGTGTTTGGGAGGAGGATGGGGATGAGGTAGGTGAGCAAGGTTTTGAAGAAATGCATTTAGACGGAAGCCATTCTTCTTCTTCTTCTTCTTCTTCTTCTTCTTCTTCTTCTTCTTCTTCTTCTTCTTCTTCTTCTTCTTCTTCTTCTTCTTCTTCTCCCTTTTAGTCACCTACCTTTTTCCTTCACTGTCTATCTTCGTCTTCCATCTCGTCGTTCTCTTCCTTCAGCTATTTCTTCCTGTTCTTTCTCTTGCTTCTCCTCTTCATCGGCCAACATTTCGTCAAGCTTCTACGGATGTGAATTTGTAATGGTTTGTTCATCCGAATTTTTTTTTAATTAGGCAGAAGGACCTGATTTTGAAATCATATTAAATTTTAACCTAAATAAAATCTTTTTAAAGCCGTCTAGACGGGTGGGACAAGGTTAAAATAAGATCTTTTGAGCTCGTGAAATGAAATGAAATTTCAAATTTGTCCATGGCTTTGTTGTTTCTCATTCTATCTGGAAGAATGCAATGGTAGTGTGCAGCGGGGAATCAAAAGGTTAATACCAGTGGATTACATAGAATAATTAAATGGCTTTTAACCTTAGTTTGAACGTGCCAATCCCGCCTCGTTTGTTTTGCTTTTTATTTTTGGATGGTTCTTCGAGTTTACAACACAACATTTTCAAAATGTTGCATTGCCTTCTTAACTTCTTTTTATGCCGTAAGTGCAAAATTGGCACGTAAAACGAACTTTTGCATGATTAAAAACCGCATCTCACACAATAACTGCTTGTTTTTGCCATCTTCGGTGTGCAACAGATTCTCGTTCGCGCATCGTGGCACATTCAGCGTTTTTGTGCTGTACCACGCTTGACAGTACCTGCAATGGAAAATTCTCAAGTGCTCTCTGGAAACCCTAAGCTGAAAGCAAAGTGTATGACAATCTGTACTATGAATTTTTAACACCATTATCAGTATTGTGTGCTGTCTTAATTTGTATTTTTGTTTTTGCTGTCTTTATCCTTTTAGTTGAAAACTATAATGCATAGATTATTAGCGCGTTACAAGTGGTAAAAGGTAAAGGGTAAAGGTAGTCCCATAGCCTTGTGGCCGTAGGGGAGCGTAATGTTGGAGATCACACTTATCTTGGGCCAGCGTAATGAGGGTGATGCCCATCTCTCTCCCTCGCTGCTTTACCTTCCCCACCCTTAAGAGAGTAGGTACTCAATCACAGTTGAGTCAACTGGGGACGTTATTATTTGTCGCTTCACGTTTTGCGGTCACTCATTGTTTGTGTACGAGGTCTGTTGGATCAGCTTGGGAATGTTGGACGCTTTCTGCCGGGTGGTCACTAGGGCTTCCTATGATGTTATTATTTAGCACTATAGGCATTTTATATGTATGTGTTTTGTTGATGATTTATAATGATGTTTGTATTCTATTTTGTTTTTGTAACCGGGGGTTCGAGTAGTTGGGGTAAAGCCTCAGCCGTCCCCTGCGTGGGATGTCTTTATTGTAAAGTGACTGGCCGGTGGAGGGCATTCAATTTTCCCACTAGGGTTGTTTCGGCAGATCTTTTATGCGGATTGGGGGTTGTCCGGTCCTGATTTGGCTCGGAAGAGTCCGCTGGACCTAAAGCAACAATCAATCAATCAATCAATCAATCCAAGTGCTAACCGCACTGGACGATGCCTAACTTGCGACACAGTAGCGAGTGCTCCAACCACTGCGCTATCCGACACCCGCTACAAGTGACAATCAGCGAATCAATCAAGTTGTTACTTAAAAGGGTTACATACATCTAGCTTAAACTTTCTTAGGAATTTTACCGTGAGAAGGGGAAGGACCAAAAGTATAGGAGGAAAGAAGAAGAAGAAAAGACTACTAATGTAATTTATCTGTCTTTTCCCTTGTTTCAAGTGGACTGCTTATCTCTCTACAGGTTTCAGGATACCGCCGTCTCCTGAGAATTATTTTATTACTTCTAGTCTAGCGATCTAGGGGAAAAAATACTTATCCCCTCTCCCCTCCCCCACCCTTTCCTCCTTACCCCCCTCCCCATCTGTCTTATGAAGTAGCGTTTTTTCCGAAAACGAGAGCCCAGAATCTGCAGATACTATCTGTCGAAATTTTCATTCGATTTACACACACACAAACACACACTCAATAATGTTTTCTACTAGCAGGTGTGTACGTGTGTGTGTGTGTGGGTGTGGGTGAAGGGGTAGGGGAGGAGGGAGATAAGGAGGGACAGAGAGAGATGTTTTTTTTGTTTTCTGTGTGCGGCATTGCCTGTGTACAGATTTAATAGAGAAACAGAAGAATATATTATTATTATTATTATTATTATTATTATTATTATTATTATTATTATTATTATTATTATTATTATTTTTATTATTATTATTATTAATGTGCTGCAAAGGCATGGAGATCGCTATTAAAAAGCGGAAAGGAAATCGAATTTGTATTTGTGAAATTTTAGATAGATTGCGTCCAATATTATTATTTAAGGGAGGAAGGAAACCTTCGGTGACCTCTATAATCTCGTACCTAACCCACTGCACCACGAGGCCACCCCTATGTTAAAACTTAGCGTAGGGAGTTTGACGTGAATGGGAGAGACCTTAAGTCACCACAATGAGCTAATTATCTGAAATCTAGACTTGCACATGGTTTTTTGGATAGATAGATAGCTTTGGATAATCATAAGTCTTTCTTATTCTTGTTTGAAAAAAAGCTGTTTATCGATACATTTATGTGCTGTTTGTACATATCCTTTATGCGAAACCGATTTCGGCCAGTGATCATTCCGCAAAGCACAAAGAGGGTTACCGACCCTCCTGTTTGGCTTTGCGGCCAACGTACTGATATTATCCTTCTATACTTTCATATTCCGAGTGCTTCGTTTGCAGCCAGGAAAAAACGTGGTCGTTGTATGTTCCTGCGCGATGTTTTCATATTTCTGGTTGCGTTTTGTTTAGCTTTGCTTTGCGTTGTTCAGCTAGTCTTGCGCTGAATCGCCAGGATTTTTAATTTGATATCCTTGATCACCTTGGCATTATTTCAAGAACTGGAGAAGAAATGTGTAAGAAGTGGAACAATCGCGCACTAGACACCCGCAAAAACATACACTGACAAAGTGGGAGTTGGAGAGAGGGAGAAAAGATATGGGAGAAGAGAGAGAGTGTGTGTGTGTGCGTGCGTGCGTGTGCATGTGAAAGAAGTCCCAGACTTATCTAAACTCAATTTAGCCTGCATTTTATAATAGCGCAAAACTCCACTTCAAAGAGCGGTGCTTTGGGTGCTCGTATTCTCATACACTTAACTTACCCCTTCAAGCCAGTATATAACACCACTGCTAATGGAGTTTTAAAAAAAATCAAGACCAGATCATGGTTACCAAAGTAACGCTAGTTATGCTGGTGCAACGCTTTTTAACGATATAATTACCGCTTAATTTCAATCGGGCCTGCAGCTTCACTGTTTTAGTGTTTAAAATGTGCAGTTTTAAATCCACCCATAGTTAATTCGTCTCATGAATTGTTAAAATCCCCTTGTCTTTTGCTATTGTGTGTTGAAATTCATCTTCAAATATGAAGAATTTTATAAGATGCTGTTTTAAGCAGGTAAGTAAAGTTTGGATTGTTTTTTTTTTAACTTAACAGTGTAAAATGTAAGTCGACTATTAGAGCTTTGAAATACAGAGAGGATTAAAGTGGTTGATGTGGTAGGTAAAACATTGCCACAATAGTAGAATAAAATACCGCAGAGTACCGAGTCTTAAGAGTTCTACTGATATATATACATATATATATATATATATATATATATATATATATATATATATATATATATATATATATATATATATATATATATATATATATATATATATATAATGCTAAAAAGGTCCAAGCTTAGCTTTACGTAGCATGTTATTTTCACCTTTGGTAAGAGTGGTGTTGAGCATTGAAGTTGGACGGACAGACAACATATAATAATAATAAGAAGAAAAAAGTGGTTAAATAGACCTCAGAATAAGGATACCTCAGGACAGGTGGGGAGATAATTGATGTGAACGGTGAAACATGAAACTAGCAATAGATTTTAAAATTGAGCATTGAATTACTGGTTGTCAGGCGCTGTCAGTGTATTTTAGAAGAACATAAAACACTTGAGGAAATCGACATTACGGCAACAACAGCATGCACGTATATATATACGCACGCAAACAACCACGATCGACGCCACACACTCACACGAACGCACGCAAGAAAACACTCGCTCGCGCACACACGCATGTAAACACACGCTCTCTCTCTCTCTCTCTCTTTCACACATACACACAGATGCGCGCGCATTCACATGCATTTATACCAAAATCAATCGCTAACGAACGAGAGAGAGAGAGAGAGAGAGAGAGAGAGAGAGAGAGAGAGAGAGAGAGGAGGTAGCTAGAATAATGAGTTATATAGGAGTGAGTTGTGTGGAGGGGGAAGTGACGGAGCTGGAAGGGGGGAGTGCTGGAGTTGGAGGGGCGTAAGAAACCCGCTCAAATCACAGCACGAGTCTGCCATTACCACTTCCTCTTTAATTATAAAAGACTGGGAGTAGGCTAGGGTGGTTGGAAAGTGGCAATTAAGATAGCAGCAAGATGTTTCAGAGTTTATTGTTTCGCTTTCGACGTTGTGGAGGCTTGTTTTGTTATCGTTGGCAGGTTCTGTGTCGTAATGTCAGCTGATGCTGTTGTATAGTCTAAAGTTAAAATGACAGCAGCGAGGTTTGATATTAGTTACTGATAACTAAGGAAAATTGTTATCCGCCCGCTGACGACATCAAACCATCGTTATACTATAGCTTTTCGTCATCACTCCACACCATCAATAAGCCACACACCGTATCCATCTACAGTAAACCTACAGAAGATTATTTAATTGAAGAAGTTGTATCTATCTACTAGTGTATTCGTTTGTATTGGTACGTCTTTTCTAGACTTCTTTATCTTTTTTTAACACTATAATTAATAGAGGGGAGAAACCCCCCCCCCCCCACTTAATTTTAAAGGTAAACGTATACGTTTTATGTGTAATTGGTACAACGTTATACTTTTCTCATCCATGTAAATTGTTTGTAATGGTCTGTTTTGCCTCATGTTGACTAGATATAGACGACAATTTAGAGAGTATGAACTATATCTTGAAGCGAAGTTGTGTTTGGCAGAATTGAATCATTTCTCACGCGCAACCCAAACGCACCTGAAACTATTCTTTTGCCAGAACTTTAGATCTATATAGATTTGTGTTCCTAAACATAGAATCTGCCTGGTTTTGTTGTTTCATCCTTCTCAGTCTTTTCTTTTACGCCCTGAGCATGTTGCCGGACTGGAGTTGTGTGCAGTACAAGTCTATATCATCATCACGATCATCTGCAAAAGTTACCTACTGAAATTATGGTTTTGGTAGAGAAAGCAACCCAATGGTTTATGGGACAGACAACACTTACAGATGTTGTGTTTATAGCTGATTTAGTGCTTTGGAAGGAGTTGAGGTGGCTCATAAAAATGATAAAATCTGATAGGCTGAGTAGAAGGAAGTTGCAAGAAAGCCTTTTTTCACCATGGGTGGCCACCAGGAGACGCTGGCATGCAACAGGTGGAAGCTGTGCATGGATGTACACATTCTAAGTTATAAGGATGGGGTGAGCCCGAACCTTCTCCCTCTTGTCCTGGGTGACGCTTTACTACGGCTCCACCGTTTTTTCTGGTAAGTCTGTATCATGATAGGCGACGAAGTCCGTTGTATTATGAAACTTGTGGACGTTTTCATACGGATGGGTATAATTATGTGAAAAAAGAGGAAGGAATGATAACGATGATGATGATGATGGTGATGATGATGATGATGATGATGATGATGATGATGATGATGATGATGATGATGATGATGATGATTGCCACGGCGACGATGACAGTGATTTCCCAGATAATTATGATGATGATGGTATCGATACAGAAGGAGAGAGAAGAACTATGTCACCAGTGGATCAATTGATGCAGTGTGCATGTCTGCTGAGATTGAATTAGCATTTTGCGCAGAAGAATCGATCAATTTGATGTCGGTGACAGTCCATTTGATCCCAATCGAGATTGCGCTTTGAATCGAAAACGGCGTAATGGAAATAAAAAAGAACGACCATTAGATTAAGAAAGAAGAAAAATAAAGAATAAAAAGTTTTTGATTGTTATCGTCACAGCACGCATCCGGGTGGTGATGATGATGGAGAGAGAGAGAGAGAGAGAGAGAGAGAGAGAGAGAGAGAGATTGGTTGATTGATTGATTGATTGTTTGCCGACGTGGGAAATTTGGTTGAATGAGTACAAGAATTAACATCAGTTCGCTTTATCTAGGTTGATTGATAGTGGGATATTTATGAATGACGACAGAGATTCAGTACGAGCAAACTGCTAAACTCAAGATGAAGATTAGAAAGAGAGATGGTGTTGACGATATTTGCATGGATTTGTGTGTTTGTTTCGTGTTGGCATGATCTCTGAAGTGTTACCACAATTGCTGTGATCTCTAGAATATTATTACAAACATGCATTAAATATTTAGAGAGGGGGGGGGGGGGGGGGCGCTTATCGCAGTGGCAAAAGACAGGCAGAAGACAGACAAGCTCAGAAAAAGGGTGGGGGTGGTGGGGGAAGAGAGGGTTTACCATCGTGGAAAGGAGACACGTTTTGCTAACATGATAAGCCGTAAGATTAACAGGTGTTTGCAGTCCGTGTTAAAATAAGATCCTCGTATTTCTGATCTCTGGCGTATTATCACGCTGCCTGGATTAAATAATATTTGTCTTTTAGGACAGGTGGTTACAGATTCATGTGGTAAAATCGACTTATTATCGTGCTGATTGCTGCAGTGTTAATCACACGTATGGAGTAAGTAATGATTGCGTTAATTCATCCCATCTTGCACCAGTGTGTCAGTTTGCTACCGTCGTCAATTTACCGTTCTTTTTTCAGGACCTTAATTTTGACCTAGTTTTCGGTTTCCAAAAGCCACGCATGTAGGCTGAAATATAGAAAAGAGGCGCCAGCCCACTCTGAAACTACTTTCATCACCATCCACACATTATTTACAATTTTATATATATTGATATTTCAAAAAAATTATTTAATATAGATCTCGATATTTTCGTAACACACACACACGCACACACACACACCCACGCACACACGCACACACACACACACACACACACACAACAAAACAAAACATTTTCATCAACTTTATAGGAATGAAAGTGTTAAATGAACTTCTTTCTTGATGTGTAAAAAAATGTCTCATCACAAAATGATCCTGTTAAAAGGAAAGTCTGGTCTGCGGTATAGCTTTTTCTCTCCCATAAGTTGTAATTATTTGGTCATTTTTATTCCTAGCGTTTGGGAGTAGTAAAAGATCATTACACAACATACATTTTTCCTGTCGATCAGCAAAGAAAAAGAAGGAAAAGGGGGGAGGGTGTACAGGGAGGAGGAAGAGGATAAGAAGATATATTTATTTACGAGGAGGAAGACGAAGAAAAGAGGATGAGGAGAGAAGGAAAAAAAAACACTTTTCTAATAGGAACGTGGCATGCAAGATTTATCAAAATCCAATCTTCAGCAATGTACTAAATGCGCATGAACGTATATTTTGAAAAGGGAGGTAAACATAGGATTAAGAAGAAAAAAGACGTAATAGGAAGAAGACAAAGAAAGAAGCAAATGAATACATACATGTGTGAACTGATGAGATGATGGAGCTCTGTCCTAGTTCAGTGGTAGAGCGTTCGATTGGCACACCGAATCCCGGGATGGGGCATATAATTATAAAAGTGGCCATTTTCACTGTCCATCTTATCAGTATGATTCCTCTGGTGATTCAGTGTTGCTTTAGGTCCCTAACCCTTCTTTCCTGAGTTGGTTATTCCCGTCTACCATAAAGCCAAAGGTGGCCGTGGGTGTAGACGTCAAACTTCAATTTTTGTTCAGGATGGAGCTATTAAAACTATTAACAACCTCTTCCTGTCGAGAAAATTGCTGGGTAAATGTACGCGTGTGCACACACACACACACACGTACACATACAAAAAGACTGAGAGAGAGAGTGAGTGAGTGAGTGAGTGAATGAATGAATGAATGAGTTTTAGTTAGAAGAAGAGGGGAGACGAAGAACAGTGACGCTCTTCATCGGCGCATCTGCTGTGTTTTTTCTCAGTAATTATTTGAATTAAGTGTACATCAGTGTATTTTCAGGATCCATTCTCCATGCCTGCCTGCACAGAAGCCTTTTAATTTTCCTTTTCTTGCTTAAAATGGTGGCCTTGTGTTGCTATGTTGTTGGTTTTTTACATGGTGACGTGGGAAGGACAGAGGTTGTCCCTCTTTCACATTCTACTTCTACTTATGCTTGTATTTCATCATCCTCATCCTCCTCATCCTCATCCTCCTCCTCATCATCATCAAACATCATCATCATCATCATCATCATCATCATCATCATCTTCTTCTTCTTCTTCTTCTTCTTCTTCTTCTAGCTGGAAGAAACAGTCTAACTGAAATGAATGTCTGCTTTTACAATATGGCGTTCTTATCAGATTTGTTTAAAGTCGCACCGAGGGCAAACGCGCGGCTGTTAGATTATAATCACAAACGGAAGAAAAAACCAGATGTGTGTGTGTATGTATATACGTGTGTGTGTGACAGGGTTTTCACATTTTACTTTTGTTTAGAAAGGGAAAACCTGAAGACTCCAGGGAGACTCTCAGACTATGAACATGACTTTTGTTTTGACGCCTACGGGTGGATGTTATAATAAGAGACAACAAGTTTAAAATTAGTAATAATTACTAATTTCACTCTTTGAGGTGACAAACTTACAGAAATATGTGGGTGTCTGTTGTTTTAGTCTCTGCGAAGTTTTTTTTCCAATTAGCTTAAACAATTGCAGGAAGAGAAAATATGTAGAAAGAAATGAAGGAAATAAATGGATTTACAGAAACGTTGAAGAAATAAAAAGGTCAGATGGAAAAAGAGAATAAGGCTTGTAGATTAATAGAGACGAAATTGAAAAGAATATAGAACATATTTTGGAAATGAACTATACAGAAAAAGAGTAATGTCGAAAACCACTTGAGTCTACAGAGTGTGGAAGAAAGAAACAACATCAGTAAGATAGAGCGAGGTAAACGCAGTAAACGAAACAAAAGCACTAATTTAGAATCATGGATTAAACCAGTAAATTGAAGACAAAATGAATGTAGAATGGTACGAAACCAGTACGGCACTACCACATAGCAGAATAGAGACAAATCCAAGATTACACTACAGAAAGAATGGTAAGAAAATGGACTAAAACAATAAATGGAAACAGAAAGAATGTAGACAGACTGAAAGGAACGAAGGAAGGCGGAGGAGGAAGCTCTTACAATCCACTAAAAGCAAGGTTTGGATGACACAGATGTTTGGAGTCAAAGCTTTTTTTGTTGTTGTTGTTGTTGTTGTTGTTGTTGAAAGTTTTGTGTTTTGTTCCTTTCAGTAACGCAAACCTGTCACACTCGCACACCATTATCTACTAACAGATGTACAAACAAGAATTGTCAACAACTTTGCTTCCTGGTGTTTCACACACGTCACGTTATCCACTGACGTCCTCTAACAACCTTCACTACAAAGAATAAGATGAATACTTCCAAATTATATTGTCGCATTCTCATTACCCACGAAAACTGTTTTCAAAGTGTTTCATTTCATTTTATTTTATTTTAAACATTGTTCTCTACCTTTCTTTCTTTTCTTTTGATTTCTTTCTTTCTTTTTTCTTTCTTTCTTTCTTTCTTTCTTTCTTTCTTTCTTCTTTCTTTCTTTCTTTCTTTCTTTCTTTCTTTCTTCTTTCTTTCTTTCTTTAATTTTGATTCTATTCCTTTCTTTATTTATTACTTTCGTCTTTATTTGCACTCCAATCTTTTTTCTCTTTCTTTCTTCCTTTCCTGTTGACTTACTTTCTTTCTCTCTGTTTTGTCTTTTCTTTTTGCCTTTCTTTCCTTACCTTTAAACTCAGCACAAATAAGTGAGATTTGAAGGCGCCAGACATCTTCCAGGTTTAGTTGCTACATTCTTCTTTCTAGAATAGAATTATAATTTATATTACCAGTTTCATTCCAGCAGTAAACAGAGCCACTATGTTACGAAATTCACTTTCCACTACTGATTCAGGCGTCATACGTCTTCGTTTCATCTTGTTGTTGTCGTATTTTGTTGTTGTTGTTGTTGTTGTTGTTGTTGTTGTTGTTGTTGTTGTTGTTGTTCTTCTTCTTCTTCTTCTTCTTCTTCTTCTTCTTCTTCTTCTTCTTCTTCTTCTTCTTCTTCTTCTTCTTCTTCTTCTTCTTCTTCTCCTCCTTCTCCTCCTCCTCCTCTTCCTCCTCCTTCTCCTCCTCCTCTTCCTCATCCTATCACCTCCATGTACCGAGTGCTCTGTTTACGTTTACCTCTATCTTGATTTACCCCCGTTGGGTTCTTTCGCACATTCTCGCAATCCGCCTCCCCCTTCTTTTGAAGGCTAAAGGATTTAATTCATAAGACTTCAGAGAGATTTTTTTAGAGTATATATACTTGTTCTTTTTTGTGGCGTATTAGGATTTCAAAGTAATCTGATATCTTGAAGATTTAAACCTCTTCAGCTGTTCGTACCTCCACAAGAATTTGATGTAACTCTATCAGTTCCATCTCTGCTATCTTGATCTCGACTTTTCTTGTTTATTTGGATTCTTTCATATTAACAGTGATAGTATTTCTGTCATGCTTTCTCGGGGAGTGTTTTTCATTGATCTGTCGCTTGAGTTTTCCGTTTTATGCTTTCATTTACTTCTATCAAATGGTTTGAGTTTGCGAATTTCTCTGATTATGTGAAGAGATAGCCTTTTCTTTATCATACAGTTGTGTAATGCTATCATATGTACGCACTGCCTCCCCGCCTCTCGCTTCACACATCTCATCCCTCCTTACGCCATTGCCGTTTTAATATCTCTTGTTTCTCCAAATCCTTGTATTTCCTTTCGTCCTTACCGTCACATTTTTAAAGGTTCTTCTGGTTTACACAAAATGACCTGAGAGTGAAGTCATGATGTAAACCTTTCTTGGTAACCCCTGTTCCCCGCCGAAGGTTTCTTTAATAGTCTCCCAGGTTATTAAACTTGTAAAGCCTATATTGTACGTTTTGTGGTTTGCTATTATGTCTGTCCTTATCCCTGAGTTTGACAGCTTAAAAGGCTACATACATTAGTATATCGTTGATATTTTTCGGGGTGCTATTATAACTGTCCTCCATCCTGCCTCCTCTTGAGCATTGGAATTTGAAAAAAAGAAGAGAAGATCTTGCGGATGTATTTAGCTTTGTTTTATCCTTTTAAAGATCTCCGTGTTTCGTTAAAAAACAACAACTAAGAGATGCATTGATATAGCTGTAAAACCTACTAGATCATAGTTTTTGTGATATGCTATTACGTTTTTCCTCGCTGCTTCCTCCTCTTTCTTAGTGCGAGTCATTTTCTTTGTTATTTGTGTGAAACCCCCCTTGTTTATGTCATCACACTTTTAAGGGTCCTTTTTCCATTCAGAAGACCTGATGGTGTAAACAAGTAGTTGTCAGTAAGTTTTCAGCACATATGTTTGTTGTATGCATATGTCTTTCCGTCCACCTACCTCCACTGACCTCCTTCCCCTTCCTATGGCAGTCTTTTCTTATTTGATTTTACATCCCTTTCCCCATATATGCTCTCTCATACAAAGACAGGAAGCTCGTTTTATTCATAGAACTTTTCATCTAACCTTTTCGCACTCTAAGGGTGGTGTGAACATGTAACTTGTTATCCTACCCTCGTGTACGTTTTCCTCTGCCATATTATCATAATATTTTATTGATTTAGTTTTATTTATTTATTAATGTACTTATTTATTTATTTATTTATTAGTTTTTTATGTAGCGCTTTTCAAGCTCAAGAGCTGCTCAAGGTGCTGGCCAATACAATATCCAACTCGAGCCGCCCGAAGCTTATAGATTGTATGGCGCACGGTGTAGCAGATAGGTCGAGGTTTACGTCGCCTCTCCACCGTGCTCCTCCTATATGGCAGACTTTTCTTCTTAAATGTTATCTTCCACTCCCGCCACGTATGCTACCTCCTCTTGATGCAGGCAAGTCTTTTTTTCTTAAAATTATTTTCTCCCGTCTCTCTATATATGTCTGTCTCTTACATTCTCTGTGCCTATCCCTTTATCTCTCTCCATCGGGTTGCCTGGCGGTTTTGGAAGGGTGTCGTTCATTCATAAAACCTTGGGGAATTTGCGGGTCTGGTTTAAAAGTGTTTTAGGAATCTGGTTTTGTTGTGAGGCATTTTTAGTGGCAAAGCGAGAGCGCGTGTGGGAGGATTTGTGTGTTCAAGGACAAACGCGACTTTCTCTTCCCTCCCAGTCTCTCCCCCCACCCCAGCCCACTTTATCCCCTTCCTCCGTCTCCCTCCTCCCCCCTATATATGTACATTTCGTTCTTGCTCCTTTGTGCTTTTCCTCATCATCACCACACCCCCTTTTTAACGCTCCATCTGTTAGGGTTTCCGTGCTTCTATTGGTGTCCCTTTTTTCTTAAATGCCTTAAATGTGCTACGCTTTTTTTCTTCTTGCTCTCTCCACTTTTTCCTCTTCTGGCACCCCTACCCCACCCCACCCCCCACCCATCTCCATTTTTCCAACATCTGTGGAAACTGTTCTCTCATTCTGCCCAGCTCCTCAGAAGGCATAAGCCCGCGCAATTCTGTCATGCGTTTAACATGTTTATGCTTGCAACAATATTTTTTATGAAGTATAATAAAATGATACTTTCTTTAAATATTTTCTGTAATGGTTTGGTTTGTGCATACTAAGCAGCTTTCTTATGAATATTTGAAAGAATGAATGAATGAATGAAACCTAATAATTAAATTAGTTAATGTTTATTCACAACGGAGTGATGTTAGGTTAAATATTTGATTATATATTATAATTATGTTTTTACGTGCGGTGCTGTTGTTAATGTGAATTCTTCATGTAGGATACAAGTTGTGTTGTATTGGGTTGGTTGTTTGGGATCGGTTTGGAATGCATTCGATCGTGCTGTACTGAACAACTCTTAGCTAATAAATGCTGCTAAGTCAAACTATTTCTTTTAGCTTTACTTAATTGCAATATCTTCTTCCACTGTTTTCACACTGTTCCGCTAAAGACAACAGCCAGTTTAGTATTACTATGACATTGTTATGCAGGGTTGAATGTTTGAAATGTCTTATAGAAATGGAGGATATTTATAACTTGGAGTAGAATGTATGGGAAAGAAAGTCATAATCCCTGTTTCCAGTGTTTAGTTATTAAAGAAAATGATTGGGTGACTCGACGGTTCATAGCTATACACAATGCTAAAACTTGTAGCGGACGTTGTGTTGAGCGATTTGTGTTTGAACCCGAATTCTGCCGACTAGCTTGCGCATGTTGAAGGTGCCTTAACGCCCTGAATAGTTAGCTTCTTTGATCTGGAAAATGCGCTATTTTGTAATGTAAGAACAAGCCAATAATTATTAAGCTTAGTAATCTTTCTTTCTCCGACAAGCTACAACATCATAAACAGCTATCACGTATTGTAAGTTAGTCGCTTCATGCCTACAGCGACGTAGGACATTGGAATTAAGGTTCATACTTGGCCGTTAAGTTAGAGCGTTCGGCTCGACATGCATACATTACTATAGAAGTGCAAGACCTGGTTACGGTGTAATGACATATCACTGCTATCTAGGAGACGTTATATCTGTCAGTGTATATTTCAACAACGGAACGAAACTCAGAAGTGCAACCTGCACGTACGATATCCCAATGGATTATGGGTCTGTTTTCCCGCAATCAGTCCAGTAATATGAATGGAACATGGTGGCAGTACTTTTTAAGAACGCGTGCATTAAACAAAGCTTGAGTGTGGATATATGTTGCAAAGTTGTGTCAATACTAGGAAAGAATAATGTACGCACTTTGCACATTTTGGTTGCATTGGCAATGTATGCAGATCCACGTATTAATGCAAATACAGTTCTGCGACATTGTAATGCAGAATTAAATCTCCATGCAGTCAGCCAATGTAGTGAGTGATACAAGCATATAGCCAGCGTCTTCCCAACCCCAAACCCCATCCATACCACCATCCTTTCCATTTTCTTCGAGTTGTAATGGTCCCGCTTGTACATGTATATATATATGTATGTTGGATACTTTATATCAGGGGTGTCAAACTCGATCGCCCAGCGGACCAAAACTCAAATCACTCATAAGTTTGAGGGACTTAACATGATAAACATTCAATAATAATAACTGAACGTTGCTAGGTTATTGTAACGACGAAATCCACTCACTACACAACTTTTATTTTCACTTATTCTGATCAAAGCGAGAACGCACTGAGGTAGCCTGTCGTTCGGCAATGCTGCTAATTAGGGAATTTGATTTGCAGGGTCTTTGAAAAAATTTTCTGCCTAAATTTGTCTCTCGGGCCGGATATAATTGTACACCGGGCCTGATATGGCCCGCTGGCCCTAAGTTTGACACATGTGCTTTAGATTGTACTTGTCATGGAAAATTAATAATCTCTGTGATTGATCGGTGCTTTATATCTATTTATTGGAAACCTTCACGCCATTGTATATTCATTTTTCGTCTTACTACTCTTATATTTGATTTATAGGGGAGTTCTAGATCTTAAAGCAACAAGTAGGGTCTTGAGACCAAGCGAGGCAGGCGATTTATCATGGGGTCAATAGCATCTAAAGCTTTCTCCCCGCCTTCATGAATGTAGATGAAGTAGTGGCCGTTAGGATAGGAGGTATGTGTAGGCCTAGGGCTGCACTTTCTATTATGCATGCGGTATGTGCTGCAAAGTATCTTAATAAGAGAGACTTATCCGAAGTATTATAGTTTTATTCTTAGTAATATATAAAAATTCAAGTACAGCACTTACATTTATTACATTTATTACATTTACATTATACTTATATTTTAAATTTTTAATTTGTTTTATTACGTTTTCTTTTGAATGTTGTCATAAAGTATTGGTCGGCAAATTTGTGTTTGAATACATTAATATGTATGTCGCGCTGAATATGTGTAAATTACGCCTTGGTGTATGTGATGTGATGAGGTGTTGACTTCAGATGAAATCTCACAATTTTATTCAGGCTTATGATGTATAAAATTGTTCTTTTGTCATGGTTTTCAAGTAATATTGTGTTGATTTGAGAGAGAGAGACAGAGAGAGAGAGAGAGAGACAGGCAGACAGACAGACAGACAGAGACCGAGAATACAGAATCTTGTCTTGTGCGCGCGTTTTTTTTTTTTTTTTTTTTTTTTTATGGAATCAAATAATTGTAGAGGAATGCTTTTCCCGGTCGTTGTTCAATAATTGGAAGAGGCGAATACGCTTTATGAAACGGAAAACGTTAATGAGGGTCTTGAAATCGTGTAGGGATCAAAAGATTCTACTTTTATGCTTAATTTTAAGAAATTGTTCTTTTCGTAATGGTCGATAACTCCTCCATTATTTTATATCATAGCACTCTTTTTGAACAATCTCAACCCACAACCACACATACACCCACCAACCCATCCTCCACACACACAAACGCACTTCTCTCTCTCTCTCTCTTTCTCTCTCTCTCGTACACAAAAATACTTCTCTCTCTCCTTCTCTTTCTTTCTCTCGCACACTTACCCTCCATCCCTCACAGTAAACATCTCCCTTTTTGTTTTACTGTTAGCAACTCTCATTACCAACTATTGTTCCATTATTATATCTACTAGTGCCCAACAACAGGGGTGACCGCTCTGACAAGAATTAAACGGGATCAAAGTTATTCTCGAAGCATTCATTAATATGTTATGAATGTGATTTGTATACATATGAATTCATGAATATAGTTGAAAAGACTAATATGATTAGTTTGAAACGGAGAAATGAACTGAAGATGAGAAGATTTTGTTCTGTCATGGACATTCTAAGATCAATAGGAATGTCTGAGTCAGAATCAGTCAGTTTCAGTATTGGTAGTTCATTGATTTCTTCAACAACAGAATTTATGTGGTGAACAAGATTGTTCGAAGAAGGTATTTTGAAAAGTGCCAATCATCAAGATTGTCATGACCATAATAACTTATTATATTTTGTTTTGTTTGTTACAAAGTACGAATTCTATTGATGGGCCATTTTATCAGCAATGTTTGGTGAGAACAGTGACAGTTTCTAACACACACGGACAGATAAATTGTCAGTGATTTTTTTTTTCAAAACGGAGGTTTAATATTCGGGAAAAAAGATGTTTGAGGTTATTAAGCGTCCAGAGTAGCTTGTTCTCTGCTTTGCCCTAGGGACAGTATTTGCCTGTCGGCCGACTGCTAAAAGATGAACAACAGGAGTCTTTCAGTTCTTTCCGATCAGTCTTTTAACAGATCTCTAATCCTCTGCTTGTTTCTTTGCCCTTTTTTTCAGTTTATGATAACATCTTTATCCCATATGTCAATGGAAACTGCTGGTGTTATGTACTCGCTTCACCACACTTGCAACAACGCTTGCATCAACTATTTTCGTCTTGGGCGACATGGGTTTGACCCTGGTGTCACCAAATCATTCTTTGATTTCCTTTTGCGGGATCTCTGTGGCCAGCGCCTTTAACCCCTTTTTGAACTGAAAAGTATAAATAAACAACCAAGAACTGTGGCACACTGGTGGTAGTAATTCTTTCCATATTTTTTCTCCCTTCTCTTCACTTAGCTAATGCATGACACGTTTGTACCATCTGCAATACACGACGTAGAGGTCGATAACACCCCACCTCTCTACCCCCCTCCTCCCGTCCCCTCCTCCCTTTGTCCTAGACTATCCCCCCCACCCCCCTCCCATTCTACTGACTTTTCTGTGTTTCTGGCAATCATTTAAAGCAGTACACGCTTAGTTCCATGTGCTATTAGTACACAAAGTGACAACTAAAAACGACTGATGTCAAGTTTAGTAGTTCAAGCTGATATATCAAAGAAAGTGGTCACATAGTAGTAGCCTTAATGTAATAATTATTTTCTCTTCATCCCTGATACAATTTGATGAACAACATAGCTCTGACATACAGTGCTGTGGAGATGCCACTCAGTTTCCGAGAGCCTTAACTTCTCTGCTTCTAGTTGTGACCTTTGCGCTTATCATAGTATCAGAGTCTGCGTAACCCCAACACAGCTGATTCACAGTTTGCACAACTGGAGACGGAAGAGCCTAAATATAAACTATATAACAAAACTGAGTGAAACCTTGCATAAGTAGTAAAATTGTGCTTTACGCCCTATGGCACAACGAGGTGTACATAGGTATATGTACCTCGCAGAAAACCACTTTTGGGTATATTTTATATAAGGTTCTATGGACCTAGAGATAACTCGGTCTCGCTGTGCTCTCTCTGTCATAAACTGACTCCCACGGGTAGTACTGGGAACTTGCTTGGGTCAGGTTACTCTGACAGACGTGCTTTACGTACACTTTGCTCATGTAACACCCTGTAGAGAGTAAACGCAGAATTTAGTTCTCGCTTTTACGAATACTCCTAGCAAGAGTAGCAAGATTTAGTTCTCAGAGCACAGTAAACTTGAACAAGACGATAACATCCTTTTATATTTTACTGGATTCAAGCTGTTTACCCAGCTGTTTTTGAACAATTGCAGGAATGTTTTTATTGAAACCCCCACCCAACCCCCTTTCTTCCTACCCCTTCATCGAAAAGCAAATTAAACAACGCTATGTCAGCCTTGGTAACAGGACATTGAGATTTTGAATAAGCTTTAGTGTTGAGGGGTGAGGTGTGCTGGGAGGAAGGGAGAGTGGGTGGGTCGGCACCATATAGTAATATGAATGCTTAGGGTCGGGGAAAAAGCAGTTAAAACTCCAAGAGGTTCACACCACTCCCTCTTGCTAGGGCACTGGGCTATAGGGTTAATACTGATCTGTTTACCACGTGCGTCCCAAACAACAACGTGCGTCCCACCCTTTGTCTGGATCTCAGGAATATGCTTAGAGGAGACCAGAAGCCCCGGAATTTTTTAATCGTTGTAGGAAAATCACACACCTCCCAGTCTAAGATTCTTTGTCTGCATCTGGAATTATACATGTAGAAAGGTTCTCTCTCTCTCTCTCTCTCTCTCTCTCTCTCTCTCTCTCTCTCTCTCTCTCTCTCTCGATTAGATAGATAGATAGATAGATAGATAGATAGATTAGATTAGATTAGATTAGATTAGATTAGATTATTAGATTAGGTTAGATTAGATTATTAGATTAGGTTAGATTAGATTATTACATAAGGTTAGATTAGATAGATACCTTTCTACATTTTACCATGAGAACGTCTCATGGAGAAGCTATACACAGTGAATGTAGTTATATGATGTGTTCCTTCATTGCCTACATCTCTCGATATTTTGTGAAGAAATCTCGTAATTTAACATGAGTTTTGAAATTTCTTGCCTATATTTTGCCAATCTTTGTCAGCAAATTCGAAAAAATAATATCTTGCGCCAAGCTTTCTTAAACCCTTCTATGTAAGCTTGATCACGTTTCATTTGTTTCCCGTCAGACGCAGTGTAGCCTAGAAAATTGAGTGACAAAACCTTTTGTATCCTGGCTTACTTTGCACTCCATTGTAGTTACCGTGATGTGAGAGGGGGAGTTGTTTGTTGTTTTGTAGATTATAGTCACACGACACTTTCGCATATAGGTGACTACTGGACCGATTTATACTGACACCAGCGGGCCAGTTGTTGGTAAAGGGGAAAATAATATGATCACACGTTGACCAATCCGGGATTCGAACCAGCGACCTTTCGGTTACTAGCAAGACGCTCTTACCAACTGAGCTCCCCGGCCCCACTAGAGAGGGGGAGGTACCTCTGTGACTTGAAATTAAATCCGAGGGTGATGCCTTCCACAACAACACGGACATTTTCTCTCTCGCTTTCTTTCTCTCTCGCTTTCTTTCTCTCTCTCTCTCTCTCTCTCTCTCTCTCTCTCTCTCTCTCTCTCTCTCTCTCTCTCTCTCTCTCTCTCTCTCTCTCCTCTCTCTTGTTCCAATTCCAAGATTTGATCTCTTCAAAAATAGTCTTGCTTATTCAGTTCCATTGCGTGGAATAACCTTCCTGAAGACCTCCGCACTCCAACATCTACCTTTACATCATTTAGAACACATCTCTTAAAACACATGAAAAGAATTAAATGAACATTAATTGTTGTAAATGGATAATAACAACGATAATTTTTTTTAATGATTTTATCTAATGATTACCTTGTTTATTTGTTTATTGTTCCATGATGTTGATGTTAATTTGTTGTAGTTAATAGTTATTGTTATAAACCCCAAGGGCAAGATGTACAAAAGCGCACGCAGCGCTTACTGTTTTTACCCTTGCAAAATAAAATTATCTTATTTTATCTTAGTTTATCTTATCTTATCTCTATCTCCATTATTGTTAGCATCATCATCAATATATTTCTTTACTCTAAGCCACAGCATTTGAAGTAATGTACATCCGTCATGCGCTCGTTGTATACTTCTTGTCATGGCAGCACACCCTCCAATCGTCGTAGTCATCGTCATCAACATCACTTACAACTACCATACAACTTTCTTACTACTCCACTACCATAATTATTTCTTGTGGAGGTTGCTCGTTATGACACTGCGGGTTAAGTATAGTAATGTACATAATCATGTAGTCTTAAGTCTGTGTAAACTAAGTCGTCTTGACATGGTGGCAGCAAGCCTTCCCACTCGGGGGCTCTGTGAATGCGATGATAGCCATCTTGTTTAGACTCGGACGTTTTGTGGGGCTTAGGGCTACAGTAGTGATTTCTGTCGCCGATAACAGCTCTGTGACTAAACAGAAGCTTATTCAGCTTTTATGTTGTATACTGTTCCAAGATTGTTCAGAGTTCTCCGTATGTTATTCTACTATTCAGCATTTTAGTCCTCTGCTGTATGTTATTCTGCTAACCAGCAATTTAGTACTCTGTATATTACTATACTATTCATCATTTAATATGTCGTACCTATCCTATCCTATCCTATCCCGTAACTCCGAGGTCGTAGGGGCACCGCAGATGATCGTTTAACCAGAGAGCTGGAATAAAGAGAGAGCCTGCTTTGCGTAGCGGACAAAAACCTCTCACCGCGCATGCGTCAAAGCCCGGTAGAAATGGAAACATCCGATTTTATGTTTTGACAGTACATGACACGGTGACAGTGGTGGTATACTTACAAAATGCCGAAAAACTAATGCGACAATCTGTTCTAGGCATTTTAAGGAAGAATGTTTCATACGCAGTAAGCAGGTGCGTTGTGGCCAAGTGGGCTAAGGCGGGACTAACTTGCCTTGTAACCAATGGCGCCTGACAGGTGTGGGTTCGATCCTGCATCGGGGCGTTATGTTTCTCCGAATATTATTTACTTTCGACTCGGGCAACGTCTCGGGGGTTTTCTCCGGGTACTCCCCAGCAAAATTTCAAAAAATTTCAAAAATTTAAAGAATTTCTAAATTTCAAAAAATCACAACTAATGTTTAGGTAGGTTGGGTTTGGGAGCGCTACAGGCTGCGACTACGCCTTCCACAGGCCCAGAATTTCCCGATAAAAAGGGACAATAAAGCATTAAAATCTAAAAAAAATCTAAATTATATTGTAATTATTTATTATATTTCTTTAAAAGGTAACAATGCTATAGCAATGTTCCAGACAATAGTATACATAATAATTTATAGTAATAGTACGCTATCTATCTATTGCTAAACTTTATAATTATTAGTAGCCATGTACATGTAGCTAATAATAATATCCCTAAATAACTGGTTAATTATAAGACAACATAAATTTATCGACCTACTTGGGACAAAAAACGAAAATATTAAATAAAAGAACGGAATATATTTCTAACCTCAACGATTTCGTCGAAGTTACCCATGAAGTTTGCTGACACATCCATTGTTGCAGACTAAACCGGAAGTGTTGATTTCCATCGGCCTTGCACTAAGGCTCAAACACGACCTTTTAAGCAGAGAAGCGTAGGGTTACACGCAAAGCAGGCTCTCTCTTTATTATAGCTCTCTGGTTTAACCAGCGTACTCCATCTTTCCCTGTCATCAGTAACCCTGATTGTTTCGCTCAGTGTCAAACCAGTTCATTTTCGAATGTTGTCCTCCCACCTCTTTTTCGGTCTCCCCCTTCTTCTACCTTCTTGCATTGTGCCTTGCAGGATGGCCTTTGCAAGACCTGATGATCTGGTGACGTGGCCATACCATCGGAGTTATGTAGTACAGTTAAAGATTTTATTTAGTCCCCCGTATGTTATTCCATTATTCAATATTTGTGTAGTAAATGCCAGATTGTACATAGTCTTATACCTGTACATACCAGAATACATGCAATACTGTTTCAATACTATAAACTGTCAATTTCAATCGAATATATTGCTTGAATAAAGGTATGCATCAGCAGTCTCTAATACTCCGATTATAGTATACTATTCCAGTAATATTCTCTAGTATTTCAAGACATTGTTCACATACAGAAGTGACATGACAGTACCGCGATAAGTAAGAACTTATCCCATTGTAAAGGAAGATGAACAGACTGTATGGAATCACTTGATGGTAGGGTGGTATTGTTGTTTAAGTTTATGGCAAAAAAATTATTTGTGTGGTATGATAGACAGAGAAAGCATTAATGTTGGTACCAGTTGTGTTTTTCTTGCAATTTTCACTTAACTCTTCACAGCAGTATAAGGTTGTTATGTGGTTACACTGGTAGTTGTTTATTTTCATACTTTGTAGAATCACAAATCTTCCTACCTTGCTTTGCCTCTTCCTCCTCCTCCTTTTAAATAATAATAAGAAGAATAATAAGAATAAGAATAAGAATAATGCATGCTATATATGCGTTTTTCCCCAAAGTACTAATCAGACTCAAAGCACGGCAATCTGTACCAACATACACGCTCATATGTTTCACCCTTTCTCGCACACACACCAAACACATATGTCAGTCAAACATGTATTGTAAAGGCAGGGAGATCGCTATTAGAAGACATAAAGGAAATCGAACTTTTTATTTTCAAATTTTAAGATTGACTGCATCCTATCCTATCCTATTTTATCCTATCCTATCCTATCCCGTAAGTCAAAAGTCCTTAGGGAAAACAGATGGTCGTTTAACCAGCGCACTCCATCTTTCTCTATCCTCAGCAATCCTCATGGCTTCGCTCAGTGTCAAGCCAGTCCATTCTTGAATGTTGCCCTCCCACCTCTTTTTCTGCCTCCATCTTCTTCTGCCTCCTTTCACCGTACCTTGCACGAGGGTCTCTGGAAGGCCTGGTGCTCTGGTGGCGTGGTCATACCATCGGAGTTTCAGTTTCTTCACTACTGTGAGCATGTCATCGTGTTAAATGGCTTGTGTGATGGTCTGTCGGACTTCGTCGTTGGCGATGTGCTGAGTATACATGTAGGAAATGCCCAAAAGGCTTCTCCATGCTTTGTATTCTTCGTTGTAGGTCTGCTGTGAGGGTCCATGTTTCGCAAGCGTATAGGAAGATGGAGATGACAAGGGAGCGCAGCTGCCTTACCTTGGAGTGTAGACTGATGGTCCTGTCTTTCAAATGGGCCTCAGCCTTGTCAAGGCAGCAGTTTGTGCGATCCTGGCGAGGACTACCTGTCGGGACCCATTGTCTGATACAATGGCTTCTAAATTTTTGAAGCTATGCACCGTGTTGATGGATTGGCATTGGACTTTGATGCCCGTGTTGATACCATTGGTGTTGTTGGTCATCATTTGATGATGTCCGTATTGATACCATTGGTGTTGTTGGTCCTCATTTTGGTCTTCTCTGCACTTATTTCCATTTCAAAGGCTCTGGATGTAGTGTCAAGCCTCTATACCAGATGTTCAAGTTCTTGCTCCTCTCCAGCCAATCCATCAATGTCATCCGCAAAACGGAGGTTGGAGATTGACTGCATCCAATACCATTATTGAAGGAAGGGAGGAAACCGGAGTACCCGGAGAAAACTGTCGATGATCTGAGTAGCCTCCTACCTTCTTCTTCTTCTTCTTCTTCTTCTCTCTTCCTCACTCACCATACAAGCCCTTTTGAACGCATGCACTTTGATCAAGAGAGTCCATTTTAAATAAGACATCTGTACTTAAATCAATCAATACTACAGCAATGTATGCAATGTGTCAGTGAACAGACATGCAGTAAAGAAAGCAAGGTTAGTGCACATCCAGTCGCAGCGAGTGCCAAATCTCAAGAGGAATTTGCAATCTTGAAGTGTCGATGTGGGCCATTATGAGTAGAAGATAATTATCTACTATGAAGCTGAGCCTTCAGCATTAGCGGGGGCTATAGAATTATCTGATGTTGATATAGGCGAAATAACAGTTATAAAATCTTGCTACTTTTACCTGCCAGGCCAACTTTTGGAGCTTATCTCCTCCACCAGAAGTCCAGAATGTTAACCACCCCATCTTCAAGTTGTAATAAAGTGCGGCTTGGTTTAGTGCAAGATGACCTGCAGACGAACATATGGGCAGACGCTTGTACTTCAAGTTAATATCAGAGTTCATAGCACACTGCGTAGCCTAACTGCATAGATGCATAGACTGCCTAGACTAACCGAGACTAACGCTCGCCTCTCCACTAATCTTTGCAGCCGGTCACGATAAGATTGCAGGATTCTTGAAGTATTATATTATCGCATCGCCATCACTCGCCCAATGAAATAATAATAATAATAATAATAATAATAATAATAATAATAATAATAATAATAATAATAATAATAATAATAATAATAATAATAATAATAATGTTCGTCATTTGTAAGGCGCCTTAGCCTAAGGATCAAGGCGCTGGCCGATACAGGATCAAACTCAGACCGCCCGAGACGCCCACCCGCAGTCTTTGAGCGCATGGTCTGACGCCCGGACAACTGAGCACAATCGTGGGCTGCCAGGGATGGGGGAGAAGGACCACGTGCATGCTGGGTGTGTTCTTGTTACCGGCACTCACCCGTCTAGGACATGAGCGTCAGGATCTCTAAAGTCCGTTATGTTGGAATGTATGCGACACACAGACTAGACCTCGGTTTATACTCTCATCCGAAGGAGTAGGAAAACAGGAGTAAAGTGTCTTTCCCAGGGACACAACACAATGGCCCGGCCAGGGCTCGAACCCGGTGTCACATCCTTCAAGTTCCGGGTCTCCTAGTTTATCCGAGCGCCTTTGCGCATGCGCCAGGTCATGTCGGGCCGGCTTTTTCACGAAGTTCTTAGGCGTCATAACCCTAACCCTAACCCAAACCCTAACCCTAACCCTAAACTCTTAACTCTAACCCAAACCCTAACCCTAACCCTTACGAAGACTATGATAGCACTGTGCGCATGCGTCGAATTTTGTAACGCGTCGACCAATCAGAATGCTTCCATTCGCTCCCAGCCCAGCTAAGATACTAGGAACTGTGACGATGTCACACCGGGACCTTCAGAGACTTCTGTTGTTATGGCACCCGGGGGAATAGGTAGGCCAGCTCAATAGCTTCAGATACTTGTGAGAGGTACTCGGCGTATCTGGGCTTCTTCCTTTCCTTTCCTTTCCTTTCCCAAGAGGGGGGGGGGGGGAGGCTTCGTCTAGTCTCGGCCACACTGTATGGCCGCGACAGTCCTTGTTGTAGGAAAGATGCTCAGCCGCGTTCCCCCTTTCTTCATTTCCCTCAGGGATATCATTAAGGTTCCCACGATGGCATATAAGTAAGTCTGGATAATAGGTTAAATGTTATTGCATGTTGCGGCAGGTTTGGGCGTTCATTCGTGTTGTTGAATAATTATGTTGGGATAAAGTGCAGCTGCAGTGCATGCAGAGAGTCGAGCACTTACTTAAACGTTCGTTGTTGAACTATGATATAGTGTTGGGCATTTCGGAAGCGCCTTTGGCAGTACTTTGAACTGGTAAGTGCGATATATGATAATGAACTATCACTTTGTTTTCACATGCACCATGCAACCATGGTGCTCATTAGTGCATCCAGCTGGAGAATAAATACAACAAATAAGAAAGTAAATTGGGTTGGTGAGTGGGAGTTGGGAGGGAGGAAGGGATGGGTTGTGAGGCTGCTGCAACATAGCTATCGTGCGATATAACCAGTGCCGAACAATCAAGAACTGTCGCTGTTACTGACGACCCACGAAGATGATGATGATGATTGAAAGAATGCAGGTGATTATAATGATGACGATAATGCTTCTGCTGCGCTGCTGCTGTTGCAGCTGATGATCACAGGCACACTGAAAATGCCGTGCATGCATGAATATTAATGATTGCCGGAGCAATCAGGCTATTAGCTGTGTAGCTAGGATGTTTTACGCGCACAATAGCACTCTCGCAGACGGATAATGCAAGTTCATACAGAGCTTTGTTCGATCTAGCGGTATGTAAAGTTATTATGGTGATCACAAATATTATCCTGTGCATCACTGTGCCATACTGTTATCCGTAATTATTTCAAAACATTACAGCAGTGAACTCCAATCTTTCTTCTTTAAGGCGAGACATAATGTATCGAGGAATCAGGGTGAGATGGGGTGGGTGGGGCTGGAGGTTCTTCAAATCGGAAGATCCAAGTTCAAATAGAGCTTTGATCTGGCGGTATGCAGAAGGGTTATGATAATCACAAATATTACTACGCGAATTACCCTGCCAGGCTGTTTATCCACCATCTTTCAAACTAGGACAGCAACTCAAGCCTATCCGTACTCTGAACGACGAGATAAATTCATTTTCGTCTCACCAGCAAGATAGTGTTCATCTTCATAGGGTAACAAGCTTCCACTGTTCCTTGATTGTCTTCATCTCTCTTTTTCTCCCCCTCCCTCCTCCTGCCTCCCTCCATCCCTCTCTCTCTCTCTCTCTCTCTCTCTCTCTCTCTCTCTCTCCCATAAATGTATCGTTGGTCATTGGTCATCTAATATGTTGTATGTCTTCTCTGTGTTTCAGTTGTCGGATGAAGAAGACAATGGCAGTACAGGCAGTCTGGATACGATGATGGAGACAGACTCTCAACTGTCTTATGGCAGGCAGGCCGGCGCCATCAGAAAGGCAGGGTACGTACTAGTGAATAGTAAATCTGAAAAGCGACGTGATGAACTTATTGACGAATGATTGGAAGCATGGCTGGATAAACGGTTAATTAGAGTCTTAGATGTGTTAAGGAAAAAAAATTAAATATAAATATTCTGGAATAATCGACAATCATAATCCATCTGTCTGTCTTTCTGTCTATCCATCCATCAATCCATCTATTCGTCCGTCAGTCTATCTAGCCATCCATCTGTCCGTCCGTCAGTCCATCCATCCATCCATCCATCCTTCCCCACCCCCACCCCTTTCTACATCTCCCTCTCTCTGTTTCTCTCTCTCTCCTGCCTCCGCCGCCGTGGAGTTTTCGCCACTTTAATGTGTATATTGCTGTTGTCAGGAGGAGTAACATGTCCATCCTGGTCCATGTTTTTACTACATCTGCCCAGCTCTTTCTTTGCCTTCCTCTGCGCCTGCCTCCGTCCACTGTTCCTAGCATCATGGTTTTTTTGTTGTTGCTAGGGTGTTGTGCCCGGTGACGTGACCTAACCACGACAAATTTGTCCTCTTGTTCTCCACGATAGCAAGGAGTGATTCCTGAGGACCCGCAACTACAGGCACTGTACTATGACCCTTCTTAATAAACGATGATATCAACGTTAAGACTTTGCTTAGCAATGTTGAGACAGGTTTCGTGTTGTTGCAGCTGGCTGGTGGTAAAGAACTGGCTGGTGCACAAGAAGAAGAAGATCGAGCTGGCGCCCAGGAGAACGTGGAAGCGCTATTGGGTGTGTCTCAAAGGAACCACTCTACTCTTCTTCGAATCCGGCGAGGAGTCGGCTGCCAACCAAAACACAGTACCTAAACATATATTAGGTAAGCGCCAAATTGTTAGATAATGTTGTTTTCTGACATTGATCGAACAAGGAAAGAAGAGGTTTGGTCTCAGTTGATGTGACATTGTATTCTGGTATTCTCGACAGTGTGTTACAGTATTACATTATTTAGTGACTTTGCGAGTCACGAAGTGTTTTTAGAAGAAGAAAAAATATATATTGGACAATGGCGAAGTTGGTCTGCAAAAACCAAACTTGTCCCTCTGTAACAAAATACTGCTACTTAACTTGGAGCTTGGAGTGATTCTCTAACCACCTTCTTCAACAATATCACTCATGTGACTGGGTAAATTCAGTGCGCACATTCGTTACTAGAACTCACGACGTACGACTGATTGTAGAGATTAGTAAACGGGTGATAGTTTTTGGCGTCCTCAGCTTTTGACGTCATCAGCCTCTGTTGGTCTCATAAATTCTGCCCCTCGATGCAGTGTCTTTATTTTGCAGTTGTCATTACTTCCAGTTGGAGTCTCAGTTACTGTGTTATAATACAATAATAATATTTATAATAAATTATATATAAAAAATAATATTTGGGTTATTTTGTAGCCGTAAGTCAAACACTCCATTTTATATTATCCAATGTTTAGACTAGTGTAGCCCATTTATTGCCATAATGACTAATGAGTATGCGTGCCTGGTTAAAACTTTTAAGTTTAAAATAAAGCATGTACTTTTAAAGAATATCACAATAACTGGCATGAACCTCGAGAAGGTAAACAATTTGGGGGGAGGGAGGAGGAGGGGGCTAGAACTACCATAAGGCCACCACCAGTACTAGACTAACACTTCTTGATTACTAGGAGTGGGTACAAGGAAGGACTGATCGTTGAACCAGCCAAAAGTGTGAGCGGTGTGTATTCTATTAAGGGTATGCTTTGTCACCTGGCTGGCATGTTGACAGTTGTGACGAAAGCTTATAACTCTCGTAAGTGCTTGCAAAAATCGAGGGAAATGAGTAGACAATGGTCGGTAACAGTTGACAGTTGGTTAGAAATGGTTAGGCTGAGGATACTCGTACGGTGTAGTGGTAATTTATTGTGGGGTTATTGTTGAGCTGTCGGCACCCATTACTGTAATAGTAATTTATTGGTTGGCAATGTTAAGCTGCAGCTACTCATGATTGATAAACAAACATTGGTGTTAAACAGAGGATCAGTAGCAGAGCGCACGCCTTTTGTGCAGGAGAAACTGGTTGACATTCTCGATGGGTGGCTTCGTGGCGAAGTGGGTTAGTCGCCGGTTTCCTATGCCAAAGGTTGCGGGTTCGATTCCCTACGGTGTAGTGGTAATTTATTGTGGGGTTATTGTTGAGCTGTCGGCACCCATTACTGTAATAGTAATTTATTGGTTGGCAATGTTAAGCTGCAGCTACTCATGATTGATAAACAAACATTGGTGTTAAACAGAGGATCAGTAGCAGAGCGCACGCCTTTTGTGCAGGAGAAACTGGTTGACATTCTCGATGGGTGGCTTCGTGGCGAAGTGGGTTAGTCGCCGGTTTCCTATGCCGAAGGTTGCGGGTTCGATTCCCGCAAGGACGAACTTATATGACTTAGGTACGAGACTATTGAGGTCACCGAGGTTTTTTTTTCCCCCCGGGTTTCTTCCTTCCATTCAGTAACTGTATTGGATGCAGTCAGTGTCAAATTTCACAAATAAAAATTTGATTTCCTTTCCGTCGTCTAATTGCGACTTGCCTTTACAACACATGTTTGTGTGATGAATGTGTGTTTGTTGTGTATGTATTAGTGTCTGTAGCATGTAAGCATGTATGTTGGTTACAGATCGCCGCGTTTTGAGTCTGATTTAGGAATAAGGCGCGTATAGCATCCATTATTATTATTATTATTATTATTATTATTATTATTATTTCGGGGGATTTTCTCTCAGGAATCGGCTTTCTGTAATGACTTTTTAAACGGTAATTTTTTTTTAAAACAAAAGTATTGCCGTAGAGAATCTAACCTTTCTTGAAAAAGAGCAGGTGACAGTCTATAATAAATTTTGCATATATTTTGGTTAAACGGAATGGATTATTTGTCCCGAACATTCACAGCGAGATCCACCACTTGATGCTGTAAGTTGAGGTCTTGAGGAAGATCCTGATTTCATTGAGAAGCTCTTTGAGCTGGTGTGCGCTGTATACTTCGCCGTAATGTGTAGTAGAGATACCTACTCATTAAAACATGATTACTGTAAATTGTAAAGAAGGGGAGAAATTGTAATACTAATGTTGAATGTTGACTGGCAAATAGGTTATCTGTAGACTGTCAGCACTGATGCCGGTGATGGCTACTTATTAGTTGACGACTATTGTTTTAAAATCGTTACCAAGTGATGTAATAGCAATTTATTGGTTTGCTAGGGTTAGATTGCCGGTGTAATGTAGGCTGATCGTATGAGTTGTGCTGGCATTTTTACTTAAGTGGGTGCTCAAAAAACTCCACTGATTGCGCAGGCGCACTCCTCTAGTTGACAATATTGATTTTTTTACACTGAAATTTGGATGATCGCTCTTTCACCGCAGTGGGTTTTATATTTTAGCACAATCGAATCTAGTTGGAAGGCTAGATATAGACGTATAGATTATGTTTAATGTTTCCACAGTGGAACCTAGTGTGACGGTAGCGCGCAGTTTTGTACGCATCGACAAAACAACGATTGTTCAGGCATAGCACGAGCAGTGGCTCGAAGCCTGGAGTGCCGAAACAAAACAAAACAAAACAATAAAAAGACATTACCTTGTGACACAGCGGGCTCAGTGGTGTAGTTAAAACGCGAAACAATTGAAGTATTGAATGTCAAGTGATTACATTGCATCCTGTGCAGGTTGTGGTTCCAATCTCGTTGGCGGCCGGAAGTGGAAAAAAAAAATTATATATATATCCTATATAAGATCCTGACGCGACATGAGTGCCGACTCCACAACTATATCCAGCAACCTCTAGTCTCTTTCCCCCATCCCGATCGACCAAGGTTGTCCTCAGTTGTCGGAGTGTCAGACTATGCGCCCAAAGGCTGCAAGAGGGCACCTCGGACAGCTTGAGTTAGATCTTGTATCGGCCAGCGCCTTGAGCAGCTCTTGAGCTGGTAAATATAAGAATAATTTTTAAAAATAGAACCGTTGGATGGGCATTAGTTTACCCAGCTACCAACCATAGTTGTGAATGATTCTGAAAGTTTTCTTCGTCTTCTTCTTCTTCCCTTAAGGACTCCGACTCGTTTTACTGCTGCAGTGTCGTTCATATGAGGAGTGGTCACAGAGTTGTCATGACTGTGATCATAATGGTGTTTAGATGCACTCGAAAACTCTTTAGCACTAGCACACAGCGTCCTATAAGATTTGGTCGACAGGTTCTGATCCAACAATGCCAAGACAGGTAAACTGACCCCTTGTGTGCGTGCCTTCCCCCAGTTGATTGTGCAAGGAAAAGAAGTATGAACATAAATTTATTATTCTTGGAGACAATTTTGTTGTGTGTAAAACAAAGGGAATAAGTAGTCTCACCGCAATAAAAGTGTTTGGAGTTAATGAAAGCCTCTTGGACATCTTGTCCTTCTCAGATGATAGCGTTTGGTCACCAGTGCCTTCTGACAATGACACAGTCCAATCCGACACATATCTTATTATATCGCGCAAAACTCCCTGTTACCAAGGAAACACTGTCGCACTCCTTTTGTTGATATTTATTTTGCTTACACAGTCTTGTTTTCTCTCTTTGTGGGTCTGGGTGTATGTTGGGGTAAATTTATGAAGGCTATATTTACAATTATATTAATTAATTTTTTTTGTTTATTAATGTAAGTTCAATGTTTATTTTGTTGCAGTGATAGAAGGGGGTATAGCACAGGCTGTACCGGAGCATCCGAAACGAGAAAACATATTTTCTTTGAGCACAGCATGTGGAGATGCCTACCTATTTCAGGTACATCATCATAATCATCATCATCATCATCATTATCATCATCATCATCATCATCATCATCATTATTATTATTATTATTATTATTATTATTATTATTATTATTTCCGTTGTCTTCGCTGTCATTGTTGTTCCGTCTGTGATGTACTCTATTCACCATCTACATCGAATCGGCGTTGTTTATTGGTGTGTGTTTGTATTATTGGGGGTGTCTGTCGTTGTCTTGTCCTGCTAAAATAATTATGATTATAATTGTTCTTATATGTAGCGATCCAGCGCACAACTCAATTACGGTTGGATGTAGTTAATTTTAAGTAACACCGTACAAAAGTCATAGAGTTTGCCCACCCCCATTCCGCCCTACACCCGCCCTAAACAACCAATGTCGCGCGCATGTTAAAATGTCACAGACTTTATAATGTCCCCCTTTTTAAAATCATAATTTCACACACGAAATTTAATATATACTGTATCATATGAAAATCAAAAATGTAATTCTGTGGGTGAAATTATGAATATCTATCTATCTATCTATCTATCTATCTATCTATCTATCTATCTATCTATCTATCTATCTATCTATCTATCTGTACTTTTTTCTCTTTATCTATCTCTCTCCCTCCCTCTCTTTCTTCTTCCCACCCTCCCCCACCCTCTGCTACTTCTGCTATCACCTCTCTCCTTCATACTTTTAAACCCATCTAGAAAACTTGAAATTACTTTTTTTTATTTTAAATCCAGTTAACCTAGTACTTCTTGCAGCTTTTTGAAAGATATCTGTCACTTCTATGTTTGTGTATGTGTTTGTATGTGTGCTTGTGTATGACGTGCGTGAGTGCGAGCGTGCATGCATGCGTGCATCTTTAAGCATCAGTTTTGAATATCAATGTCAAATTTCAGATCCACCCATTCCCAGAGCATTTTCTCTGCTCACGCAAAGGTTTAATGGGACAAGGCGTTTAGCTTTAAGAAGGCACTGTTGAAGCTAACACTTTATTTTATTTTCTTTCGCGTAAGCAGACCAGTTTCCGCAGTGTGTGTGTCTGCGTGCTTGCGTGCACGTCAGTTTGTATGAAGAACTGCTCATGTTCGCGAGATTGATTTAACACATGAAGTCTGTTGCTTTTCTTTTAACCGAAGTTCACACTGCACCGCGTCTTATTTCCCTAGTTTAAAACCTTTTTTTTTTGTGTTTTTTGTGGTCAATAAGGGTTCTTTAATTACATTATCCTGTCTAACACACGCTATCTATGTGCAGAGTATCAGAACCTCGCAAGCTGCAACAGCGCCGAGAATGTCTTTGATTCACTAATCACTATACTAGATACTCTGTATTACGTAATAAGCCTTTCCTGATGACATTTTCCTGTATCACTCACAAAAGCAGCTTAACGTGGTAGGTAGGAGCACTGACCTCCTGTGGTTGTTGTCCTCCCTGTCATTGACGGTTTTCTGTAACATTCCCCCAATCCCAGTACCCACCGTCTGCTTTTCTTTGTATTTAATGTGCGAATTATCTATCATCTCCCCCCCCCCCCCACCAGTCCCCGCTCCCTCGCTCTCCAGCAGAGGAAGGAATAAAAAGTATTGTGCCTTAGAGCACTAGAATCTGTATCATTATAATATTGAACAACAATAACATTAAAATATCTCGCAGTTCTATACAAAATGACGACTCTCCTCCTCCCTTTACTCAGTCTCCTGCTCCTGATTTCCTTCTTTATGTATCTCTCTTCAAAGTACTTACTCTTTGTTAGTAACAAATCTACATTTTCACATTTCTCATGCAAATATGGATAATGTCATCATCGCCATCATTGATATTTTCTCCCTTTCAAACTCTTACATTTTTTTTCTTACCCCACCATATTGAATGTGAAGAGAGAGGTTGAAGAACCCTTCTTTTGCGTTGAAGAAGAAAACCAGTAGGAGCATCCTTAGCGGTTTCGGGCATGTCTGGGGAAAACGGTTTCAATGGGCGCTGATGTGTTGGAAAATTGCAATTTAAATGGGATACTGGCGGGGTTGCGGTGAATAGCATTGGCGGAGCTAAAAGCTTTGGGGTTTTTAGACGGAAGTTTGTGTCATGGGAGAATGTTTTGTTGTGATCTCTGAGATGAGATGGGGAAGGATGAGCTAAAGGGAATAGAATGGAAAATGCAGCGATGTGTTAGAGAACGGTCCTCAGGAGGAACGAGAAACATTTCTAGGAGAGGTGACAGATGATGGAGAATTTGGCGTTGATGGTCGAGTTTTGTTTGTTTGTTTTGGGTGACGGAGTGGGGGGAGGGGGAAGGAGGATGTAGCATGTTCACTTCATGCGGCGTGTGTCATGGGAAAGCACTCTAAAATAGATCTGCTTTTAGTTTCAGATCTAGAGCTAAGTTTGCCACCGAAGGCGTTAGATATAAGATAAGAGCAGGCTACTTTTTATTTCACTTTTAGAATATAACTTTCCTTGATGTCTGATGCTCAGAATTGCTCTATGGCCTACTACTAGGACAAGAGTGGAGAATTGTAGGCCAATTGGAAATGCTGAATGAAAAGCTGGTCCAGCGTTTGTTCATAGATGTCCTTGGATTGCTATAATTTATATAATTTAATAATGTGGGAAAGATCGACAGATGGAACGTGAACTGTAGACTAAGTAGAAAAAAAATGTTTAAAATGATTGTTAAAATAATAGCTTCATGGAAGAAGATTTTCTAAGGTTTCTTATTTTGAATAATTTAGTAATGTGGGAAAGTTCGACTGGTTTTAGCGTTACAGATTAGCTTTTACAAAAGTGTTCGCTGTAAAGTACATGTAGAATGACCCAACACACTTCTTCACATCGCACTTGCAGCCATTTCCTGAGGATATATTTATAACCGCTGATCTCTCCTCATTCTTTCATTGAACGTTTCTCTTCGAGTCTTCGTCTAGCATTTTGCTCACCCACCCCCACCCCACCCTCTTTACAGTTTACATCTCCCCTTTTTATCTCCCTCTCAAATGCTTTTCCCACACCCTTACCTCCCTTTTTTTTCATCTTAATTCTCTTCTTGGGTTGCTGTTATTGGTTGTTATTAGGTTGCTGTGTTTTCCGTGGTGATGTGAAGGAAAAGAAAGTAGATAGTGTACAGAATAATGTAGGCCTAATCACTATAGGCACAACTATTTGTTGACCTGCTGGTGCTAAGTAGTAAATGCATTCGTTTCTCATTCTGTGTCTGTGTGATATGAATCCGTCAGGGGTTTTACATTCCTATTGATCTTGTTCAATGTTCCATATTTTGTATGTTTTCTATTGTGCAGGCATCATCGCAGATCGATTTGGAGAACTGGATCCGGGCCCTGCACTCTGCCTGTGCCTCGTCCTTTGCTCGCCAGCATGGCAAGGACAACACGCTCAAGCTGCTCACCACAGAGCTGGAGAAGCTGGAGACCAGTATAGACACTGTGAGAAATTTCGTGAATGAAGTTGTTTTGAAAGGACAATACATTATTCATCATAACTTTTGAATTGCGTCATTGACTTCAGGACTTCCCATTTGCAAAGAATCTAAGGAGTGGGCTCGCTTCCATTTTACAATTTTAAGGAATTTTTTCACTCATTGTTAAGCGTTTTAAGGAGTGATAAAAAACGAAGGACAAAAGCGTGCGCGCACACTTTTTACAAGTCAACACACACACACACACGTCATGCACACATTCATACCAGTAATTCATACACACACACTCACATCAAACTATGGGGTCACTTCCAAAGCATAGCGCGATGAATTCGTAGCTTTGTGTGATTGGTTGATAGTGCAAAAGATAAACCAAGGAACCTCGAGCTAACTTTTCAGTCGCATGGCCATGCTAGTTTTAGCTATGATTCAACCCAAAATAGTAAACAGTAAATAGTAATTGTAAGAAGCAGCTGTTTGTTGGACACTCACTCAAAAAAAAAAAGCCTCTTTGCCTCGCTTCACGATCGTCTTATGCCTTAGATTTTTCTGGCGTTTTTTCATGACCAATCGATATTATTTGAGAATTTTCCAGAGATGGTTGTTTACTATCGATCGAAGCGTATGGATAATTCTAGTGGTAACTATAGAAGCTTCCATCCCAAATAAGGTGGTATGACGTGAGAAAGTGATGATGAAATTTGTTTTGATTGGTTGTGGTGTGTGGTGCGGGGGTATTCTCGCCTGTTCTGGAGTAGAGAGAGACTATGTAAGTGCCGCACTGTTTCAAAATGAGAGATAGTTGAAAGTAGAGAGAGCTGTTGTGTTAGAGTTGAGAATGTTGTAAAAAGTGGAAAGTTGAGAATTGTAAAGAAGAAAAGGTGAAAAGGAGAATGAATGCAGTTGTTGATGTACGCTGAATAAAGTTTAAAAACTTCATACGACGACTCCATGCCTTGTTGCTGATTGAACTGGTTGCGTGGATAAACGAATCCGAGTTACACTCATCATGATTTCAGCTTTGGGGCTGAATCAACTACTGATAGAAAAACATCAACATCAAACAAGTGTAACAGTCCTTATGGTTGTCATCATCACTAAGACTATTGAGGGGAAGCGGGAGAATTAGTTGTGCTTTGGATTATCAGATATGTAATTACAATTGTTAATGTAAAAATAAGCAGTAATGTTAATGGCTGAATTTATCGACTTGTTGGTATCAAATATTCTTTGCCACGATACTGAAGGGGAACAAACTCTTTATCATGGAAATATGCAACCAGCAGTTACCTTTTCTTATGTTGCGTAATAATATCACAATCACTTGTTCTTGTTGTTTTATGCACTCAGTTTTCATTGATTGTATTTGATTAGATTAGTTTAGTCTAATTATTAAGTAGTTTTAAATATTTTATAATGAAGACAATATTAAAAACAAAATGTATAAACATGTAGCTTTAATTATTTTGCTTTTTTACCGAGTTACCGAGTTTTCTTTGTTTTTCTGCATTCTTTTAATCCTTCATTCATTTTGTTCATTATTGTGTTTACAGGATGTAAAGATGAGGAAGATGGCAGAGCTGCAGATGACAGTGGTTACAGACCCTCGCAGTCGTGTGGCTATCGTCAAGCAAATCGCCCAGTGGGAGGAGAACTTGGAAAAGCTGTACATCGACCAGTACCGATTCCGCTGTTACATTGCCTCCTTACAGGGTACCGAGCTCCCTAACCCTAAGGTATGGAGCTAATTCTCTCTCAGATTACTCCTGAACTCTCTGAACTGTTAAAGCGTTATGTAAGGACAATTCCTTTGTTGTTGTTGAAGATAGTTTATTATAAAGGATGCAGTGGTTGGTCTAAATACAATTCCTAATAAGGAACTGTTTTGCCGAAGTGTGTATTCATAACTTTAGGGTCAACATTTTATTTTACAAACGGACAAGAGATACAGACTTTCATGCACGCCACCTTGGTTGAGCATGAATTAAATTATACTGAAAAATATAGAAGACTTGAGATTCCTAGGCTGTGAGTGAGTCCCAAGATATCCCGAGAGTCGCAGGATATTTGGCCTGTCTGTATTTCGGTGGTTGTGTATTTATTCAGTGTCTGCTTTTGTTGGTGGTTTGTTTATTCATGCGTCCCGCAAGATGCTGGATGGCACTTCAACTTACACACAGATGATCCCCTGAACCATTTCACATTATAATATAATAATAATGAAAAATCTTTTGGCTGCACACATTTTTTTAAAGAATTTATTTTTGTTTATTTTTATTGATGACTAGCTGCACATATTTATCAGTTATTGTCACATTGAAACTGTCATTGCCAATTGACCTATATTTTTAGCTAAGTGATTTGACTTAAGTTTTATGCCTTCTTGTTTATTCTAGGTGCTTTTGGCAAGTGCTTGCAAAGCAACGAAAACAACATTAGGGCGGCTGGGGATCTTCACCGTGACGTCATTCCATGCCTTAGTCAGCGCCAGGAAGCCCCTGGTGTTGCCTAACATCATGGGCAAGGGGTCCAACAAAGGGGGCATGCTGTCACCAAGGGCTGACCGAGAGCGGGATAAAGAGAGGGATCATCATCCTAAGCCAAGATCGAGGACACCCACAGGGACGCTCAACACCAGCATCAGTTCAGAGTGAGTGTTCCTCCATAGCCTGCCTGAGCCTGGTGCTCTCCGTGCCTTGTCTGTTTCTTTTTAGTCTCCACTCACTTTAGGATTTTGTCGTTGTAAGGTTACTGTAAATGGTAAGGTTATTTTAATGCTGGTTCAAAGCACCCATAGAGAGCTTGCACATACTTTACAGCGATTAGTAGTTCATTTATATTTATTGTTAAGTATTATTTTTTAGTTTTAATATAATTTTCTTTGTTGTTGTTTTGCTGAACAATTTTTAATCTTCATGTAATTTTTACATTTTAATAGCAATGAAAAAAATCTTCATAATTAATTTGTGTTATCGTTCATTCATCAGCAGAGCTCTGTATAAAACGGGTACACTGAGGGGCCATGATTCTGTGGAGAACCTTCTGGAAAGATCCACCACAGAGCATACATTGACTCAGGAGAGTTTGTCCAGAGTTACCCTTCCTAATAATCAGGTATTGTTTTGTTTCATAATGTTGTTGATATGATGAAAACAACATGGACAACAATACAAAAACATGCTCAACTGCAAATTTTACTTATTGGAGAATTGTTAATTTTTAGTGATACTTTATGAGCTATGCTGATCTTCATTTAATCCTTTAAAAAAAAAATGTTTTCAGTGATTGTTGATGCTGATGTTTAAATTTTCAAAACAGGATATAGGTGGTGCAGAGACCTTATTTGCTTTCTCTCTTGATTTAACATTTTGTTGTCAGTTTATTTTGGATTTATTAACACTAGTGCTTTTTGGAAATAATACTTCTAATAAATAACTTCTGATATTTCACACTAAGGAGATAATAAGAAAACCCATGCATGATGGTTCTGAGATGTTCTTTTATTTTATCTATTGCTTTGAAAATAATACATCCTCTTATAACTACAATTTTCACTAACATTAGAACTAACATTACAATACAAAATCAATTCTTCACCACTATCCTATCCTATCCTATCCTATCCTATCCTATCCCATACTATCCTATTTATTTTAATATTATGAGCTGCTTCTAAATCTTGTAATTGCCCTATGTGGATAAATAAAGTTGTATTGAATTGAATTGAATTGGATATCCTATCCCATAGCTCGAAAGTCATTGTGGCACCACAGATGATCGTTTAACCAGCATACTCCATCGTACTTTCTCCCCAACAACGCTCATGGCTTCGCTCAGTGTCAAGCCAGTCCATCCTGGAATGTTGTCTTCCCCCCTCTTTTTCTGTCTTCCTTTTCTTCTGTCTCCTTTCACCGTGCAGGATGGTCTTTGCAAGGCCTGATGCTCTGGTGACGTGGCCATACCATCGGAGTTTCCGTTTCTTCACCACTGTGAGCATGTCATCGTGTTGTCCAATGGCTTGTGTGATGGTGTGTCGGACTTCGTTGTAGGTGATGTGCTGGGCATAGGAAATGCCCAAAAGTTTCTGTAGCACCTTATCTCCATGCTTTTTATTCTTCGTTGTAGATCTGCTGTGAGGGTCCATGTTTCGCAAACGTATAGGAAGATGGAGATTAAACCTCTAAAAAGCTTTACAATTACATTGAAAATGTAACTTTGGATCTCAGGAATCAATTTAAGGGGGACGGATAATTGTACATCTTAAGCAGTTTTTAACTTTTTTTTATCAGTCTGCCTCTGCTTTTTTGTTTTTATATAATTAATGTATGTAAATGTGGGCGACCTTCATGCATTATTAATGAATTGTTCAGACTTGAGATTTGATATCTTTGTGGCGGTAATACTGTTTTAGTATTTGCATTATATAGAGTTATTCCTTTGTGGTGAAGAATTTATGTTAAAATGGAACTGATAATTCATGAATTATTTATTAACATATTAAAATTGAATGCTATAATTGGTAAATAATGTTTTTCAATTTTGGTGATTGGACAGACTGAATTTTTGTTTTGCTGTTCACTTTGGTGTATTTGGTGCATTCTAATTTAGTTGTGAGGATTATTTTTTAAAATCCTAATTTGTACTGTAGTACCACTTCTTTGACATCCCTCAGCATCCCCTACCTTATCCTTCTTATTAATATCTGTATAATTATGGTTGGTGCTAATTAGTCCTTGTATCTACATTTTATATTGCTAACTTTCTATGTCTCAACTTATTTGGTTTATGTTGATAAACTGCTGACTTTAAGTACATTTACTGTATAACACTGTAACAACATTTTGAATCTCTTAAAGGTCCAGTTATAAACACTGTATTTGATGTGTTCCAGTTTAAAACAGTATTAATTGTTCAAGCTGATCTTTTGAGTAGCATAATTATATCCTATTTTATCTGCCGTTGTATGCATCCAAAATGTAAATATCTCGTCTCAAGTCTGTCTTTTCTTCTGTGATTGAAGTGCTCACAATGTGTCAATTGATCTTGTCCATATTCAGTTTTAGTGTATTGTAGTGTTATAGTTGTGTGTCTTGTCTTTTTTTGTTGCCTCTGTTGTTGTTTGTTCATTTTCTCTGTGTTCCATGTTGCTAATTGGCTAACACTTGGTAGTGGCAGACCGCCTTTTCTGTTATTTGTCTAACCATGCTGCTCACACCACTGTGCTACCTTGCCTGTGTATTCCTGCACAACTGTGGCTACTACCACTACTACTACAACCGCTACCACTACTACTTCCTCTCTCGGTCATTTTGGCTTCAACTTCTACCACTATCGGTTCTACTACTGCTTTGACTGGCTACCCTCACAGTGCTACAACTTTCAGACGATGCTGATCGGTGTGGACAAGGGGACGAGCGTGCGCGACCTCCTAGAAAGTACCTGCACCAAACGACAGCTGAACCCTAGAGAGCACTATGTGCGCATCAAGCCCATGGGATCCACTGATGACAAGTTTGTCATTCCTGACAAGCATGAGCTGGTAAAAAAACTGGTGAGTAGTAGTATAAAAGTATTGGCAGAATGAAATACAATTATGTACTTCCCTTCATTATATCAAGGTCTGTGAGTTACATGTGTTTCTCAGTTTCTCAATTCTCTCCTGAATTGGATTGTTTTATTTATTCTTTGGAATTGGGTAGTTATATTGTTCTGAATTAAAATAGAATATGGATGTTCCTTTATCTGTATAATGCAGGTAACCCTTTGTGTGGATACAAATTTGGTCAAAAACAAAGTGTGATTATCAGCGACTACACACAGTTAAAACAAGAAAGAGGTTGTTACATATTTTTTTCTGCACAATTACTCCATTTGCCTTCTATGCTTTAAGTTTTAAGACATAAATAATGTTCTTGTTTTTTATTCTTTTTTTGGGAGGGGGTACATAAATAGTTTGGATTATTTTTTTGATCATTTATGTGTTACAGCGCTATGATGCGATTGAGGTGTGCCAAAAATGCATGTTTCAACTGGAGCTAACCAAGCCTACCAAAGATGGCATGTTTGGCTTTGCTGTGGAAGCAGAGCTTGCAGAAGACTATGATAGAGATGACGAGCTTCAAGTCTATGTCTGTGAGATCACTCCTGGTGGTGTTGCTGAGAGCAGAGGTTAGTTCTCGTCTTCTATATAAATTTATTCAATCGTTTAATTATTAATGGTTTTGTAAATATTTTATGTGCAGTTTAGTCTCAATACACGTAGAAAAGCCATCAACAGAGGGATTTGCAGTTAAAATTTGGGTTAGTGTTAGAAAACCTTACCAATCAACTTTTAATGACATACATTTTTCATAATTTTTCAGCAGACTCTTTCATGTGCAAAACTTTTAATTGGTCATATGATGAGCTGAATTGAAAGTTTATCTGTATTTTCACTCACCAACCTTCAACACTCGAATATTTCTTTGTACTTCATATGCATGGGATTTTTGGTTGGCAGGTTTGATAGTGGGAGACGAAATCCTGGTGATCAATGGCAAGATAGTTTCAGAGCTAGACATGGTGTACATAGAAACTCTTCTCCACGAGTCTAGAACTTTGTTTCTCACTGTGCGGTCCATGAGGACCCAACCTCCTCGCTCAGACTTTATCACGCAGCATGCAGACAGCTATATAAGCAACATGGTGTGTCCGCCACCACCTCAACAATCTAGGTTGTCAGAGAGGTCGCTGGGGAACTTGATCGTTCCCGCTCCAGAGAAAGGACAGGGTGAGCGTAGTGATATGTAGATACATTTTTTGATGGAGTGCATTTTGGCCCCTTATGCCTTTTATCTTGTCGCCTGAGTATGGCTGTGTTTGAATTACTGTCCTCGCGCACTTTGTTACATCCTAGAAAGGAAGGGATCATTTAAATAAGCAGAACAAATTAAACTAAAGCAAATATTATGATTCCAAACTATTTTCTTATATGTTCATTTTAAATAATTCCCTCCTTGTTAAATATGTGGAATATGACATTTTCGTATGTCATTTATTTTGGCATAATTGGACAGAATGTGCATTGCTGAATGTGTGTGGCTGTTTTACACAGATGGAGAAGCAAAACAACCTCAGGCAACCCACACTGTTCCAGACAGCTCTGCCCAGATTGACAGTTTGCTCAAGGTTAGTTTGCTGCAATTGTAAACACCAACAACCCCTACCAACATCAACAACAAAAATGTTAATAAACGAAACTTAGGTGTTTTGATTTTCCCATTACAGAATTATCAAAGTGCATACTACAAGGAGAAAGAACGGTATGTCATTGTTTGTGACAGAAAACAAAAATATTTTATTATCAGCCTTATGACTATGATCAGTTATTTTCAAAAGGTAATGCGTCATGTAAGCAGTCTGATTATTTTGTACTATATGTGTGCGTTTGCAGAGTGCAGATCAGGTGACAGCGATATGTCGGACAGCCCCTGCTGGTAGCGAGGCTCCAGATGGTGCTACCATGACACGCTCCCTGTCTGATGCTCAGCGCATGCGTAAAGTCATCATGGAGCTGGTGGAGACTGAGCGAGCTTATGTCAAGGTGAAGAGAATTATTTAACTAGCCACCTATAAAATCATTTTGAAGTTTAACCTCTTTGGTCATTCCTGCCTTGAGCTGTATAAAGCGTAGTCCTTTTTTTGTTCTTCTACAAAATGAGCTTATTTGATCCCCTTATTTCAGGACTTACTATGCCTGTTGACTCGCTACCTTGAACCACTGAAGGAAGAGACGTTCCTGACATCAGATAAGGTAGATGAGCTGTTTGGCAACATCACAGAGATCGTGCAGTTCCAGCAGCAGTTCCTGCACAGTCTGGAACAGGCCATCGAGCTGGAACCTGATTTCTTCAACACTGATGATGCCAAACGCTTCACTGTAAGCTTCTTCTTCTTCTTTTTTTTTCTTTTTTTAAAATTACAGTTCAGACACTTGCTAGCTTAGGGAGGGCAAAAGGTTAATAATAAAAAAAATGCTCTTTTCTAATAACCAAAGTTTGGGTTCAAGTTCCTGCAGCGAGCTGAATATAAAACTGTTCCAGTTTTATATGCTTCCGTGTGTGTGCGTGTATTGGTATATCAATGTCTTAGCACATTTGTTTCAGTGTCGTATGGTATATCCTAATTGATTCCAATAACTTTTGTGATTTCTATTTCAGAGAGTATTATTTTCTATTGGTGGGTCTTTCCTGTACTACGCTAATCACTTCAAGGTCTACAGCTCATTCTGTGCTAGTCATTCTCGTACACAGAAAATCCTCAACCCAGGTATGATGATCTATTTGTTATTCTGCCTTGTTACTTAGTGTTTTAAATCCTTTCATTCCTGGAAGCTATATGATGATCTATCTTGTTATTCTGCCTTGTTACTTAGTGTTTTAAATCCTTTCATTCCCGGAAGCTATGTAACAAAATCATTGCAAACATTTATGGAGTCTGATTATTGTCCAAACCCAATTGAATTGCTTGGTCAGTTAATGATGTTGTTAAACAAGTGAATTCTTTTTCTCTGCTTATTTTATTCCTGTATTCTGTAACTTTTTCTTCCTACTGTATTACAGTTAATGTTAATTTTCTTGTCAGATTATTGTGAATCACATTTCAGTTTATTATATTTCATGTTATTATATTCTCGTGTTTCATATTTGACTTTATCGTATCTTATTCTGTCTTTATTCTATTCTGTATTATCCTATTCTGTTCTATCTTATTCTATTTTGTTCTGTTATGTTCTCTGTCTTATTCCATTCTGTTCTATTCTGTTTAGTCAGTTCGATCTATTCTATATTGTTGTGTTCTGTTCTATCGTATTTTCTGTTCTATTCCATTTATTCTATTATTTAATAATTATTATTTCTACCCTTGCAGAATCCAACGATGCCCTAAGGGACTTCCTGCTGGCCAGGAACCCCAAGCAGCAGCACTCTGCCACACTGGAATCGTACATGATCAAACCCATCCAGAGAATCCTCAAATATCCGCTTCTGTTGCAGCAGCTCTGCTCCCAGACCATGCCCAGCACTGATGAGCATCACCATCTGACAGGTTTATTACTACCTTTGATCTGGATTGTCGATGAATTGTCATAGTGCATTTGTTACTTCTGTTGTTTTCTTCCTTGCATTATTTCTATGCAATTTTCGTTTTAAAATATTGAAAAACCAGCTATTGAGTTGTGTCCAGAGAAAAGTGTATCTCCTTATTAACTATTTAATCATCAACACAGCATTTATTTTGAAATAAGAGAGGAATGTACTTAGTTTGTAAGCAGCCAGTGGAATTTGAAAAGATATAAGGTTGATAATCATTCACTGGCAAATTTGCACAAAATAAAGCTTATTCTCTTCGAAAGCCTCTTCTTCGTTGCATGTAATTGTTTTTATTATTGATTCCCTTTTTAGCAATGGGAAAAAGGACGTTATTATAAACAGGTTTGCTTTCCTTTTGGCTGATGGTTTTTAAAAAACCTCATGATTTATTTTACCCGTGTGCTTTACGCAGAGGCTCTGAAAGGCATGGAGGCAGTGGCAGAACATATCAATGAAATGCAGAAAATTTATGAAGAATACGGGTCTGTCTTCAACGATTTGACAAGCACGTACAGAGAGGTGCATCCTAATAAGACTGTGAGTTTTCTTTTGTTTTCCTTGGTTGTCATTTTCTTAATTATTTATAACTATCTGAAAAAGTGCCATTTGGTATTTTTTAGTTGTGATCATTTGTGCTTGTGTGTCCAGCAGTAATGGAGCAGTTCAGATAAGAAATATTAATATTTGTTGCCGAATATGGATAATAATGATATTACCCATGTCTCTGTATAGATGCAGGCATGACAGGAACTTTGTGTGATGTTTTATTATTCCTCTTGACGGAAGCATTGCTCTTCTGGCTTCCGTTGTTTTCTGTTAATATCAATAAATGTAGACTCGAGCTGTTATGAGATCTGCACATAGACCATTGGGCAGGTTTATCATCTTAATATTACAACATACCAAGAAAAAGATATATGGTTCTGCTGGTTTGAACATGGACACCAAACAGGAAGCTTAAAGTATGTCTGGGGTCGAGATCAAAATTGCGCAAAAGCTTATAAAATGTCTAATTGACTCTAAGAGATGACTATTTGCTTTATATATGCATTCATATTTTGTGTCTAATATTTAACAAAAATATTAATAAAACTGGTTACTTATTTAAGAACTTTCCTGTCAATAATGAAGTTTAATAAACTCCTTTATGATCGTGCTATATAGTGGTAATGTGTGAACAAATGACCTCTGACTCACTTCAGTGTACAAAGTACCCCTACCTACCACACCTGAGGGATAGGAAATGTGGGTTTGCTTTGCCTGTCATTGTTGTTCACTATTCTACAAAACTTGTTGCTCTCATGCTGTCCTATTTTCCTTATATGACATTTCCTATTGTCTTTTTGTTCTTCACACAGCCAATTGAGCTGTCAGTCGGAGATTTGCAAATGTACGGCACGGTGGAGTGGTGCAACATGGTTGACTATTTGGGCAAAGTGAAGAAAAGCATAGACTTTGAAAACATCGTCTTCGTCTTCAAGATGGGGGTGGTCTTTCTTTGCTGTGAAAAACAGAAAAGAAGGAAGTCCAAGGTAAAGGTAATTACACTGCATGCTTTAAAAAAAGAAAAATTATATATATATATATATATATATATATATATATATATATATGTGTGTGTGTGTGTGTGTGTGTGTGTGTGTGTGTGTGTGTGTGTGTTGTTTGTTATTTTGTGAGTTACATTTTATGTATTATTTTGTTCACTGACTAATGTCATTGCTTTTTGACATATGCTGCTTTATTATTGTTTATTGTGAGAAACAGAAAAGAAGGAAGTCCAAGGTGAAAATGATTACACTGCATGCTTTAAAAAAAAAAATAAAAATAATTATATGTCTGTGCTTGTTATTTTGTGAGTTACGTTTTATGTATCATTTTGTTCATCAGGGACTAATGTCATTACGTTTTGACATAGATGCTGCTTTATCATTGTTCGGTTATGTTTTATGTATCATTTTGTTCACAACATTCCAGTTTTCACAAGACTGATGCAAAATTTACTGAAAAATCAACTCAAACTATGCATGTAGAGTGTGACTTAATTATCAGTGAATTGCAATATTTTCTAAGGAATGTTTTCACATGTCACAAACTCTTAGCATTTGTTTTCCTATAGTATTCCTTTTCTTACATTATCTTATTCCAGGGTTCAGCCTGACACAAAAAAGATCAAATTTCAATGGGCCATGATTTCAGCAGTAATTTACGTACATGTAAAAGATAACCTGGAGATATTATTACAGAAATTAAAACAAAATAGATTATTGTGAGTGTGCATGTGTTGTGAAGCATGTTTACCAACAAAACACTAACCAGAACAGGGATCAGTATTTTGACTTGACTCGGGGCTCACACAATCATCTTGCGTAGGATTAGCGGCGGTACTGTAGTTTAACAGCAGCAAAGGACAGTCTAGACTGTCCTACCTCAAGTTTAGGTGTGTTTTTTTTTTTTTTTTTTTTTTTGGGGGGGGGGGGGGGGGGGGGAGCATTTTTAAAGCGGCACAAAGAAAAACACAAAATCCTCCTTGCACGGACACAACATACGCGCAGACGATAGCAAATTCTGATTTGGAAGAATCGTACGACACTTCTTATTGGCTGAAAGATCAACATCCGGGCCCTCATAGCCAATCGCTGAACTTGCCTTAGCAAAAGCAAGTTTGTCGCCTCCAATACAGTGCACTGTTATTGTGGTGGCGCACTGGTACCAAAAATCGAAGCGCCATTCGGCCCCTGGCAAGAATTGTAGATGGGTCATTTTTAATTTTTATGCGTCAATGGCGCAGGGCGCGCTAGTAAATTGATCCCTGTTATTCTCACTTCAAGAAGTTCCAAAACTTTTTGTGCAGATGTAGTATAACATTTTTTTTTTTTTTGAGCTGGTGGAGGGGAGAGGATGGGGAGGGGAAGTGGGAGGGGAAGGACATGTGTGATTGTTGTTGTGCCTTGTTAATACATTTTTCATGAATCGGAACATGATCCTAACTGTCTTTTCCTTTCCTGTTCAGTCCATATCATCGCGAGCGTCCATGGTGGAGGTCCCAGATTTCCAGGAGAAGTTCCGGACGTTGATACCCACACCAGAGGTACAGGTTTGTGTGGGAAAGGTGGCTGACATCGACAGGCACTTCTGGTGGGACTTGGTGCACTGCAGATCTGACCCTGACAACAGGCCCGAGAGAGTTTACCAGTTCTGCAACAGGTATGAGCATTTTATTGGTTAATACAAGTTAATTGGGTGTGGGACAATGTGCCCCAGGCAGCAGATGGGCGCCTTCTGCAGCTTGAGTTACATCCTGTATTGGCCAGTGCCTTTAGCAGCTTTTGAGCTGAAAAAGCGCTGATTAGTAGCAATTAAAGTAAATAAATTTATAAGGAGCTTTTTGTGTGTCCCAAATATACTGTCAGCATGGGGGTTTGAGTCATACTAGTCTACGTCATCATGTAATTAATAATTCATGTTGACAGGTAAATATGGTAAACACTTGAACATCTCATGAAGAGTTCCACTCTACAAAAAATTGTCATTTTATCTTTTGCTATGATTTGCAGCAAGATTAGATTATATGAAGACAGTAAACAATTCTTTTGGTCTAAAGAGAATTATTTATGAGATATATTGAGAGGTGTTTTGTTTGAAGTTACTAAGTTGTAACCAATTCATTGAAATAGGTTTCTTAATCAAATTGTTCTGGGATTTCTGTAGTATCGTAACCCGCCCAGACTGGTGTAGAGCGATACATTTATTTACTCATTCAGTGTTGTCTGTTTTCAGCACGGCTGAGGCCAAGGCAGACTTCATGAAGGTTATTCGACAGACCATAAGAGAAAGCGTAAGGAAACTGCCCATCCCCCCGCTTAGGACTAGCTCCCTGTCCCCCAGCCGTAGCCCCACCCCAGGCCTCCATCCCTTTGGTCAGTATTCGAGTGAGCTCGGGGAAGTGTGCCATCAGCACCTTTCCAGCCCACAACTGTCCACCTTACAGAATCTGCCCAGGACTCCCACCGTGTCTGCAGGGGTCAGCCCAGGCAGCGTAGAGCGACACTCTATGGACATGGATGAGAAAGTCGGCACAGGCATGGAGTACGAGAACATTTTCAGGACTCGCAGCAAGACCGTCGGCGACCTGAACGAGGCCAGCCTGCAGGACAACGCCGCGTTCACGGTAGGTGCCTCAGAGGCTCGCAGCTCACCTTGTTCATCTGTCTCCAACCTCAGCAGTTCCAGCCACTCAGGGTCAGCCAAGTTGCAGTATGCTAGTGCCAACCCAATCCACTACTCCAACAACTCTGTCAACTGCGGCGGTCTTAAACCCCGTCACAGCAGTGGTTCCCCTGTGTGGAAACCGCGCTCCGAGAATGTGAAGTTAGGTGTCATACCTCCCGCCCTCGCTTCCTCTCAAGAAGACACTCGCTCTCACTGCAGCTCCACCAGCAAGGACTCGACAGACAGTGGTGGTGGTAGTGGTAGCCATAGTGGTGACTCCAGTATCATTTCTAGGACTCCCCAGCCTCAGAGCACAAAGACAGTCGTGTTCCAGACTTTTGACAACTACCCTGTTATCAAAGATACAGAATGTTAGCAATTGTTGCAGTTCCTTTGTAATCCAGAATATGAAATTCAAAACAAAGATGAAAAGATACAGTTTATTTAGCAAATTTGTTGTTACGAAGTTTTCATTTTCTCTTCTGATTTCATTATTGCGTGTCTACTGAGGTAAGAATCCAAAACATCCGCAGGAAAACAATACTGCCTCTTAGGAGATCTTAAACGTTTTAAGTACAAAAAATGTAGGAAATAATATTTTCCCATTACAAGGTATCCATTTGAGATTTTATTACCAAGACTAAATGTTATTTTTCCTACATGGGATAAATTGCCATTAATTATGTAAAACTACTGTATTTAGTTTTAGAATTTTCAATCAGGAAGTGCATAATTTTGCAACTAGGTCTGTGATACACAAAATAATCAGCACTTTTATTCTTTTTGATGTGCCAAGTGTTTCCGTTGATTAATAATTAAACTAGTTTACAACATAATGCAAATTGATGTAGCTTTCCTATACTCAGCAATACACTAGCTGCCAACAGTCAAAGGATTGTTGAATGACACAACAAATACAAATAATTTCTCAGCAGGGAAATGCCCTTTGAGATGACAGACTTTACAAGCTTCTTTGTATAATTTTACATTCTGATGGAGATCACACCCACAAGGAGGTTAATTGTATTAGCAAGCTATTGCCTTGCCATGATATTCTGACATGTGAGTGCCTCAAATTTATTCAGCTCCTCAACAGTTCTCAATGAAACAGTAACCGATCTACATTACTTTAGGTGTTCCAAATTCATTATTAAAATGCTTGTAAAATATATGAAGTTCCATAAGAACTATAGTTTTTTTCCTTTAGAACTATAGTCTCAAGGCGTCCGAAATTTGTCTTATAGAGAACAGAATAAACATATGAATAAAAATAAGTTTGATGTGAACAACAATGCCAGGGAGCTATATCAGGAGTTATTATGATGATATTCTGTACTCATTTTCTCCCATATTGCCAAAGGAGCGAGCTGAAAGAAATGAAACAAAGTAATGTAAAACTTGTGATGTTCCGATCCTTGTGCCAGAAATTAAAACAAAAGTCAAATATATATATATGACCGGGCTTACATTATCCAAACTGACATGACTGAAAATGTGAGTAATTGGTGTTATCAATGGGACTTGACTAATTTTGTTCATTAATTATAGTGTTGCACCATTGGACAACAATCCCTTTGCATGATAAGAAATAATTTCTTTTCTTTAACTTAATATCGAATTCATAAGAATTCGGTCTTGTGGACATACAACATTTTGAGCTTAATTTTGTGGTAGGTAGATTAATGACGAAGTGTGTAAGTTTTCATGAACTTTATTATGGCACTTATTTGTGCATAATGGATGAACCCTGCAGCACTGATTGAAAGAAGTTTAACATTTATGATACTACCCCAGATAACATTTGGGTGTTAGTTAACCTAAGAAAGAGACAACTGTATGGTAATGCTATTCTACTCCTTAGTAGAAAGTGTACAGATTTATGAGAATGCAGCTTTTGGAAAGTTCACACAGAACTATAAGGACGATCTGTTTGAAAGTTTGAATATTCAGTCCTATTAGAAAGTTTATAATTGCATACTGGGTTGGTCTGTAAGATCTGATTTGATTAAATATTACTGACTTGACTTCACTGTGCATAGTTTAATGAAAACCGTCAACAATAGTGTTGATCTCAAAGACTGCTGTTAAATCTAGTCATTGGTGTTTTCAGTTTTGATCATTTTCTTGGTAAAGCTGTTGTGGATGTTATTACCCGCAATTGTTGGCTGCATGATGTTTATTTTAATCATTGTAACATTGCCAGAAGACAAAGTTTGCATCAGCTGTGAAATTTGTGCAACATTTAAGAGATTATGTAAAATAATCTAAACAATTTTATGAAATCATGTCACCCTCTAGATTTCTTAATTAAGTAGCGTGTGAGGAATTTCGTTTGCATGCCTTTTTTCTGTTTATTGTAGACGAAAAAAAAAATTTTTTGCCAACTTGTTTTGATGTTGATTTGTTTTGTTGTAAGAGTTTTCTGTTTAAGTGTTAACGCGTCAGTAGCAGTGCTGATGTTTGTTGAAGGATTTTAATTTGTTGGTAGATTTTTAACATTGTATTCATGTTTTGTGTTTTTTTTAGTATTTGATTATGTATACAGGTGAGAGTGTGGTAGCGTTCTTCATTTTGAGCTATCATTGCATCTTGGTCCAATTGTTTTCTACATTTGATAGACCTCTTAATGTTTAGTACAATTTTGATCTCCCCTAGATCGACCCACCACTAGTTTGAGATTTACTAACACTTTTAGACTTTTAACGATTTATTAGATGTCAGATTAATATCTTCATATCATTTATCATTCATTCAATCACTTCATATGCATTATCAAAGTATGTTGTTTTTTTCTCTTTTAACAATAACCAGAATGCAAGATTACTGCATGCTATGCCTGCACAAGCATTTACGGTAAAGATTCACAGATATGTTTCGTAAAAAACAACATGCAGCACATAGATTCTTAACTTTATCTTTATGGTGAAAAGAAATAATAGAATGTTTAGCTTTAAATGTACCTAATAAACTTTTGCCATTACCTGGCTGATAGTAAGGTTACATATGCAGTGGAACCGACAATGATGGTGACCCCAGTCTCCAGTGTCAGAGGCCTTTGAGTGCCTACGCCTATACATAGCCTATGCTTAATAGATCTCTGACACTCCGCAGTGTCAAGGTCGCCTGTTTATTGGAAACCGTCCTATTGGCTGGTGGTTTTCTTAGCAGATTGACTAGGTCTTTCTGGTTTATTTTCTGTGATCTTGTACATAAAGATAGTAAATGTAAAGCAGAAGAACGTTTTATAACTTTTGACAAAGGGAGTAGGCAACACATTTTAGTATTCAGTTGTTTTAAAAAATAAGGGGACATATAATATAAATAAACAGGCTTTGAGTTCTAGAATTAATCCCCACTATTATATATTAGTATCTGTGTACTTTCCTGTGCACTGAATTTGCCTGGTGCTTTTTGCAGTGGGCATTGTATCTATACATGTATATTTTATTACAGAATTTCACTTAATCAGAATAGCTTCTGCAAAACCATGCAGGTAGCAAAAAATGTGTACACATTTGTATTTTATGATAGGCATTCACTATTTCATGATAGCTGTAGGCCTACCTGTCTTCTTCACAACTATGAAGTCAGTAAATTTGAGGGTTATCCAACTATAGATTTATGTTGTAACTATAACTTTGGTTATACTTATAGTTCATAATGTAGGTTATACTAAAGGTTATAAAAATAATTTTAATGCTAACCCAATGCTGCAGAAAATGCAGGCCATCAAATGACCTATTAATGTTTCCGCTTCCAGGTGCATTAACATTCATGGTGGTCAGTCAACGTCTGCACAAATTTCTCACCCACATTTGTGGTGTGTTGGCTGGCTGAAACTCCACTCTACCTAATCTCATCTTCATGAACTGTCGCCATAGCGGCATTATCTCCAGGGTGAGCATTTACCTCCACCCCAGTAATTCTCTCTCTCTCCTTCCTTCTTACTCACAGTTGTTGGTGTTGGCAGCAAGCGGGTCTTCCTGTCAGCAGTTGTTGTGGCTTTCGGTGGTGTCTCGGTGGGTCCAGCTTTTTTTAACATGAGTTTGCGTTTAGTTTTTATGTTTTTTACTCCCTCATCACATGTTATTTTATTGTAGTTATTTATTTTCTTTATTTCTTATTTATTGTTGTATTTATTCTATATTTATTTATTTATTTATTTTATCGATGTATTCTTAATTAATTATTTATTTATTCATTGCCATGCACCATTTTTCATCTTTCATTCTCTGCATTTTGTTTGCCTGCAGCTGTGGCTTTCTTCAATCCCCTTCAGCTAAATACTGTATTTTACAACTTGTAATTGTCAGTAGTGCAGTGATATAGATATGCATTGGGGAGATACCGGCAGTGGCATCGATAGAATTGTTTCATTTGAAAGAAAAAAAGGCGGGTTAGATTTCAAAGTCTGGTTGTCTTAGCTGCACTTCATCACTACAGATGTTTGTTGTTTGGTTGCACATTCATTCACCTGAGGCTAGGTTACTGTTGGCACAGTATTGCTTGGCATTTTAATTTATTTATGTTTTTATTTTGTTTTGTTTAAAATTCTCATAATTGTGCATATTCTATCATTCTTTTGTTATATCGTTTTTTGTTTTTTTTTAAAGTGGAGTCTCCTGATGGCATTCCGTCACTGGCTGCACTGGGCATAGTTGATATGAATTCATTGTTTGCAGCATGCAACATTTCTATTTCATGAGCAGTTTGCTGTCCACTTCCAAACCTTGAAACATATTTAAATTTTACAGTAAAATTATGACAACATTACATAAAATTACTCCATTTCACCCCCCATCCCCCTTCTTTTTACCCTTTCTGCCAGTCGTACCCCTACGCCTGTTGAAATATGTAATCGTTGCTTCCCTCTACAAATTTCCTTGTTTCAGTGTTGATGTTTTTCCTGCTGTTATGCAAATATCTTTCATCAACTCCAGAATTGTCTCCCCAATTATTATTGTAATCATAACTGTTTCATACTTTTTTTTTCTTTTTTTTTTTGTAAGATGTACCACTGAAATTTTAATGTTATTTGTGTGTAACAGTGTCTTGTGTTATGAACCATTTTTCAAACTTCTCATCACTGCATGCTGCTGTCTCATGCCCACTTTATTGGTTCGTTTTGTACCACGTTGCAAAATAGGGTTTCTTTAAAAACAAAATATCACATTTCATTTCTCCTTTGAAGAATACAATCATCTCATTGATAGTGGGCGGCTTCAACCAATGCTTTTGGACTGGCATAAAGGTTTTGTGTCTGGTTGCATGCAGGTGTACAGACTGGCTTCCTACTTGTTTGGTTTTGTTGTAAGGAACTACAAAGCGCCTTCAGCACCTTTTTGAGCTGTGAAGTGTAGTATTATATTACAACAGCCCAGTTGGAAATTTTACGGTGGTTTTGTTTTACCTGCACATACATTCTATTTAACTTTTTTTTCAACACAGTTATTGGCTCGTTGATGTTTTTTTAGACGTTTCTTTGCTGGTAGAATTTTTGATTGTGGACATTTAAAAAAAAGATCTATATATAGATGATATATAAATAAATAGATAGATAGATTGGTATGACATTTTGCTGTAGTATTGAAATTGTGATAGATAGATATGACATTTTGATGTAGTATATAAATTGTGATAGATAGATAGAATAATCATAGATAGATTAGAAATGACAGTTTGATGTAGTAGATAGATTGTGATAATCAGCAGCAAGATTAATGCATGAATAGATGGAATATGTATAATTATGTGCAATAAATTATAAAAACCATTGTAATCTATAATTGCAAAAGTTTGTCGATCTGATAGCATTCATCAAGGTAATATTGTTAGTATTTTTTTTAATGTTATTTTAAAAATAAATAATGATAATAATTCTGTAATTTATTTCTTTTCTTTTTTTTAAAACAATGATAATAATTAACTTATAGTAATGTTATTGATATGTTTAAAAAAAAAGTAGTAATCACATTTGTAATGATGGTGATCACGCTAACCTTTGTGTTGTCTTCTTAATATGCCAACAGTTACTGTGCATCACACACAAATATCCTTGTGCAAATGGGGACAATAAAGATTCGTTATTCGTTATTCGTTATTAGTAACGACAGTAATCAAATTAGTGAGGACAGTAATCACATTGGTAACTAACCAATGTTGTATTATTTTTTCGCCAGCAACGTTAGCACAAAGAAGTAGAATGTAAGAATGTATGACTGACTGCCACTGTCCTGTACTATTTTTCAGTTTTAATTGCACTGTAATTTTCCAACTTTTAGTTCTCACCTAATGACAATCATTAGTTTTATGTGACTATCTGCACATTTTTACATACATGTTTTGTGTAACCACATCAAAAGCATTTTAATATTTTATTTTAGAGTACATATTTCACGGTGTTGTGTTACCGTGTTTATGATTATGTTTTTAATATATATGTGCACTCTCTTTTTAAATTCTCTCACAGTTTTATTCAAGTAAACCAAAAAAAAAGGGTTTTAATTAGACTATTGGATTATATTAATTTGTGAATAATTCATACGGTGGTTGTGCATAAGTGCTTACACTTTCAGCAAATATGGTTTATATTGCGTTGTTTGTACTGGCATAGCATATTTTGATTGTAAAATAGTGCAATAATAATTATTGTGGGAATGGAGTTCAAGATTTAGCCTTTAGATGAAATATATTACATTCACTCTGATTCAGATTCAGATTCAATATGGGATATTCAAAAGCAAATTGTGATGTAAATTGCCAGGATATTTAGTTTTCGTTCAGGAACGGGTATACATTGAAGTTTATGAGGGATATTCAGAATTATGAATAAGATCATATACCATCGATATAACCATGATGTTACACTAAGCTTGGAAGTTGCCTTTCAAAACGTCTTGTGGAAATCAACTTGAAGTTGATATTATCAGAAGATATTTAACATGCAATTAGTGGAAGATTTTTGTCTGTGAAACGTAAGTTTAGATTAGCTGTATCAGATCGACACACATTGATTCAATGTCGTCAAGTCTGAATATGTCAGGAGTGTGAAAAGGATTCACTTTATTGATTGTGGGTGTGTACATGTGGATAAGTCATGTCCAGTTTGAAATGATTACGATGTTTGGTTTGATCCTCGACTTTCCTGGGCAGAATCCTGGTTGCCGTAAGTGTTGTAAGCTTGCTGCTGTGTTTGTACCTCCCATTGCCTGTCTGCTGGACTGTGTTCATCGTGTCATGGCGCTGGTCCTCCGTGACGTCACATGCTGCGTGTTTCATCACCTGTCGTCATCACATCCTTCCTCGCTGGCCGAGGGACACATATATCTTCATTGAAAAAACAAAAGAGGAAAGAAGACACAAAGAAATACCTTTTTTTTTTCTTCTCCTAATCAGTCTGTCAACTTGCGTTAATCTTCGAAGAATTGGGCATAATGAAGATTGTTGTTGATGTGTTGACATTTGTTTCGTGGGAAAGTCTCTGCCTTTTTATCAAGTCTATGAATTGAATCAACTATTATATATAATGCTTGTACAGTTACATGCAACCCATATTGTTGGTTGCTAGAAATGTTATGTGACTCGTTTTCCACCAGATTGTGTAAAACATTTGTTTTGAGCAATACAGTTAAAAATGCTTTGGTTATTATTCTGATTCATTTAATTCAAGACTAATTGGAAATTGTAATAATATATATGCTGGCATAATTTTCATCGATGATTGGTGAATATTTGCTTTTGAATGAATAATATACGTGGACCACATTGTAAATTAATGTGATTGTATACATTTTGTATCTGGTATTATGTGCGTGTTCATTGTTATAAAAGCTTTTTTTTCATGTTTGCTGAACTGTTGGTAATGATGTTGATGATGATGACGATAATGATAATAATGATGCCCATGATAGATTGAACCTTGCGTGCAGACGTTATGATACTATTCTTATCTGAGTAACTTATAAATGAAATTTGTTCTTAGGTGAATTATGATTTATCTTTACTAAATTTATCTTAACAACTTTTAGAGAATTATGATTAATAATGTTAATACATTTAGCTTTTGAATGACAGGTGGTAAAATTTTCTGGTGATTTTGTTTCTTTGCTTTTAGAGTGGTGGTGTGAAATAGGGTGAGTTTTATGCCCTCGCAAAATTAATAAACTAATAGTGGAGGCATTGCACCACATCCTATATACACGACTAGAGAAATTGAGGGAGGGGGAGGAGAAGGAGATTGAAGTGGGAAAGAAATCAGGAATCTATGGCATGAAGTTATAAGATTTTTGATTTTTTTTCTTTAAAAGAGAAAGAAAGAAGGTTGGGGTGGGAAAAGGTAAAGTAGGTCTACTGAAAAAAACAACGTATGAAAGTATGCACTTTTTTGGTATTGAATTTGTTGTTGTTAATATTTACTTAAGGCATTGATTACCTAAACTTGAAGAAAATATATATCTGACATGCAATCTAATGGCGCTGGTAGTACAACAGATAATGTTTTGGTATTTTTAGCACCTCATTAAAAAAAAAATTCATTAAGATTTTAATACACCTCCACAGTTTACACAACTTGCCTCGGTCGTTGTTAGTTTGAATGTTGCCCTCAAAATTTTACTTCATTTTATTTTTTAAAAATTTAAACGATTTTGTTTTTCCACAGAGAATTATGCGCATTCTCTAACGTTAACTCACACGGAAGAAGTGATAATCTTTTTGCCTCTCTTTCCAATAATTTGTGTTGTCGTTTTACTGATGTCTTTTCACGACATTAATTGTTGAGATACCACTTTTGATGGTTGTTACATGATTCACCGTTTTGTTGTTGAACGTCACCTAGTTTTCTTGATTTTGATCATTCTTGGTTCTCAAACGCCAAAGATGATGACAATTATTATTAAATAAAACGGTGAAACACTTATTTGTTATTGTTTGCACAGTGCTCAAGTTTCCAGTTTATTCTGCCATGTTGTTTTTCTGCTGCCTTTTGTTCGGGTTTTGTTCATGCATTTTTCTGGGTGAAAATGCAGTTGTTGTTTTTGTTTTGGGATTATGCACCTCTCACTCTCTCTCTCTCACTCTCTCTCACTCTCTCTCTCTCACTCCCTCTCTCGTATCTTTTATGTAATCATTTCCTTATTGTTGACCTTTTACATTTCCAGATAATACTTTGAAATAATAGAGAATCGGAATGAGCCAAATAAAATTTAATGTCTGTCGGCAAGCCTCATGTGCTCTATCCTATAGCGCAATGGTCAAGGTCGCTAAGGTCACTTTGTTACTGAAAACGTGTTGCTCAATATCTGTAACCTGCTGAACCGATTGAATTGAGTTACATGTGTTGGACGAAACCTGTTTATTATTTATTTACTCGCATGCGTATAATGTGAATCTAAACTTGTGTACTCATCTGTAAGCAATAAATAACTAACTTGCAAATAAAAAAAAAAAATTCAAAGAATACAATTAAAAAAATTAATGTTTTTGTAAATCTGCGCGAGATGAGTCCTAATTAGTCCAAAAGATATTCAAATTAGAGGGGCACAGCCCATATGACACGCGCTCCTTATAGAACGATATATAGAACTTTATTTGACATAAAAATGAGGGCCCAGAAGAAAAAAATACACGAAATGAAACGGTGGCATTAAAATGCAAAGTAAAACCGACTTTGATCTTTCGATGCCCTTGACATTGAGATTACCTTGACTTCCGGCTTCAAATACACTCACATCATGTACAATCAAATAAACTGCAGCAAAAGTTGTATTATGCCCCCAAAGAGTGACTATGGGATGGCCTTGACCTCCAGTGATCTTGACCTTCACGTAACCTCTGATGCGCATCATGTATGATCAAAGTCAGTTTTTGACTCGCATGCATAGCAATATGAGTCTATGTATTCACCCACCCCTCACCCCCACCGTCCAAAAAAAAAAGTCCCTCCCAATTTTGGCAAAATCTGTGCGAGATGAGTCCTAAATAGTCCAAAAATGACATTTTCACCCTGCCCGTCCACGCCTGTGCAACCCTTACAACAGAACCTATTTTAACTATCACAACCAAACTTGGTAAGGTGGTTTATACCCATCAGACCTCACAAATGATCAGTGAATGACTTCACTTCAAGGTCAAGTTCGCTGGGTCATCGAATGTTAGCTTAAAAATGACAATTTTTCACAAAATTTCACTTTTTTCCTAGGTTATTAATATTGAACTTTTGATTCTTTGAAACATGATAGATATCAATGAGACACGCATACTTTTGCAAATTTGGTCAAGGCCACTAGAGCTGTCCAAAGTCGATTAGTATGAAGTGACCTTGACCCTAAACTATGAAAGATATAAAGTCAAAACGTGTTGTATTTAAAGATGATAGATTGATCTTTCATGTATGTTCTGTTTTTGCGTTGATCTTGAAGGTGAAGATCATTTTAGGCCTTGCAAAAACATACAAAAAAAGGTTATACAGTAGAATGTCTCTATTGAACCCATGCATAGCACGCAACAACATTGGGTTATTTGATTATACATGAACATGAGAGGTCCCGTGAAGGTCAAGGTCATCCCAAGGTCAAGGTCACTTAAGTCAAGGTCACTCCAAGGTCGCTGTTTTTTGGCATAATACAACTTCTGTTGTAGTTTATTTGACATTACATGAGTGTATTTGGAGCTTAGTTCAAGATAATCTCAAGGTGAAAAGCATAGAAAGGTCAAAGTCTTTGCATTTTAATGCCATTGTTCTTGTTTTTTTTCTGGGCACTCATTTTCAAGTTAAATATTGCAAGTTCCATGAGGAGTATGTGAGTCACACGGGTTTTTCCCTTCTAATTAAATCTAAACCCCTACTGGTCACTCATTTTTTAGTGTGTAGACTATTGTTAAGTTCCATTAGGAGATTGTGAGTCGTTTGGGCTTTGCCATTCTGCTATTGATCTTGATCTTCGACAATACAGTACTTTCATTTGGATGGTATTCTTTTCCCAACGCATTATTTACCTTATAATTTGCAAATGCACAGCAATCATTTCTGGGACGTTGATAATTATGTTTCTTTTATTGCTATCGTTGTATGGTCAGTCTGGCCCAGATTAAGATTTATCCATTTTTGATGATACTCAAACCATTAGTATCACAGTTTCAGCTGACTCCCACTCACCCTCTGCCTCCCTACCCTCTCTATTTCTCTCGTCCGATCCTATCCTATCGTATCCCGTAACTCGGAGGTCGTAGGGGCACCACAGATGATCGTTTAATCAGCGTACTCCATCTTTCCCTGTCCTCAGGAACCCTGATTGTTTTGCTCAGTGTCAAACCAATCCATTCTCGAATGTTGTCCTCCCACCTCTTTTTCGGTCTCCATATTCTTCTACCTCCTTGCACACCCCTTGGGGTCATGAGCAATCTTGCCACTGTAGATTGTTCAAACCTATAAAGGGAAAAGGGAAAGCCACAGTTGAAAACCTGTCTTTCCTTTATAGGCAAGACAGATTCACTGCGGCAACAGTACCCCCGTTGGAGTGCCGGGGGTTTTCAGTATAAATAGTATCCCCACTTTATGGAAATTTAGTGCTTTAAATTCCCACTGTCGCTGTCTTCCTCATTTACTCTTTCCCATTCCTGCTCTGTCTTTCAATCTGCTATACTATCTTCTTCTTCGCCAGATCAATGACCTACCTTTTTTTCTTGAAAACTCTTCCTGGACAAGACTCCTTGTTTGTGTATGAGGTCTGTTGGATCAGCTTGGGAGTGTTGGACGCTTTCTGCCGGGTGGTCACTAGGGCTTCCTATGATTGTACTATTTAGCACTATAGGCATTTTATATGTATGTGTTTTGTTGATGATTTATAATGATGTTTGTATTCTATTTTGTTTTTGTAACCGGGGGTTCGCGTAGTTGAGGTAAACCCTCAGCCATCCCCCGCGTGGGATGTCTTTATTGTAAAGTGACTGGCCGGTGGAGGGCATTCTATTTTCCCACTGGGGTTGTTTCAGCAGATCTTTTATGCGGATCGGGGGTTATCCGGTCCTGATTTGGCTCGGAAGAGTCCGCTGGACCTAAAGCAACAATAAATCAATCAATCAAACACCCCCAACTCACAAACCTCGTAGCAACTATACATCGGAAAATACAGTCCCATAACTGGGAAAACATTGTTGATATAGGCCAATTTGATTATAGATGCGGAACGTTGACCGATATCGTAGATTACATGTGCGTTTCTTACGCGGGTTAGGTAGGTAGATTAAAGTCCCGCGTCACATGAGCGAATAGGGGACTGGGAAGGGGGAAGGGGGGGGGGAGGAATCGGGTTCTTCTTTCGCGGTTTGAGAACACACCGTTTGAGCGGCTGAGTCGTTTCGACAAAGACGCAGTCTGAACATTGAGGTTTAACGTCTACACCCACCATTGGCGATAGGGCAGACGGGGATAAACATCCCAGGGAAAGAGGGGTGGGGACCTGAATCAACACTGAACCACCAAAGCAATCATACTGCTAAAATGGACAATGAAAATGGCCACATTTTATATCGCCCACCACGGGATTCGAACCTGGGTCATCGGTGTGCCAGGCGAACGCTCTGCCAATTGAGCTACGGCGGTGGGACAGACGCAGTCTGATCCCACCCTTCCTATTTATAATACAAGTAATTGCGTGTTACCTACCGCTGCGCGATCGAGGATCCACTTTATTTTTGCTATCGCGGATCTATCCTACGTGGTTAATGCCCCTTATTCCCTAGTTTGTGTTTTATTGTTTAGAATATTATTATTTATATGTTGTGGTGATCACAGGTTGCTAAAATAGGGTCAGATATTCGTATACAAATGTACTGATTCGAAGCATTAACTCCACGCACACACAGACTGACACAATAATATAGTGCTGAATAAAGGCCATCTTCCTAGATATTCGTTTTAATTTGAACTGGTGAACGGAACAGTTTTTAGCTAGTGACTACGTGAGATGCGAAAATGTCGTAGAAGAGAACAAGTAGAATTGAACTAGAAGCAATTTCTGATCGCGACTTAAAAATGACTTGAAACGCTTGTGGGTTGGCCGACTGATGGACATTAGTGCTTAATTGTAAGCAAAAAGAAGAAGAAGAAAAAGAAGAAGGAAGAAAGAAGATTTCCAAAGGACCTGATAACAGTGCCATAATAATTTATTTTCCCATTAAAAACCAAAATCGATTGTATTTCCCCGGAAAATAATATTGTCGAATTTTGATTGTATCGGGTTTATTTTAATGGTTAACAATAATTGACTTTCATTGTGGAACAGCGTTCTCAGTTACTTTGAAGTATTGAAATAAAAATAGTGGTTCACTGGATTGGATAGGAAATAATCTTGAAGAAGAATGTTGTCGACTATTCAATGTGGGCTATTTACGTTAGGTATAGCTTCCAGGTTTGACTACGTCATAAGATAAGATAAGATAAGATAAGATAAGATAAGATAAGATAAGATAAGATATTACTTTATTAATCCAAAAGCATGGAAATTACATTGTCTGTCAATTAAACATGTCCATTCATTCTTCTTTTACACACACATAAATATTTATACATTATTAATGATCTTCAAACACATGGACATATTTTCATAATGCAGATATTTCAATTAAGCAGTTTAAAAAAAAATAAAAAAAAAATAAATAAAAAATATAAAAAATAAACTAACTAAGCTGCATGAGAGTTGTAGAGTATGCTTAGTAAGACCTACCGACTTGTTTGTTATGTGCTTGAATGGCAAGTGGTATGAATGAGTTCCTGTACCTATTTGATGTTCCCGCTGGTGCCCTAAAACGTCCACTCCTGTCTATCCGTCGAGAGTCAAATTCCAAGAAAAGTGGATGGTTACTGTCAGCCAAAATTGCAGTCAGCTTTTTTGTCACTTGTCTGCTATGTATCGTCGCTATGTCATCCTGTTCCCTCCCAACCACCCCACTAGACCTTTTTATCTGTTTGTCCAATCTTCGTTTTTCTGTTTGTGATACGTTTCCTCCCCAACATGAGATTCCAAAAGAAATGATGCTTCCTATTACAGCTGTATAAAACATTTGTAAAATTTCCTGTTTTACATTAAAGGATCTCAATTTTCTTAAACAAAACATTCTACTTTGCAGTGAAGGGCAAGGGGGGAACGCGCGACATTATTATTATATTTCCCTTATTTATTTATATGAAGACAGGACATGGATTCCAATTTGAACGGCTCTCGATGTGTGCTGCTCCTAGCTTGTATAATCACCATTTGGCAACACACAATGAACTCGGAATGTGTCGGGTTCATCCCAAGAGCCTAGTAGTAGGACCAGTCACAGTGCGGTGATGGAGACTGCAACCCTGGAGAGGCTGGTGAGCTTTCTATAGCATCTAATCAGCATTAACCTCATCAGATCCACACATCACTACTCCTGGCGAAACCGTTCCTTCATCCGATGTGACCAATCTCACAAATGACACCAATGCATTATCGGCCAACACCACAACCAACACGTATCACGACTGTCTTTTCATATCACGCGGGGTTGATCCGTGAAATTCGAACATTTATGGAGCGGGTAGGGATTGTACCTCTAGCCTTAGTAGGGGTGGTTCTCAACCTGTTGGCCCTGTGGATATGGCTCGGGGACGGAGGAAAAGGTTTCGAGTTCAGTCCTTCCATCTTCCTCTTCCAGTGCATGGCTGTGTGGGACGCCACGTGTCTCTTCACCTTCGCCCTTCACGCTATTCAAGTGAACAAGGTAAGTGTGATCGATACTGTGATGATCACTATTAATTAATTAATTTAACGTTACACTACACAAACTCAAAAGGGATATTTAACCTACGTACTTACTGGGCCGACCGTGTGTTTCTTTGCGTTGGTCGCATGTAACGTAAGCACGTTTTTAGACTAAGAATGTTTTGTGCAGTCTTTTGAGGCAAGCTGCTTTGTCAGAGACAGGATCTAACCGGGTTGTTAATAATAATAATAATAATAATAATAATAAATAGTAATATAATAATAATTAATAATAGTAATTTATTAATAATACAGTGATGATCCTAAGTGACGATGAAGACCTATTGGGTGGTGGGAGCTCACGCGTACATCCTGTTCCAGCGTCGCCCTACAACTTTAAAATAAAAGAAGAAAAATATATTTGGAGCGTTAGCTGCAAGACCGCCACAGCAGTTTGGTACCTCGCGGCGCCAGCACATGGAAGATGAAGTATGTTTGGTTCAAACTGTAAGGCAAAGCTTTGTTGGTTTCTACTGATTGTCTTAACGGTGCATGCTGTTTTTGTTGATCGTTAAGGTGACATATGGGGCAGTCGGTACGTCTAGAAATCAGCCCTCAGTCCTTTGCTACACTCCTTAGCTAATGAAACGAGGCATTCGAGACGTTGCATTTTGCTACTCTTATTCATATATCATTATACTGTTATTAAAAGTGCCGGTGTACCACAGTCAGTTTCTTTAAAGTTCTTGGATATATATATATATATAAATGATGAAATACTACAACTAAGGATAAAGGAATATGCCCGTTATTTGGTTATCTCGGGATGGGAGGAGTGTAGGGCTCTTGAAGACCTGAAACAAGGTGCGAGCAAACCTAGAGAGCAAGTTTTGAAGCTTGAGAGTAGGAAAAAGAAGAAGGAAGGTAAGAAGATTGCTTGGGTTACGAAGTACCCGAGAGTAACTAACAAAGGGAAAATCATACAGAATAATCTCCGGGTATTATACAAGAACCCTCAAAACAGAATATTGTTCCCTAAAAAGTGTTTGATAGGTGCAGATAGAAGAAGAACTAACCTGGGTGAAATCTACAAACCAACAGTTCCCCGTAGTCAGGTCCTGCATGGGCCATGTGAACAAGGGGGATTTTTTTCCATGTTCGAGAAAGTGCGATACTTGTGCGCATTCGAAGCAAGTCCGGCAGTTTGTTTCACCTTAAGATAATAGGCGTTGGACAATAAAACAGCATCTGACGTGTAGTACTCCCAACACAGTGTATGTGGTATTGTGTAAGGAGCACAAGGATTTCATTTACAGTGGGTCAACTGTAAATTTGATATCGAGTTGGGCTGGACACAAAAGTGATGCCAAGACAGGAAAATCCCAAAAGTGTAGGGTAGCACGTCATTGCAATTCCCTTCCTCATCCGGAAGATCCAAATTTGTCTTATTTGATAATATTTGGGATTGAGTGTGTTCAGCAAGAAGAGGAGCTGCTACAGAGAGAAATTTTGTGGCAGGCTAACTTGGGCACATTGCTTAGTGGGGGTAATGAGAGGCGGGATTTTGGAGTGTTGTTGAGAAGTAGGATTCATTACCGGGATTAAAGACTCTGTTAGACTGGATATTTAGCGTTATAAAGAACTTTATGTATATCCTTAAGTTTAGTATACTTATGTAGGGATAGGTTGATTGTGTTTAGAGTGTGTAGAGTCTGGTGTGTGTGGGTGTGTGTGTGTGTGTGTGTGTGTGTGTGTGTTTTAAACTTTTGTAGTAGTTTTGTTGAGCTGTACACATTATAGATCTTATTCTGTATGTGTAAGTGTTGGTTATGTGATTATGGAGCAGTGGTAGTGTAGTTGTGTTGTTGTTTATTATAAATGTTGATTGGGTTTTGATTATGGATTTAAAGTGATTGAGAACATGGTAATGTTGTTTTTCCTCTAGATACTTTATGCTTTACATACTCTCTCTCTCTCTCTCTCTCTCTCTCTCTCTCTCTCTCTCTCTCTCTCTCTCTCTCTCTCTCTCTCTCTCTCTCTCTGTATATATATATATATATATATATATATATATATATATATATATATATATATATATATATATATATATATATATATATATATATATATATATATATATATATATATATATATATATATAGTAAGCCCCTTTCACCCCCATGGTGTACTGGTTTCTCTCCTCCTACTAGCAAGGAAGAAACCCGACGACAACAAAATCCCTCTATAAGCGGAAAAAGATAAATATCATAATAATGTTGCGCGTTCCCCCCTTGCCCTTCACCTCAAAAAGAGAGAAAACCCCAAAAAGCACACCACGCAGGTTCGTCAGGAAGGCTTCACAGGGCTCACAAGAGATGTGGTTAAATAAAAATCAGTTCTGACATCATCTCCGACAAACCGATCTTTCCACAGATATAGGCTCGCCGAGACATCCAAATCCACAACCCAAAGACAACACCTCCCGCCCACAGCGGAGAGAATGCATTTAAAAATTACTAGGATGGATGCCTCCCAAACCACAACTTGAGGAAACAAAGGTCTGTCAGAGAAAAATTTATTTATCTTCAATATTTAATGTTATGTATAAAATATTGTTAATTTTATTAAGAAACTTTATTTGTATAAATTATAAAAGTTTAGTTGAGTTGCATGCAATGAAAATGCACAGTGACTGGTTAATTTCAATTAGAGATAGAATCAGAATTTTATCTTATACTAAACAATTAGTCTAGAGTAATTAGAAAGAAAAAGAAATAATAAACTAAACACAAATTTATTTAAACAACACTTCACAAAACATTTTATACAAACAAGACCACACACAGAATGATGGGGAAATGGAAAAATAATTTATTTTCTTCTTTGGGGTTGCTTTTTGGGGTTTGCTCACAGTTATCAAAAATTTAAACAGTTCAGTTCAGTGGATAGGTTAGGTTAGGTGTATAAATTAACGTCCCCGGACACATTGCGTATAGGGGACATTAGTGGACATTCATTCATTCATTATTTAGATTAACGTCCCCGGACACAGTGCGTATAGGGTACAACATCAGTGGACAGTTGTTGTTTGTAGATTATAGTCACACGACACTTTCGCATATAGTTGACTACTGGACCGATTTATACTGACACCAGCGGGCCAGTTGTTGGTAAAGGGAAAAATAATATGATCACACGTTGACCAATCCAGGATTCGAACCAGCGACCTTTTGGTTACTAGCAAGACGCTCTTACCAACTGAGCTACCCGGCCCCTATCAGTGGACATTTTATTTCATTTCAATTTTTAGATTAACGTTCCCGGACACAGAGCGTACAGGGGACAACATCAGTGGACTTGTCTTGTCTTGTATTAGATTAACGTCCCCGGACACATTAACGTATAGGGGACTAAATATATATCAGTGGACTTTTGCGATTATTTAAATTAACGTCCCCGGACACAGAGCGTATAGGGGACAAACATCAGTGGACTGGACTGGTATTAAATTAACGTCCCCAACACTAAAGCGTATAGGGGACGATGATCAGTGGACATTTTTTTTTTTTTTTTTACATCAGTTTATAGTCCCCTCTCTTCCCGTTAAGGATTTTCAGAGAGGAGACTTATCCTCAGTGGACAGCTTACTTTCTTGCAAAAATAGTTATTGAAACATAAAGGATATTTACTTCCAGGAAATTTCATAATATAAAATTAATAACTATTTAAGTTCTGTTAAATATTTCATTCTATAATTGTAACGAAATAATAATAGATTACAGATTTCAGGTTGTTGCATGTTTTCTAAGGTTCTAAAAATTATTATTTAGGTTAAATACGTAAAGAAAAGAAAATCCTTGGTATTTTGTCAAAAACCAAAAATGTTGAAGGAGGAACAACGAAGCTTAACGTCCTATTGCATCAGCGTTAAGGACGATCACCACGTCGCCACCCTGACAACAATGATCATCATCATCATATCAAAGATGAGATCCTACAGATTCAAAACATTATTACCAGCCTACCACAGAGAATCAGCACTAGTAAAATAAACTATTGTAAAGTCACAGAACACAGAGGATCAAGTATTCAAATCCATTCATAACTTTCGAGAATAATCTTCAGAATTTGGAATTTCATATTTTCGCAATAAAATATCTACCGATTTAGGAGATTTTATTTAGAAATTTTGTTCTTTACGTGGACTTATTGTGCTATTGTAATTCTAAAGTTCCAAAAAGGCCGAAAATAGTGTTTCAAATTAAAGATGTCATCTTCTTGGATCTAAATCAGCGTAAGAGCTCTCGCCAGTTCAGTTCAGTGGATAGATTTACGTCCCCGGACACAGTGCGTATAGGCAAAGAACGTATAGGGGACAAACCGAAAACAAGGGATGAAGCAGCCAATCAGCATCCATGTTTCACAACACGTGATCTATGCTAGCAAATCAGATATTAGTTTTAACATTCATGTATCATGGAGAGAGGTAAAACACTCTAGTGTATACGGATTTTAGTCAAATGTACTGGTTCTTTGAAAATAACAGGGTCTACCGCTAACATAGGTAAGAAGTTTATTTGTCATACTTTGTTATGGTATCAGGAGTAAGATCTGATAATTCTTAAAGAAAATACACCGGCTCAAACTGCTTTGCACCGGTTGCGCACCTAAATGGCCGCCAATTTTAAAGGTATGGCCAAAGAGCTTATTACGGAAAGAGAGGGAACTTCCATTATGTCCTATACAAAAATGCGAGACGCTCTCACGGATTATTTCCCTTTGCTCGGGCTGGCTATATTTCACCATCTGCTATATGAATGATCTGTGCGTGGTAACTTACTGAGCCTATGCCATTGCAAAAGAACATTTTTATGGCAACGTTTTGATTGATTGATTGATTTATTATTGCTTTAGGTCCAGCGGACTCTTCCGAGCCAAATCAGGACCGGACAACCCCCGATCCGCATAAAAGATCTGTTGAAACAACCCCAGTGGGAAAATTGAATGCCCTCCACCGGCCAGTCACTTTACAATAAAAACATCCCACGCGAGGGACGGCTGAGGGTTGACCTCAACTACGCGAACTCCCCGATTACAAAAACAAAATAGAATACAAACATCATTATAAATCATCAACAAAAAACATACATATAAAATGCCTATAGTGCTAAATAGTACATTCATAGGAAGCCCTAGTGACCACCCGGCAGAAAGCGTCCAACACTCCCAAGCTGATCCAACAGACCTCATACACAAACAAGGAGTCTTGTCCAGGAAGAGTTTTCAAGAAAAAAGGTAGGTCATTGATCTAGCGAAGAAGAAGATAGTATAGCAGAGTGGTAGGACAGATCGGGAATGGGAAAGAGCAAATGAGGAAGACAGCGACAGTGGGAATTTAAAGCACTAAATTTCCAGAAAGTGGGGATACTATTTATACTGAAACCCCCGGCACTCCAACGGGGGGAACTGTTGCCACAGTTAATTTGTCATGCCTACAAAGGCAAGACAGGTTTTCAACTGGGGCTTTCACTGTACCCTTTATAGGTTAGAACAATCTACAGTGGCAAGATTGCTCATGACCCCAAGGGGTAATGGCAACGTTTGCAAAAACCAAACTTTTAACCATCATTATTATTAACATTCCGCTACTGCTGTCTTTTTTTTTGGTTTTGTTTTTGTTTATGTTTACTTATTGACATTTATTTAGGTGCTTTTATGCTGCTTATGTGTGTATGTCATAGGTTCGTTTTCTGCCCTGGAATTTATTATTTTTTTTAATCAACGACAGATATTTTAAAATTAAAATATGCATGAAAGACTGTTTCATTTATCCGAAACTGTAAATCCGTAATCGAGAAAGAGAGAGAGAGAGAGAGAGAGAGAGAGAGAGAGAGAGAGAGAGAGAGAGAGAGAGAGAGAGAGCTCTGTCATTCAATCAATTAATCACAATAAAGCACAATAACAAAATGTTTTACTAATAGTGTGAATTTAATTTATATCAGGTGTCCCCCTACCCCACAACCCTCTCACCTCCCACATCACTGGCTTAATAACATCAGTCACTTCATGGAAAATAATTAATTAATCAGACAGAACAATCGGAACCTACTGGCTAGACTACAACATTCCACGCAATATAGATCTAATGCGCAGAAATTCACAGATCAGAACAAGGACTGAGTTTCTTAATTACATTTCGTCGGTGTCCATTCAAAACCTCGTAACTCCGAAAAAGTAGTTTTTGCAATCTTTTCATGGTTATGCAGGGTTCAGCCTGACACAAAAAAGCTATGGGCCATTGGGCCCCTCAGATCAAATTTCAATGGGCCATGATTTCAGCAGTAATTTACGTACATGTAAAAGATAACCTGGAGATATTATTACAGAAATTAAAACAAAATAGATTATTGTGAGTGTGCATGTTTTGTGAAGCATGTTTACCAACAAAACACTAACCAGAACAGGGATCAGTTTACTGTGCTTTTGAAGAGAACATAGCTCGTCGCTTTTCAGCACGCCACCTCTCTACAGCAGCTGTGAAGTTGAAATTCTTCAGTTCACCACCTTCTATTTTCACCCTCATTAATTGAGACAGTTTGTCCGGACTTAATCTGTTCCTGAGGGCAGTAAGAGCTAGATTTTGGACACTGAAGGTCCGCTCACAGTCACATGAATGCACAGGGTGTGTCAACACAATGCTGGCTAGCTGGATGAAGAATTGTACAACAATTCTTATTGGCTGAAAGATCAACATCCGGGCCTTCATAGCGAATAGCTGAACTTGCCTTAGCAAAAGCACGTTTGTCGCCTCCAATACAGTGCACTGTTAATGTGGTGGCGCACTGGTACCAAAAATCGAAGCGCCATTCGGCCCCTGGCAAGAATTGTAGATGGGTCATTTTTAATTTTTATGCGTCAATGGCGCAGGGCGCGCTAGTAAACTGATCCCTGGTTATGTCCCTTGAATTTTTGCGCTTTTTTTATCAGAAGCTCGGAATTCATAGCTCAGTTAGAAAGCATCAGTAATACAAAATATCAAAACCTCGTATGTCCCAACAGGTCAAACGATTTGTATCAAAATCTCGTATCTCACTTACGAGGTTTTTATCATTTGGAATAAATTTCTAAAACCTTGTAACTCAACTTACGAGGTTTCATTCAAATAAATGACGCGCTAAGAAGTTGAGTTTTACGTCACTTACGCGGTTTTTGTTATTGTCATCGTGGAAATGTCAGCTGCTTCTGGTCATTTTTTCTACATTTTGGTGAGTACTGATGATACATGTTGTCCTTTTATTCAATCATGATTTCTTCTAGATTGATATCGTCCAGTGCCCGTGTGCATGAAGAATCTTAAAGGGCAACTTAAGCTTAAGTTCGCTTACTCAAGCACACGGAGAGTTCAAACTTAAGCTTGAGTAAGCGAACTTAAGCTTAAGTTGCCCTTTAAGATTCTCCATGCACACGGCACCAGATCTTCTCCATATTACTCTTCAGGAATAAAGGAACAGGCACGTTATATCACACTGTGACTAAATCTGACACTGAATGAGTGCAGTCAAAGGGATACTGTGGCATAATTCTAAATAATTTACAAAAGAATACAGAATAATATTGTGTGTTTTTAGTTTAATGCCCGTCACCCCTGCCAGGGTATGGGCCGCCAACAACAGCTCTCCAGAGTCCTCTGTCCTATGCCATTCTTTCTAATTGACTCCAGGTGTAGCGCATCTTGGTGGTGTCGGCCTCGAGGTCGCGTCGCCAGGTGTTCCTTGGACGTCCTCTCTTTTGCTTTCCCTGGGGGTTCCACTTCAGCGCTTGCCGGGTGACGTTCGTCGCTGGTTTGCGTAGGGTATGCCCTATCCAGCCCCATCTCCTTTTCCTGATTTTATCTTCAGCAGGGAGTTGGCGGGTCCTTTTCAAAGGTTGGCGTTGCTGATGGTGTCGGGCCAGCGGATCTGGGGAATCCTTCTGCGGCAACTGTTGATGAAGGACTGGACTTTTTTGATTGTGGTCTTGGTTGTCCTCCATGTCTCTGCTCCATACAGTAAGACTGACTTCACATTGGAGTTGAATACCCGTATCTTAGTGGCCAAAGACAGCTCTCTGGAGGTCCAGATGTTCTTGAGCTGAATGAAGACAGCTCTTGCTTTGTCGATCCTAGCCTTCACATCCCCATCTGTGCCGCCCTGCTGATCAATGATGCTACCCAGGTAGGTGAAGGACTGCACTTCTTCCAAGGGACTTCCATTCACGATGACTGGTTCGGTACTGATGGAGTTGATCTTCAGGATCTTGCTCTTGTCCTTGTGGATGTTGAGGCCGACCTCCGACGATGTGGCCGCCACTGCATTTGTCTTCTCTAGCATCTGCTGTTGGCTATGGGAAAGAAGAGCAAGGTCGTCAGCGAAGTCCAGGTCCTCGAGCTGGTTCCACAGTCCATTGGATTCCGTTCCTACTTTCCCTGGTGGACATCTTCATAGCCCAATCTATGGCGATGAGGAAGGGGAAAGGTGACAACAAGCACCCTTGTCGGACTCCGGTTTTCACCTGGAAGTTGTCTGTGAGCTGTCCGCCATGGATAACTCTGCAGGACATGCCGTCATAGGAGTTCCTGATCAGATTGACCATCTTGGTCGGGATGCTGTAGTGTCGAAGGAGCTTCCAGAGGGTATCTCGATCCACGCTGTCAAACGCCTTCTCATAATCGACGAAGTTGATATAAAATGGCGAGTTCCATTCCTGGGACTGCTCCACGATGATGCGGAGCGTTGCTATCTGGTCCGTGCAGGATCTATTCTGTCGGAAGCCTGCCTGCTCGTCTCGTAACTGTGGGTCGACAGTATCCTTCATCCTTTCCAAAAGGACCCGGTTGAAGACCTTCCCAGGCACAGATAGAAGTGTGATGCCCCTGTAGTTGTTAGTTGCTGAGGTCACCTTTCTTGGGAAGCTTGATCAGGTAACCTTCCTTCCAGTCTGCCGGAACATCTTCTTCCTCCCAGATCCTCTCAAAGAGTGGGTACAGCATCTCCACTGATGCTTCCAAGTCCGCGTTTAGAGCCTCTGCTGGGATGTCGTCTGGTACAGCGGCCTTTCCGTTCTTCATCAGGGTGATGGCCTTCTTGATCTCTTCCTTGGTCTGTTTCTCACAGTTGATTGGAAGATCCACATTGGCTGGCTCAATGACTGGAGAATTCGTTGGTGCTGGTCTATTCAGAAGTTCACCAAAGTGTTCAGCCCATCTGTTCAACTGCTTGTCTATACTGTTCATGGTGTTTCCCTGCTTGTCCCTAACAGGTCTTTCTGGTTTGCTGAACTTTCCGGAGAGTCGCTTAGTGGTGTCGTACAACTGTTTCATATTGCCGCTGTACGCTGCCTGTTCCGCTTCAGCCGCCAGTCCATCCACGTAGGCCTTCTTATCTTTTTTGATGCTTCTTTTCACTTCTCTATGGGCTCCTGTGTAGTCTTCTTGAGCCTCAGCCTTAGCTGCTCTGGTTCTGCTGTTGTTGACTGTTGCCTTCCTCTTCTTTCTTTCTTCTATCCTGACCAAGGTCTCTGCTGTGATCCCCTCTTTCTGTTGATGTTTCTTTGGCCCCACAACTTCTTGGCATGACGATCTTTCACTTTCTGCCACCTGTTGAGTACACTGTCTTCTTCTTCTTCAAATAATTCCTGAAGCACTTCGACCCTGTTCCTTAGCGCCAGAATAAACTGTTCTTTTGTCTTTGGGTCTTTCAGAAGGCTGATGTTGTACTTCATTCTTCTGCCTAACGAATGTCCTCTTCAACTTCAGCTTCAGTTTCGCCACCACCAAGCCGCAAATCTCTCTCCATTCTCATTCATTACTGCTAAGGCGTGGGTGCCCATAACTGGTTCGTAACCGGTGTTGTTAGACCCAATCTTGGCATTGACATCTCCCATGAGGATGATGATGTCCTTGTCTGGGTAGGTCTCAAGGATCTTCTGTAGTCTGCTGTAGAAATGGTCTTTAACATCCTCTTCACTGTCGTTCGGTGGAGCATAGAACTGGACAAGGTTCATCTTGATCTTCCTCATCTTGGTACGGAAGAATGCTGTGATGATCCTGGGGCCATGTTGTCCCATCCTATAAGTGCCCTCTGTGCCTGACTGGACAACATAAAGCCTACTCCCTGCGTGTGGGGTGCATCGTTTTCTTAGTGCCCGGAGTACAGCAATAGTTCTCCTGTCACCAGTCGCCTTTGTCCAGCTTGGGTCCATCGTGTCTCGCTGATGCCTAACACGGTCAGGTCATTATTCCTCATCTCAGCTGCTACCTGTGCCGTCTTTCCTGATTCGTACATGGTCCGAACATTCCATGAGCCGATGGTGGTTCATTTAGGCTTATATTATGGTAATAAATGTTCATTTAGACTTTTGGTAGTAAACGTTCATTTATTATGGTAATAAAAGTCCATTTAAACCGTTACGGTAAAAACAGTTAATAAAGACTATTACGTTAATGAAAGTTAATTTAGACTATTATGTTATGGTAATAAAAGTTCATTTCGACTGTTATGTTATGGTAATAAAAACTTCACATAAGTGTAATGTGTTACTTAGCTTACATCTTATAATTCATTTCACAGGAAATTTCCGAGAAAGGATTTCGTGCTACTTTAAGTTCAGGGCTTGTAGCCTACTGGTCAGAAGGACATTATTATGTCAGTGATGTATGCAACAACGCGTTCATTGATTGCTGGGTGTTACAGTGTTAATCTATCAATGGCCTATAAGCCTATTTCAATTTTGTAAAGACAAGGGTTGTGTCTGCATTATTGAATAAAACAACTTTGACAATGTTTTCAACTGCATTTTTCGGTCTTTTATTTTGTATTAATGTTTCCTTTGTTGTTTGCTATTGTGACTAATCCTTATAACTTGCAACTTCAAGCTCAAGCAAAACAGTCAAAACCTCGTAAGTTGCAACTTCCAGCTCATACAAAATAGTAAAAACCTCGTATGTGAACATTTTTGTCTATTTCTCAAACAAGAATGCGCTCTAAATCTTGTCACTATTACTGCCAAATTTCCTGTTCAATACTGAATACAAATTATACTAAAACCATTTGTTTTGGTGACACCTGATTTTTTAAAACAGTTTTTTTCATTTTTCTCAAAACTGTATTTTGGGACATACGAGGTTTTGAATGGACACCGACGATTTTTTTTCCCGTTTACACTCAAACGAAAAGGGATTACAACAGATCAAGGACCATTTTTGTGTTTAGGTAAGGGGTTATCTTGCACAGTATTTGATCACGAGGAGAAAACAGACTTAGTCTAATTTAACTTGTTAACATAAGCAGTTTGACGAAGCCAAACTGCCAATCTGACATCTACTTTTGAAATATAAGCACAAATATAGTCAAACAACCTAGCAATAACGTAAACAGTAGCGACCTGTTGAACGTAAACTGTCAGCAAGCAAACTGTTTTGGATTTAGCACATAGGTATAACATGAATCATTCAAGCCACTCTCCGATTGTTTTAACACTAACAACACTGCAGCGGTCTTAGTTTAGGCCTACATAAACACAAAAAAATGAAGTTTTTCAATTGTAATTTACCTTTCTTTGTCTCTTAGAAATTTGAAAAAGGACTTGCCAACACAACTTTTCTTGTATCTGGCATTATGGCAATTGATAGCTGTGCAAAAGTCACCGCCCTGTTTCACTCGGTCGCCTTTTGACTTTCTGCCACGAGTCATTTTCAGCATGTCGACATGGGAGCATAACTCGTACATTTCGTCTCGCGGTTCTGTACCAAGTTCCCGCTCTTTCTATCATAAGCTCTTTGGTATGGCTATTCGACCTATTCCAACCCGGTGCAAACATAAATTTATAATCGGTGCAGAAAAACGAGAGTCGGTGTTTTAGCAACCTAAAACTCTTAGGATTAGTGCTCCAAGTGACTCGGATAGCTGCACCGGGATTAACAATATTTTGCACCGACTTCTCCGGACTGTAAACAAAAAGGCTCTGTGTAATTCTCCCATTCAACTTTTTATTCTATGTTTATACCCGGTGCAAACATATTTCTAATCGGTGCAGAAAAACGAGAGTCGGTGTTTTAGCAACCTAAAACACTTAGGATTAGTGCTCCAAGTGACTCGGATAGCTGCACCGGCTTTAACACAATTTTGCACCGACTTCTCCAAACTGTAAACATAAGGGCCTGTGCAATTCTTCCATTGAACTGTTTCTTTTCTCTTTATAATTGCAATTCCTATGGTAATAGTAATAGTAATGCAGTTACAATTGTTTTTGTGCTAGTGAATGTGTGATGATAATGCTTGATGATGGTAATAGTAATGCAGTTACAATTGTTTTTGTGCTAGTGAATGTGTGATGATAATGCTTGATGATGGTAATAGTAATAGTAATGCAGTTACAATTGTTTTTGTGCTATTGAATGTGTGATGATAATGCTAGATGATGGTAATAGTAAAAAAAAAAAAAAAAAAAAAAAAATTGCAATTCCTAATTTAAAACTTCTCCTCTACACTACATTTCATTTATAATTCAATTTGCTATAAAAGACCAACCAAAATACAGAAGGTGGGAAGGCTAGAATTAATTTTTCATAAGAAAACTAAGTCTACTGCCTAGATCTAGACTCCCGCTAAAATTCTCAATCAGGTTACCTTGACAACGGATGGCAACCGGAAATTCTTTTCTACAGTTTACTGAGCAGTCACATTTTTCTTCACAAAACGATCATAGCAACTCTGAAAAATCTATTATCCACTCAAATTTCGCTACACAACACATCCAAGAATTCGTTAAAAATAGTTCTTCACAGGTATGCCATTTTCACTGCATACACAACATTTAGCTTCGAAATTTAGATCTGCTATTTATAACCATCCCTAGATAAAATAAGAATATTTTGCTCTACACACATTCACAGAAATCAATATCAGATACAATTCGATGATCACATTCTACACCACTAGAAAAACACACAGTTCACGAATATCTCTAGTACATGTACCTGCATTCTCCTCCTTGTCGTCTGCTTGTATGCCAAGGTACATGTATAACAAAAGCAACCATAGACACATGCAACCTAATTATTAAATTTTAATTAATAGTCTAGTTTATCACAACAAAATGTTTTACTAGCCATCCAAAGAGGCTTACAATTTTACTAATTTGTTATTTTACAAATATTTTACAAGCCAACCGGAGGGGCTTACAATATATAATATATGTGTATATATGTATATATATATGTGTGTATGTGTAGATATGTGTGTATCTATATATATATGGGGAAAATTTAATTCTAATTACTTAAAAATAAAGGCCCACAGGCGAACTCAGATCACAAGGCGGCAGGTTTTGAAAATGCATCATACGCAGAGGGGCAAGTCGAAATGACGGTGTGGTCACAATTATTTAGTCTATCAAAATAGAAGGCAATGCGATAGTGTCAATTTTGGTGTGAAGTGGATTATCAGTTACTATTACGTTTATTGTAGACAGGAACTAATAATTTATTCGGCAGGAATGGCTCAGTGGTCAGAGCGCACGACTTGTGTACGTGCGTCTCGGGCGACGTGGGTTCGAATCCTTACTTCAGCAAACTATTGTGTGATTGCTGGATAGTAGCGGCCAGCGCTTTGAGAAGCTCTCTGAGCTTGTAAGTGTGCTACATAAGAGCAATGCCTTTTTTTTCTTATCCAGCATTGATTATTGATAACATCATCTTTGCATTGTCAAGGTTGTGATTGCCGGTGAAACAACGGGGATTGAAAAAGGTCTGTTTCCAATATTCCCTGCACAAGAACCACCAACCCCTGGTCTTTCTACGTAACTCATCCGTTCGTGGCACTCGCATCAGAAATATATTCCAAATGGTTGAAGGTTCAACAGAGTTCTATGACCCTTGAAGTCCTAGTAAGTCTAGCATTTTGCTCATGTTTCTTCATACTGGTATACTGTCTCATTTGCTTTTGTCATAATTGTGCAGTGACAGAAAGATTTTCTATGTATCTGTGTGTTTGATACTTAATCTTTACACTGTTACATTATAGGCCATTGTTTGTCACTTTGTCTTGTATAAAAGAGTACAGTTTACAAAGTGTGAATGTATTTGGTAGACTCTTATTTGGTGGGAAATGTTCATACCGAATGAATGTAAAAAGAAACATTTACTCAAGCGCACAAGATAGATCCTTTTTATTGCTTCGTGCTAGTAGTCTACCATTTCCCACTGCCTCATTGTCAGAACTCGTTAACAGCCAGAGACTTTTTTGGCTGTTGCTGTGTTTCAGATCCGACGAAGAACATGCTTGTGATCATTGACAAGCTGACAGGTGAGCCTTGGTTCCAGCAGGAGCTGTATTACAGGGACCATAACACACTGCTGACAGAGAAGATAGCGCCTGATGATGCCAACACCCTGCTGGTGCTGTCTTCACCCCCCCCCCCCTCCCACCCCCCCTCTCGTACTCAACCAATATGGGCGGCATCTTCAGCCAAGTTCGCAGACACAGCAGTGCCACCAATTATTAGCCGCTTAATTTCAAGGCGTTCCCTTTGCGCGGCTATATTGGCTGTAAAAATATGGCCGAATCAACCGATAGCATTATGTAAAATGCATAGATATGTGATGAATCTATTTCTCTGAAACATGTATTATATTTCAATGCAGTGATATTCCTCGATTTATGCCAACTGAGGTTCATATTATCGATTATGTTATCGATTACATTGATAACATAAGCTCTGTAGTAAGCGGTAGATAGCAAAAGCTTTGATTGATTCTTCAGTGGCTCAGTTAATATAATTAGGTATTTTATATGTATGTATGTATGTATGTATGCATGCATGTATATGTATGAGAAAATGGGTTTACTGTGTGTGTTCACGATAGGCCTATTGGGGTGAGTGTTGTGTGCATTGCGAGTTCATTTTTTCATGCGCCTGCGGGTTTCAATGTGTACATCTCATAATGATCAGAAGGCGAGGTGTTGTTTGATAATGCTTTGTCGAAACTTCTGAATAAATTGTCAAAATATGTCTGTATGTGGTGCACACGTGTGTGAATGCGTGAGTACGTCATATCTCGATGAAGAAGACATTACATAAAACAACCAACAAACCAGCATGATGATAAGATTATTATCATTGCTCTTTCTAAAGTAGGCTACTGCAAAATAGAACATGGAGGAAAAGGAGGCAGTATGTAGGTCTATTGCGTGAAACCGTGGCTGGCTACTACTGGTGTGTGTTCGAATGCGCATCCCCAAATGAGCCTTTAGCGCTGCGAATAGTGAAATGTATGCATTCGGATTGGCTACAACAAAACGAACGAACGAAAAACGATGCTTAACGTCCTATTGCATGAGCGTTAAGGACGATCACCACGTCGCCACCATGACAACAATGACCATCATCATCATATCAAAAATGAGGAACAATGTTGTTGCAACACAAATTTAGAGCAGGTTCTAAATGTAATAAAACGGTGGCACAACAGATGTTTCAGACATGGTTGAACGTGAAACACAATCAAAAGTTTCGCGTTTTGTGTTGCTCGTGTGACTTCAGCTTTTCTGACTACATTAACAACCTGTCTGTGTTTAATTTCATCAATAGTTACGCTTATGTGTCCGGGGACGTTAATCTATAAAACTGAACTAAACTAATTAATTTCATTTTATTATTTGGAATCGTTCTTGCATAACGCTTTTCTAGTTCAAGAGCTGCTCAAGGCGATGACGGATACAGGATCTAAATCAAGCAACCCGAGGTGCCCACATCTTGCATTAGGCGCATCGTATGACGCCCAAGACAACTGGGCACAATCCTAGAGGTGATAGGGCAGAAGGGGCCTCGAGCTTGCTGGGTGTATTTAGGTAGCTGGCATTCTAGGCTGAGCAAGCATCCATTCAAAGGCACGATCATGACGTCCATGTCCTAGACAGATGAGTAGTGCCAGCAAGCACTAGGTCCATACTTCCTCGGCCCCGGTCGCCCGGGATTGTGCTCGGTTGTCTGGAGCGCTAGACGATGTGGCAGAAAGCAGCAAGTTAACGCCTCGAGCGGCTTCAGATATGCCCCGGTTCGGTCAGCGCAAAGCTCTTGAGCTGGTACATCGCTATATAAGAACAATGATAAGAATTATGTCATTTGTAAGTTCATAAATTCGCCAAGAAGTTCTTGCAGGCATTCCATTTCGTCCGGGGACGGGGGATACGCTCTCAGCTTTCCCCCTTTCTCGATGTAGACGCCGGGTACATAGACGTTAACTTGATCGCGAATGAGCTTCATGGGATCAAGGTACTTCATCCAACCTCGGTAACACGGAAGCATGAGACAGCAGGGCGATCCTAGAGCAAACAATCACTCAAATTCACCATTCAAAGTAAATGAACAACCGACACGCCATTCAAAGTATACAAGGAGGCAAGCCATTCAAACGTATTTCCATGGATTCCACACATAGCCTAAAATTAAGCATTTTCAAGTGTTAATTTTCTACAGAATAAATACAAACTTAGTCCAGTGGCACACTCATTGCTGTGTCACAGTCATTATGTAGCTTAAGTAAATATATGTGTGTGTGTGTGTGATCATTTCGATGCAAATGACATAAAAATCCCCCCGTTGGGGTGCCTGGGGTTTCAGTATAAATAGTATCCCCACTTTCTGGAAATTTAGTGCTTTAAATTCCCACTGTCGCTGTCTTTCTCATTCCTGCTCTGTTCTATCAATCTGCTATACTATCTTCTTCTTTGCTAGACCAGTCACCTACTTTTTTTCTTGAAAACTCTTCCGGGACAAGACTCCTTATTTGTGTGTGAGGTCTGTTGGATCCGCGGGCATGAGAGCAACTGATGATGCACATTAGGCTGCTGGGCCATAGAACTTCACGCTACACGCTTCACGCTGCACGCTACACGCTTCACGTTTCATGCTCTGGGCCATAGGACTTCACGCTGCACGCTTCACGCATTGCTGTTTCCTCAACTGACCACACACAATATTTGTGGTTTGTGACTTCTTGAGAAGATGAATTCTTCCGAGAATAAAAGAAATGGAAAAGACAAGTTGTATTGAATTTTGTGTTGTTGACATTAGATCTAGAAAATTAGATACATGTGTACAAGCCTTGAGATAAGTCTGCCACCTTTTGGATTACTGTGCTATGAATTACAGTAAATAAATAAATAAATCGTATAAAAGTTACCTTTGGGTGTATTGAGAAGTTTTTTCAACTCATCCCAAACTTGGGCTTTTTGGTCTTTGTCTTTATAATCCGACACATGTGGGTCCCAGAGAAGGGGCCTTGCCCGGACCAACTCGATTAAATGTACTCTATAGTCATCCATCTAATTTTTTTGTGTCTGATCACTATGGTAAGCTGGAACGTGAACTTCACGCATCGAAAAAAGTGGGCATGCTCACTTTTCTCTTCACGCGTGTAGCGTGCAGCGTGAAGCGTGTAGCGTGTGTGAAGTTGTATGGCCCACGCCAAGAGAAACCATGTCTGTTCATTTTTCTCTTCACGCGTGAAGCGTGTAGCGTGAAGTTCTATGGCCCAGCAGCCTAAAGCCTGCCGCACACGAGCGCCAATTTCGTTGCATCAGCGTCATACTACAAGCGCGCAAAGTTTGCTGCGTGCGTTGTCAGCTCGCACACACGCAGCGTGATGCTTCAGTTTTAATACTACATGTAAATATAGGTCAGTGGTTTTGATACCTCTGTCCCATACACGCACACACACAAACACTCACTACCGACAGTTAAATGAAATAAAAACATGAAGGTAAGAATATAAGGTAAGAATTTCGATCAATCATCAAATCAATCGGTCGATAAACATTATATCAATCACTGAATCGGGCCATAGTTGAGCAAAGAAGAATGCGAAAGAGGCTGGTTTACTCGGCAACAGGGGTGTTCTCATTGGTCGATTCATGCTACCTTCATGTTTTTATTTCATTTAACTGTCGGTAGTGAGTGTTTGTGTGTGTGCGTGTATGGGACAGAGGTATCAAAACCACTGACCTATATTTACATGTAGTATTAAAACTGAAGCATCACGCTGCGTGTGTGCGAGCTGACAACGCACGCAGCAAACTTTGCGCGCTTGTAGTATGACGCTGATGCAACGAAATTGGCGCTCGTGTGCGGCAGGCTTTACACTACACAGCTTCACTGATGCGCATCCACTGTGCCACAATTATACACAGACAGCCTCAACGACTGCCATCACCGCTTACTGCCACAATCTGGCAAAGACAATACAAACATAAGTGAACGTGATTCTCAGTGCACTTCCCTTGTCACATAAAACTTAGTTGTTACTTCTGTATTAACGCTGTTTGGCGCTCTCAGCCGTCTTTACAACTACACTTTAAAACATGTTGCCGAGGCAACGATGCACTTTGCTATACGAATTACACACTGGCCTCACATTGCTCTGTTTTTGATCACTTTGTGGGCACTCTAGCCTCACAACCACACACAGGCACTAAGGCCTCACTTTGCTCTGCTTTTGGTCATTTCTTGAAAACGCAGAGGTCGCGGCGCAATGTACCCGCTGGACGCTCGCGTGACGCGTCTGCTGGCGGGCTCCGGCGCTGCATCGCTGCTTCTTCCTGTCTCTGTGGCGCCCTTCGCCTCAGCCGGCGACTCTTCCGGCGCGACGATCTGCCGGAATGCGACCTTTTCGTGTGGGGCGACGGTCTGCTTCTGCGCGACATCCTGCTGCGGCGATGACGACGGCAACGACTGCAGGTGTTTTCGGTTGCGTCGTAGTATGCCCCCCGGCGAGTTGACGAGGTACGTTCGGTTGTCCGGGTCCGCGGCTACCACCGTGCCGGGTTTGGTCCATCTGCTCTCCGCGTCTGTCTTTATCAGCACGCCGTCCTCTGGCTTCAGCTGCGGTAGGGGCTTCACCCCGTGCTGTCTGTCGTAGTTGCGTGTGTAAGCTTCCTTCACCTTACTGTCAGCTCTGCGTATGTCCGCATCTTGGACGGGACATGGAATAAGAGTGACGGGAAGTCTGGGAACTTTAGTTTTCAGTGGCCTCCCCATGAGGGCGACTGCGGGGCTGACTCTCGTACTGGAGTGTGGCGCAGACCTGTAGTTCATTAGAGCCACATCCAAAGACTGCTGCTGCAGCAACTTCTTTGCCACTTTCACGGCACTTTCTGCCTCTCCGTTAACTTGAGGGAAACAAGGACTGCTTGTTCTGTGAAGGAAATCAAATTCCATCGCAAACTTTCTGAACTCCTCACATTGAAATTGAGGGCCATTGTCCGTCACTAGGACATCGGGTACGCCGTGCGTGGCGAATATCTGGGTCAGCTTCTTGACGATGACGCCAGCTGTCGTAGTGTGTAGTGGTATCACCTCCAGCCATCGCGAGTAATAGTCCACTAGCACTAGGTGCTCTCGTCCCTTGTAAGAGCATAGATCGGCTCCCAGCTGTTGCCACGGCCGCTCTGGTAGCGGCGTTGCCCGCAGCGCTTCGTTCCGCTGCGCCGGCCTGTTAGCGCGACATTCCTGACACGCGTCGACGAAATTCTTGAGGTCTTTACCGAAACGTGGCCACCATACACACTGCTGCGCCAGCTCTCGGCACTTGTGCAGTCCCTGGTGCGTCTCATGCAGCTTGTGCAGAATCTCCTGTCTCTGCGCTGTGGGTACGACTACCCGCGTGCCGTGTACCAGCAACCCGTCAACCACGGACAGCTCACCTTGGGCTTGCTGGTAGCCTTGCAGACACGGCGACACGCCTGTGGTCGGCCACCCGTTACACACATAGTCCATAACTTGTTTCAGCTCTGGGTCATGCACTGTTCCTGCTCTCAATTTTGCCATCCGACCCGTTGTCATCGGCCGTTCGCTCTGCACAGCGCTGACGTATGCTGTTATGCGGTCGGCTTCTTCTTCATCTTCTGCCCCGTGCGGCATTGGGCTCCTTGACAATGCGTCGGCAATGACGAGCTCTTTACCGGGCACGTGCACGGGGTGTGCACTGAATCTCATCAGTCTGATTAACAGTCTCTGACAGTGCATAGGCGCCTGGTCAATGTCTTTGTTTTTGATGAGAGGAACCAATGGCTTATGGTCTGTCTGCAACTCAAAACTGTCCAGTCCGACGAGATACTTTGCGAATTTCTCACAAGCCCATGTCGCTGCCAGGCACTCTTTCTCAATTTGCGCATAACGCCTTTCCGCATCTGTCAATGTCCGCGATGCGTAGGCGATTGGCACCAGCTTGCCCGCTCGCCACTGCAGTAAGGCTGCGCCTAGGCCGTAGCTGCTGCTGTCGGCACTCACGACTGTCTTGCTGTCTACTCGGTAGAACCCCAAGGCTGGGCTCTGTGACAGCTTCTCTTTGATTTGCTCAAACGCTTGCTGCGGTGCTGAGCCCCAACACCACACTGTGTCTTTCTTCAGCAGATCGCTAATGGGCTTCATGACTGTCGCCATCCCTGGCACGAACTTGCTCATGTAGTTAAACATACCACACACAGTTCTCAGCTCCGCCACCGACCTTGGCGGCGGCATGTCCTTGATCGCTTTCACTTTGTCGGGATCTGGACGAACTCCCTCACCGCTTATGAGGTGACCAAAGAATTTCACCTCTTTCTGTCTGATATGACACTTCTGCCTGTTCAGTTTCAGTCCGCTTTCTTCAATTCTTTCCAACACTGCATGTAGTCTTTGGTCGTGCTCTTCCAGCGTTGCACCATACACGATGATGTCATCCATGATAGCCTCACAGCCGTCCAGCCCTTTCAGCAGCTCTTTCATTTTGGATTGAAACACCTCTGGCCCCAGACTGATCCCCATGGGAACTCGTTTGAAACAGTAACGCCCGAATGGCGTAATGAACGTTGTGAGGTGCCTGCTCTTTTCATTCAGGGGGATCTGGAAAAACCCCGATGATGCGTCGAGTGTTGAAAACACACTAGCTCCGTTCATTTTTGGTGCTATGTCATCGAGATTTGGGAGCATACAGTGTGGGCGCTTGACCCCAAGGTTCAGCCTTTTAAAGTCAACACATATTCTCACACTGCCATTAGTCTTCCTGACAGGCACCATGGGTGCACACCACTCTGTTGGCTCTTCTACTTCTTCTATGACATCTGCTGCTTTCAGGCGCTCCAACTCGGCCTTCACCTTTTTCTGCAAAGGGAATGGGACGCGACGTGCTGTGGTAACGCAGTACGGCTGTACGTCTGCCTTCATGCTAATGTTCACAGGCTCTGTGTCCAGTGGGCCCGTCTCACCAAACACGTTTTCGTATACTTCTTCCGCCTTTACAAGTCGTTTGACTAGCCCCAGCTTTTCAGCTACAGCTCTGCTAAGGAGGTTGTTGCATGTGCTGCTTCTCACAACTATGACACGAAACTTCCAAGTTTTTCCTTTCAGCACAGTCTTGGCGTGAAATTCGCCTCTCGTCGTCACTCTGCCACCCGGAGAGATTAGCTTGTACCGTGTCGCAGTCAGTCTCGGTTTGCGTCGTAATTTCTCAAAAGTTGCGTCACTCATAATAGTGACGTCAGCACCGGTGTCTAGCTTAAATTTGACGTCAGTCCCTTTGATCTTGAGACAGGCTGTCCACGGTCGCGTGTTGTCAGTGACAGCTGAGTCTAGCGCATGATATTCAACTTCGTCAGTTTTCTCCTCACTGCTGCTACTGCCATCTGCTTGGCTGTCGTTTTCCACTTCACGCACTCTGCCTCTACACACCCGTGCAAAGTGTCCTGTCTTGCGGCATTTTCGGCACTTTTGTCCTCTTGCTGGACACTGCCTTCCGTCGTGGTCATAGCCACACTGACCACACCTACTAGCAAGGTGCTTTGAGTTCATCTGTGCTTGTCCTCTGTTGCGTTGCACTGTGCTTGAAGTGTTTGGTTTGTCGTTGGCCTTACTTAGTTCTCTTCCTTCCTCTGACAGCGTCCGCTGCCGAGGCTCCGTCCACCGAGCTTGCTTGCTGCTTGATCTGACTTTTGATCATTTCGTGTTGTCTGGCCACTTCTAGAGCTTTCTCAAGGCTGAGATTATGAATCAACTGCAACTTCTCTTTCAACTTACAGTCATTCAGTCCGATCACAAATCGGTCACGGACTTGATCATCAGTGTCCTTGTACTCGCAGTGGGCGACAAGACTATGCAAACTGCGGTAGAATTCCTCCACTGTCTCTGATTCTTGTTGCTTGCGTTCTTGGAATTTAGATCTCTCGTGTATGACGTTTCGTCGAACAACAAAGTAAGCGTCAAACTTACGTATGAGAGTCTCGAAGTCCGTGTCTTTTTCTTCTTCCTCTCGGGCGTCTACGCCTTCTCCCACCGTCAGTTTGTCGAACTTTAAGGTCTCGAAGATCTTTTCCGATTCCGGACCCATCACGTAGAGAAGGGTGTCGCGCTGTACTTCGCCGTTTTCCTTCGACAACTTACTTGCGTTGCGGTACCGCCGGAACTGTTTCAGCCACTGTGGCCATTCTTCAGGCTTGAAACTGAAAGGCGCTGGCGTAGTGAGGTTCTGCGTCGTCATTTCGATTTGTAGTTTTACTTCTTGACACCATGTATGGATGTGCCAACTCTCACTCCAGGCTCTAACACGGGAACGCAGCACTTCAGGATTCTTAGATTTATTTCCAGACGCCAACCGGTCTACAAACAAGATGGAGGCCAAAGACCTCGTCACGTGGTCAATCACGTGGTTCTGTAACCTAGCGATGCCCAGGCATATTAAATAAGAGCGGGAAGTAACTTTCGTATCCAGGCAACTTAATTATATTATTCTATTGATTCCTAAACAATGTAATGTAATGACATAAAAATTAAATACTTTTCTTGGCGGTGTTACGACTCGGCTTTATCCTAACGAAGAAAAGGAAAACACGAAATGATGGGCCACTTTCAGTACATGAACTTATATATATATACATGTATCTTCTTCCATTATTCCCCATCGTCACTGTCGTCGTCAATTTGGATTTTTTGTTGTTGCTTGAATATATATTCTTCCATTATTCCCCATCGTCACTGTCGTCGTCAATTTGGATTTTTTGTTGTTGCTTGAATATATATGGAGTTTACCTGTAGAAAAGGCAAAGATGCATGCCTTGGGGTCTATAAGGAAGCAAACTATGGTGAAGACAGTGAAAGCCACCAGCAACACGGTGTAGCCAGCGTAGCGCAGCAACTCGTTCCATATCTTCTGGTCGGCCACTTCCCGGTCGGCATCAGTTATCACCTGCAGCGGTTATGACAGCCTAGAGAAATAAGTAGCGCTAAATAGTGCAGATGTATAATATCCTAATCCTCCTTGTCATGGTCGTCGTCATCGTCATCGTCATCACAATGATTGCGATCGCCACTCTCCTTGTCAGTGTCACAAGCTTCTACTTCTAGTTGTGCCTGATCATGCGGATGACCCTATAACGATGATGACGATAACGACTACAAGTGTGCTTACAATGATGACGATGGCGCCATAGCAATGACGACAATGCTAACAACTTCACTTTGTTTTTTCTGATGACAACACAAACCTCAAATTCCTCATATTCTTCCTTAGTTTCATCTGCCACCTCTGATGGCGTGTTCTTCTTCAGTTGTCTGCCTACGGCTGCTTCCCCGTCGTCTTTGACTGCCTTGTCCGGACCTTTTTCAACCTCATCGCCCTCCTCCTTTTTCACTACCACCACACCTTTTTCTTTGTCTTCCTTCTCCCTCTTTTTCAATGCAGTCTTGACAAACGCATACTCATGCAAACTGGCTGACCTCCGACTCTTTTTTACGACTACTGCATTGTCAGAATGGGCAGTTCCGTATTTAGTTGAAAGTGGGTTTTCTTCAGCATGTGCCGTCAGGACGGCATCTCCACGCACAAAGAAATCCTCGGAAGATAGGACAATGCGATTTTGATGCGTGTTTACTTTCAGTTTCACACGATTCTTGTTAATGGAATCCTGTTCATGAAGGGCGGCATATTTAGGCTGAGATAATTGATCTGAAGGCTGGACACTTGGATTTTTAGGTTGAGCAACTTCTACGCGATTCTTCTTCGCTACTTTCAGATCATCTCCAGCCTGTGTAGAATTATCTCTGGACTGAACAACTTTGTTTCCATGCTGAACAACTTGGTCTCCATGATGTACATGTACACCTTGGTCTCGATGTCGATTTAAACGATTTGAGTTGTTGAGTCTTGTTGATTCTGCTTCTGACACTGAATGACTTGGTAGTGCAAGTGTCCCAGATTCGCCACCTTGCTGGTCAACAGGTTCTTGTCTGTCCAGTGCAAAAGGGAAGGATTCTGCTTGACGATGGATTGTGATTGTCACTGCAAAGTTCAAACCAAATACGACTAATTTGAATAGATTTATGATAAAACGAATGTCGCCGGTTAGTCGATCATTGTTGCAAGCTATTAATCATTCTATCATAATACCACACTTTCAGTAATATTTTTAAATCTATACTTCAACTACTTCAATCATCACTCGTATAATTCTATCGGCAGTATTCATGTCGTCCATGTAGTCATATCAGTCAGTCGATCAGCTAGAAAACCATGCAGCTCCTGCACACAGGTCACTCATTCATTACCCTTTTTTTTTAACTGACGATTTTTATTAATTACGCCAGATTCGTAATTTATCTGCGAGTTATTATTGTGGCTTCAGTCTGGGACACTAGCTTGACTTTCAAGACACGGCGAGGAGCAGAATGAACACCTCAAATCATCGAGACCTAGGGGTGTACATGTACATCATGGAGACCAAGTTGTTCTGCATTGAAACCAAGTGGAACTTACCAGACATTAAAATATAAACAACAGACAGTTGATTCATAAAGCGCATTGCACTTTTAAAATATGCATAAAACGTTCACTCTACTGTTTATGACCATTCCACATGATGTAATGGTTTATGACATCAGTATTGATACGTATGTTATTGACCCTTTGGAGACGGCGTCATTACTCGCGTAATACAAGACGTCATTTATTTTATTTAAAAAAAAAAAATAAATAAAAATAAAAATAAAACTTTTTTTTGTTTGTTTCTGAGCGAAGAGAGGGAACTACAGTTTTTGGCTCTGTTGGTCCGTCCCTTCGCTTTCCCTGAGTTTTTGGTAAAAGATCACTGTCACACTAGCTTTCACACGGCTATGAATCATTATGTAGTCCAGCCACTTGATAACAGTCAAAATCACACATTTATTTCTTCTACTCTATACACGATCTTCGAAGTACGAATCTAACTTAAAAGTTCAATTGTCAATGCGAATGGTTCGCTCGCTGATAATCTAGGCAGCTATGTTTTCTTCATAGGGCACTGGCTACTAGCGTTCATGAAGAGTGGACTACTGTGGTCCTTTTGCTACAGTTTTAGTGCACTGTTTCATGGGCACTGAAATGATCAATGGATGCGTGGGTGAAGTGCTGCGTTGAGGTAGCTTCTGGTACACGCTGGGTCGTCGTGTAGTCTTTGACTTTTGGTACGACATTTGGGGCTATCTGCGCACGATGCTGTAGATGCCTCGGCAGCCAACGCGAATCGTAGATTATGGTCTGCTCTTCTGTTGAGTTGGGCTCACGATATCCTGCCTGCTCGTCTGTAACATATGAGACGAAATTCTGCACAACCCTGAATAATAGGTCTGTGCAGAGCGTCTCACTGAAAGCCAAAGTAGCCCTCAGTGATAGCTCCACATCTCTATACATAAGCGACGAACATTCTGCTAAGTCGGTGGTCCACTGGAATCTCCACTCTCATTTCCTATACATACATAAATATAAATCGTGGCTAACTATACACATAAAGAATTAATAATATTATAAACATTCAGTGGTACAGCCACTGGTCTGCAAGCATACATATAGGTTAAACAACAGTGGTTCCGTCAGGTATACAACATGGCGTCAAAACCGGTCGTGCTTAACACGTGTTCGGCTTCTCCACGTGCTAAGGCAAAGTCGGACTAACAATTCAAATCTATGCATAGCAAATTCCACAAACATAATTTCAACAATAATTTAAATACATCACGATGAAACAGAAGTATGTTCATTTGCCTGTTCGACAATGTCAGGCCCGTGGCTACTTGATTGAATTCAAAAATTCAACCAGCACTGCTTCCCTGTTCTATCAGTGGAGAGATTTTTGCTAGTAAGTAGCTGTGTACTGTCCTAATCTTTCCACACAACTGACCTATACTTGGCTTGGACTGAATCGGCCAGAACTAGTTCTAAACGCTCTCCCTGTGTCCCGATTGGCGGAAATAATCTAAGTGGCTATAAAGTTCAAAACTCGATCGTATGCCGCGATGATGTCACTAAACGGCTCGCGTCAGCTCGCATCGTGTGTGTACACATCAGTTATAACTTAATCGTCTGCTATAGACTACAGTAACCTTCTAAGTTTTACTACTGCTAAACAAGCAAAAGCTCAAATTGTGAGGGGTAAACGGGTCTGCTTGTGACACCCTGTCACTACTGCCGAGTATGAGCGTTCAAACAGTCAGTTGCGCAACCTGAAAAACTACCTGCGCTCTACAATGGGGCAACAGAGACTCAATGGACTTGCTTTAGTGAAAGTGCACAGGGATGTTGATATTGACTTCAAAGAGGCAGTAAACTGTTTTGCCAGAAGATACAATTCACAAATAGTACTAATGCCGAGGAACCTAGTGCAGGAAGACTGAAAGTGAAGGCAGGGCGGTGATGTTCATAAACTACAAGGTAAAGCTTTATACCGTTAACGATCAACAAAAAGTAGTGAATAATAATAGTATACAAAATATCTGCTGATAAATAAATGTGTGTGTGTGTGTGTGTGTGTGTGTTTTAAGGGAGGGGCAGAGGATAATTTTTGTACCCCAGAGTTTGTCAGTTCAATTGTTAAAAAAGCTCAAAGTCCCAGACTATCATAAATGGCTTTTTCAAGGTTCAGATTGCACCAGATTGCACCATATTGCATCCTTGAAAAAAAAAATCCGGGGGGGGGGGGGGGGGGGTAGGTGGAGGGGGGGCATGCCCCCGGACCCTCCAAGAAGGCTCGGCGCTTCGCGCCTTCGCTGAATCTGTAACCCTCCCCCCCCCCCCCCCCCCCCCTCAACTGTGCATGTTCGTATGAATAGGCCTACGCGCGTGTGTGTGTGTGTGCGTGTGCGTGCGTGTTCTTCAATCCAATCCAATACATATTCCTTGACAAAACGTATCAAGAATATAAAATGTATTTACAGTTTTCTAAAATGTATAACAAGTAAAAAAGAATGTATACAAACCTCAGCAAAATTGCACCTCTCCCAGGGTTTCATCCATCTTACAGTACCAGCAAACAATCAGTAACAGCGCTCTTGAAGTAGCCGTGTGGTCCTTTCAACTCCTGATTCAAATACTGGCCCCCTCAACTCAGATGGCAATACCAGTTGTTGTGCTTCCATCGGTCTTCTGATGCCGAATGTTTCTGAACAGTAGTAGTACATCCTTCTCTGCCACCTGCTGGCACAGAGACTCTGACATCACAGTTCCCAAACAGGACGTTTCTTTTGAACTTGTACACTTGGAAAATGACTGTGGAATATTCTGCAACTCACCAATGACATTCATTTCCAGCACCACCTTGGTATCCGAGTTACCGTTAAGTCGTTTAATCATCACACCTCGGGCCTTGACCACATGACCGGCCATCTCAACATCAAACACAGTGTTTCCCATATCTGAGATAGAAAGATCATTCGCACCGATTAACTTCACTACCTGTTCCTCAACCATATCTCGATTATCGAAGTGACGCTGAAACCCTTGTTCACTTATTATAGTGACTTGAGATCCCGTGTCCCACAGACATTCCAGCTCCACAAATAGGACTGGGAAGACGAGCGAAGCGAACGAAATGGCTCATAGAAAGGAACCAACTCAGACAGGTTTCCTGGAGCAGTCTCGTGCGCACATGGCAAAGCAATCGACAGGTTCTTAAGGTAAATACGTTACGAATACGAATACGATCACTTTATTATCTCAATCAAAGAGAAATTCACACGTGGTGCCATATATAAATATTACAAGACGATAAAGGACAGTATAACAACAATAAACAGTAAACAGTAAAACAGGATAAAAGTATATGAAGAAGGCATTACTGAATGAACCATTTAAGTTACATGGGGAAAACAAATACATATCACATGATTTGCGTTCAGTGTCATAATCATGATAGAAGGTATTGCAACATAACAATCACTGTTGGCAAGCAATAATCATCATCAATATACAACAACGTAAGACTTATAGATAAATATGTTCACAAAAGAATATAAAAATCGCTAAGCACATAGGCCAACACCAAACAGAAATGTAAGATCACAGGGGCACATACCCGTTATCTCATGCGGATTGGACATTAATTATATAAATCATGCCATGCACACTGTCATAATAGAAGCATCATACGTTCAAATACTCAATCATTTAATAAAGAGATTGCGGTGGGTATACAACTATTTTTAGTGCGTACAGTTTTGAACTTTGGTGTCCTGTAGCGCCTACCCGAGGGCAGGAGATTGAAGTGGTGCGCGAGCACGTGACTGCTGTCTTGAAGTATGCGACGGGCCCACAGGCGCTTGTATCTGGCCTGTGGACGGGTCTTTCTCGCCACTCGCCTTTCATACATCGCTATCATACTCATTTGTTGCACTCCCACAACCTTCCCACACACTCTCACCACTCTGTCCAACACATTCCTACTGCCCAAAGATAACCTTCCATACCAACATACAAAGGAGAAAGTGAGAATAGAAGAGATAAACGAATCATAAAAGGTTTGGAGGATACGGTTTTGGACATGCAAGCGTCGGAGTTTCTGGAGGCAATAAATTCTAGATTGACATTTTTTTGTGTTGTTGTTTGTAGATTATAGTCACACGACACTTTCGCATATAGGTGACTACTGGACCGATTTATACTGACACCAGCGGGCCAGTTGTTGGTAAAGGGGAAAATAATATGATCACACGTTGACCAATCCGGGATTCGAACCAGCGACCTTTCGGTTACTAGCAAGACGCTCTTATCAACTGAGCTACCCGGCCCCTCATTTTTTTTTTTGGTGTTTGTTTGTATGTAGATTATAGTCACACGACACTTTCGCATATAGGTGACTACTGGACCGATTTATACTGACACCAGCGGGCCAGTTGTTGGTAAAGGGGAAAATAATATGATCACACGTTGACCAATCCGGGATTCGAACCACCATTGACGTTAGAAGAGAAGTTCAGCTTCTCGTCAATGATGGTGCAAAGGTACTTGTATTCTGTGACCCTCTCTTCTGTAACACTGCCAATGACGAGAGCGTTGGTTTGTTGTTGTTCTTGTTGTTGTTTTTTGTTGTTGTTGTTGTTTTTTAACAGGTATTTAGTGCAGAGAGTCAAGTACGGGTATGATGTGGTCGGTGGGCTTTGTGCGTGTGACTATCCCGGCGGCCGTGTTTTGGATCTTTTGTGATTGTGTAACAGAATGGCAGGGAGACCCCAAGCAGTGCTGTTAAATTTTCCACTCTCTCTCTCTTTTATTTTTTGGAAGGGGAGGGGTAAGGAAGGGAGGGGAGTGGGGTGTAGGGTGTCCGATTTCAATTTGTTGTGAAATCGTATTAATTTTTGCATTGCTTCCAGTCCGACATTTTGAAAGTGCACATCCTGGAAGGGGCGCAACTCTTATCATGTTTCTTTCGGTTTGTGCAATCTGCTGCAGAGGAAAGTAGACGTCTTTTTCAGAGATTTTCAAAAGGTTTGTTGCTAATTTATTTGATAAATGCTTTTTGTTTTTGGATGAGTAACAATCCAGCGCAACAAAACGTGCCTGGAGAAAGCATGTTGTTGATTTACTGGCTGTGTTAAACTATTGGCCGGCGAAAGCTGGTTAACAACTCGGCAGTTGAAACTGAAAATAGAATTTCAACAAACGTGTGTAGATCAGAAGGTAGGCCCTACTAGTTACAATGTTACAAACCGTCAGAGTGGTTTCGTAACAACAGTGGCAGTTTTGAAACTGACTCATATACACACTTAAAGTAGCACGCCAGGTAGTTAGCTAAGTTATTTATTGTTTTTATTTAAAAAAAAACACAAAAAAAGTTAGGCTAATTAGAATAAGTCTGGTCAAAATAGCAGTTTTATCAGGTTAGTTCGAACTGGACAAGTTATGGAAAGAATCGGCTACAGGATATACCAGAGACTAATTATCTGCAGAAACAACTATACATAATACTAAATTTCTTTAAGTACTTTCTTAAGTTTACGCTGTAACTCTCTCACCTAATTCCGGGTGTGTGTGTATAGGTATGTGTATGCACAGGCTGGGAAGTCTCGTCTTTCATATACTATGTACGTATGTAAGAGGCCCATGAGTTTACAAAGACGAAAGAAAAGACTTCAGAGCCTGTGGTGTAGGTGGGTGTGTGTGTGTGTATATATATTGCTGGGGATTAGAATGTTGAATGCGTGATTACTGATCTTGCTGTCTGGTGTATAAGGCTTCTCTGTTATTTTTAGTATGTTTATTCGTTTAATTTCCAGCAGTGTCTTTTATGTCTTTTATTGTTTTTGTGCCATTGTGTTGATGTGTACGCCGCACACAGATTTTCTTGTGTTTTCATGAGGACAATTCTGATTCTGATTCTGTGCTTAGTATTAACTTTGTTGGTTTTTTTATTTCCAGATTTATCTCATTCTCTATGTCTTAAATCTGGCATTGATTGTTTCAGGAGACAGATGCATAGAAGTAACAATAAGACTCAGATAAATCTAAGACCATGTGGTCTCGTCCACGCTTGACAGGAGCTCTTAGAGCATTTGGTGATGTTTCTGCCAGACTCGAACTGACAGATGATGTCAGACATGGAAAGGATTTGGCTGAACGGAGAGCTTTAGCACTGAAGGAGCAGACTCAAGCCTGTGTGTCATGGCAGAATATTACTGACACAGTACACAAGCATGCAAATGCAGCCAAACCTGAGGTGGAGGATTCGTTGAAACAGCTTCTGGCATCTGCGAAGGCAATTGGTACTGTTGACACTTATTTTTGTAACATTTTCTATAAACCTGTTGTTCTCAATCTAAGATCTTTAATTTCTTTGTTAAACATTTTGACACCACTTTCAGGCAGGTGTGCTGGTCTACTGGCCCGGAGATTGATATTATTTGATAATGCCATTGATTAATGGGCATTTGTGAAATTTATTACTTATAATACCTTTTTTTTCAGTTTTTCAAACTAAGAAAAACGAAGTAAAGTTGTTATAACTTGTTTTATAGCCTATATTTTATATACATTTGACAAATTTTGTTAACATTATTTTTGTTATATTAACATAAAAATTCCGTAATTCAAATTCTTTGCAGCTGGCATAGAATCATCTTCCGAGACAGTGGAAAGTGCTGCAACATACCTGTTTGATATTTTCAAGTCAACACAATGTGTGGGCCAGTCTGAAGCTAGGAATCTGCGCAACACTTTTGGTCCCTATCCTGCCACACATGCCACGAAAGCTTGTCAGCTGGTCAACAAAATTGCCTCGTGGTTACCTGAACAGGTATGTATCTACAATGTTATTCTAATCTAATCCAATGTCCTCTTCTTTAATGCACATGTTTTTGCTTTAAGGGCATGCTAAAATTGGTACCTTTTAGTTACATGTTCCTATCCTATCCTATCCTGTCCCGTAACTCGGAGGTCATAGGGGCACCACAGATGATCGTTTAACCAGCATACTCCTTCTTTCTCTGTCCTTAGCAACCTTGATGGCTTAGCTCAGTGTCAAACCAGTCCATTCTTGAATGTTGTCCTTCCACCACTTTTTCAGTCTCCCTTTTCTTCTACCTCCTTGCACTGTGCCTTGCAGAATGGTCTTTGCAAGGCCGGATGATCTGGTGATGTGGCCATACCATCGGAGTTTCAGTTTCTTCACCATTACCTGTTGTTTAATATTATTATAATTTGGTATCTGTGTTGTGACAGTTTCAGCACAGTTTTCACTGTTTTTTCACGTTTACCTACTTGATTTCTTGAACCAAATGAATGTTTATTACACTGTTCCAGTCACAGGGTTGCCAACCACTACGGAATTTCCGTAGTTTACTCCGGAAATGAATACGCGGCTACGGAACTACGCAAATCGAAAATTTACTACGGAAAGTCAATTTTCGACGATAGTATTACAGTTTTAATGAGTTTTATTGAGTGCCTGTAGCACCTCAAGGTCACGGTCATTCGGTTTACGTGCACGGTGTAATAGATCACGCTCCCAGTGCATGTTAGGAAATTCGACCAATCACCGTGAAGTGGTTTTGCAAACGGCCAATCGGTGCACAAAACCTCGACCTTTTTGTGACACTTTCGTTTCCGGGTCACGTTCTACAGCGCGAGAATAAAAGTTTGTGTGCGGCGTATTTTGAATCCATAATGCCAAAAAGAAGGAAAACTAGCGATGAAAGCCCAGAAAAAAAGAAGAGGACAGCAAATCAAGAGTACAGGAAAGAGTATTCTGAAGAATTTCCGTGCATCACTGCGTCATCGAGATCAAAACACAGCGTGTATTGTACAGCGTGCTTGGCAGATTTTAGCATTCAACATGGCGGCTTCCACGATGTGACGCGACACGTGAATGGCAATCGTCACAAAAGTCGTTGCCCTGATCCAGAAAAGTTAGTCCCTGTTCAGTCGGTAGCCACCTTCTTCAAGCCCGATATGGATCTCTCAATAATTCGTGCGGAAACACTCTTCACGAACTTCGTTGCAGACTGTGTATGCATGTCTTCGTTAAAAAAAATGCGAGGACGTATGGCTACGGAAAATGTCATAAAACTACTTAAATTCAGAATTTTTACTACTGAAAACTTTTTTAGGGGTTGGCAACTCTGCAGTCACTTTGTTGAAACAATTTTGTGAGACGTGAATCCTGTGTTAGGATTGAATTTAACCCTGCTGTTGTAAATTTATATTCCAGGCGTACGCTAATTGTAGCATTTTAATTATCATATATATGTGCATTCTTTTGATATAAATTTTCAAGGACCATGCGCATTTTTTTTATGAATGCTTTCATGCAGGGGCGTAAATTGTGTTACTCCTGAATAGTAGTCGATGTATTTAGTCTGTTCCTTTTCAGAAACTGCAGGAGTTGTTGGCGGGCTCTGATCAACGAGGAGATGGAGATGGTGCAGAGCTGCAAGAAGAGTTTGGGAAAAGCATCAAATTCATGCTGGACAAGTGGACAGCTATAGATGACTTCTCAAGCTCTGAATCAGAGAATGAAGACTTCACTTCACGGGAGATAAACTTGAAGTATTCAGGGGAGACAATAGCAGAACGTCAGTCACGTAGAGACAAAGAGAGCGGAGGTGTGGCAGATGGGAAGGAGGCTGTTGATTCTTTTTGGTTGCAGAAAAATGTGAGTGTTTTTTTTTTTTGTTTTTTTTTATTTTCCTATTTGTGCAGTTTAATCATTATTTGTAAATTAATTGCAAAATTAAACTGAATTTCACTTGCTTGGATACATGTGTAAAGACTTTTGCTGTGAATAGAAAACCTGTCATATGGTGCACTGACAATCTTTCAACAGGTTGCGGTTACCATCCACTGCCCAGAGTCAAAGGGCACTTGCTATATCCTATCCTATCCCGTAACTTGAAAGTCGTTGGGGCACCATAGATGATCGTTTAATCAGTGCATTCCATCTTTCTCTGTCCTCAGCAACCCTCATGCTTCACTCAGTGTCAAGCCAGTCCATTCTTGAATGTTGTCCCCTCATCTCTTTTTGAGACTTCCTCTTCTTCTGCCTCCTTGCACTGTGCCTTGGAGGATGGTCTTTGCAAGGCCTAATGCTCTGTGGCCATACCATCGGAGTTTCCGTTTCTTCACCACCGTGAGCATGTCATCATGTTGTCCAATGGCTTGTGTGATGGGCTGTCGAACTTCATCGTTGGTGATATGCTGGGTATAGGAAATGCCCAGAAGTCTTCTGTAGCACCTCATCTCCATGCTTCATATCCTGTATTGTAGATCTGCCGTGGCGGTCCATGTTTCGCAAGCATATAGGAAGATGGAGATGACAAGGGAGCTCAGCAGCCTTACCTTGGAATGTAGATTGATGGTCCCGTTTTTCCAAATGGGCTTCAACCTTGTCAGGGCAGCACTTGTTTGTGCGATCCTGGAGAGGATTTTCTGTCGGGACCCATTGTCTGATACAATGGCTCCTACATATTTGAAGCTATGCACTGTGTTGAGGGATTGACCTTGGACTTTGATGTCCGTGTTGATGCCATTGGTGTTGTTACACTCAAGTTGATGTTGGTGTTTTCTATCAGTATCTGATTCAGCCCCGATGCTTGAATTCCTGATAGTTGTGTAACTCAGATTCGTTTATTCACACAGCCCGTCCAAACAGCGTACAAGTCACAAAGTCGACGTATGAAGTTTTCCACTTTTATTCAGCACACATCAACAACTGCATACAATTCTCAATTCAACTCAACAACTTTCACAGCAACTTTCCAAATCACTATCAACAACTTTACTCTCTCAACAGCGACTCGGCACACGATTAAATAACCTCTCTCTTTTCCGGAAAGATTTCGTACATGGTAGAAAATGACGTACTGCCACCAATCGAATAAAAGATCGTCATCACTGACTTACGTCAATACATATTTTTATATCTTCCAGAACGACCTCTTGCTTCTACATGTATCAGGAAATTTCTATCAAGAGTAAACACGCATATCCAGAAGATTCTCAAATAATATCGACTAACGCAAATTATCAACGTTATACAAAGCCTCTCCTAACAACAGTGCAAACTCAAATCAAAGGTAAATAAACTCCATTATTGAATACTTTGCAAAACGAAACGATTAGATCTATCGTACACGCTTCAGCCATACTATCATTCGCGTTTCAACGTAACAGGTGTTATTGGTAATAATTTTGGTCTTCTCTGCACTTATTTCCATTCCAAAGGCTCTGGAGGTGGTGTCAAGCCTCTGTACCAGCTGTTCAAGTTCTTGTTCCTCTCTAGCCAATCCATGAATGTCATCCGCAAAACAGAGGTTGGAGTTTTTTACTCTATCCCCTATGCTGACTGTGCCTTCGTGATCTGCAGGGGCATCTGACATGATGTGCTCTAGGAAGATGTCAAAAGAGTGTTGGAGAGAGTAGGCATTCTTGACGCACGTCTGTTGGTGTCCTGAACCAGTTCCCGGTGGCGCTGTTGTGGAGGACTGCACTGGTAGCCTAGTCATACAGGCTTTTGATGACTTCAGTAATGTTAGGGCTGATGTTGTACACCTCTCATGGTTGCCCACAGAGTTGCATGCCAAACTTGGTCAAACGCTTTCTTGAAACCTATAAACACATGATATAGATGTTGTTGGTGCTGTAGGTATTTCTTGCAGATTATTCTGAGGTTGAAAATCTGTACAGTGGTACTTCGCCCTGCCATGAATCCTACTTGCTCTATATTCTCTATATATCTGACCAAATCGGCTGACAATGCTTTCAGCATTCCTGTTACATAGGCGCCAGCCTCTATTACTTTAAATGTAATACCTGAACTGAAATGTTCCTACTGGACATGCCCAACGGCCTTAGGGCCATTCTAATCTTTTAGCCCTTCATGCTGATCATGTACCTGAATTTTAATAAAACATGAAATGGCAAATAAAGTGTTTTTTTGTATTGCTGTGATGTAATTTGGCCATATAGGTTTGGTTACTCTATGAATATATGTTACAGGTGAAAGCCTGTTTTGGCTCAGACACCTACACAGGCCTGGGACTGTCTGTGGCAGAACTGTGCTCACACATCACAGATGTGCTGACATCTCCACGATCAGATGAGGCCCTACAAAATGAGGTATTTGTTTGAACAATTTATCAATAAAAGCATTGTAATAAACACTAAACACTGTATGAGAAAGTACACATTGAAAACGCTCAGAGAAAGAAATATGTTCTTGATTTTATTAAACATTGCTCCAGTGGATGTTTGCATATATATATTTTTTTAAAACATTCTGCCTGCATTTCTTATATTCATTTCTTCATGCAGTTTTTATCTCGAAGGTGGTCTGTTTTCATTTGAATGCTAAACTAGATGTAGTTACACTGCTCATTGAAAATGTAATGCTGTGTGTTCTTGCAGCTATTTGAGCTCTTGGGCTTTGACCGTTTTGAGTTCATCAAGCTGCTGCTAGCAAACAGACAGACACTGACAAAGAACATTTCTATGGAGGCAACACGTGAAGCAATCCTGTTGGCACCAAGTAATACCAACTTACTCTTCTCTTCCTCTGATAAAAGTAGTGAATAAAAAAACTAATACTGTTAATAATATCTTAAACTTTAGGCCTAACAAAAGGTAGCAGGTATAATATGTATACAACATGCATCTGAGATTCTATAAACTGGAAAATGTTTGACAAAATTTTTTATTGCATTCTATAAGATGTGACTGTCTGTATAACCTTTCATTTAGCTGTGCTTTTGTATGTCTTAAACTCAGCTTTACAGAAAGATTTGTTTCTGTCATCTTAGAACCAAAGAAAGAAGAAATACGACCAACTTACGGATGTCAAGTCACTGTTCAGGTTTGTCATTTATTTATTTATTTATTTATGTTAATCTCCTTCATTTCTGTAGCTCAGATTTTTGTAATTATCTGTTTTTTTTACATTTCTATAGCAGAAGAACATTGTTTTGCTCTAAAGTTATAATTATTTACTTTGTTCGGTCTTATTTTCCAGTCAGAAGAAGAAAAACTGCTGCAGAAGCAGATGAGGAAGGAAGAGAAACGCAGCATGAAGAAAGACAGCAAGCGAGGAGAACAAGTTGATCTCAGTGCTATGGTATTTGACCCCGAAGCAATGAAAATGGCCAGGTGGGTTTTGTACGTGCAAGGGAAAAATCTTGCAGAATTGTCATTAGATCTGTTCTCCAACTACTTACTGGTACCCATTTTCACTCTTGTATTGAATATTAAACTAGTAATAACAAACTGCTATCTCATTTGTTTCTGGAACATTTTAAAGTCATAGGCAGTGACAAGGGATAATGATATATTTTACTTCTAGAACCATTGGTGTTTTCATTTCATGATTATATAGTTCAGGAAAGTTTTACCTCTTAACTATGGAGAGAGAAAAAATGCACAAAAACACAGAAGTATACAACTTATTTTATTATTTATGTATTTATTTATTTATGATATGGTTGTACAGGGAAGCAGCCCTTCGCAATGCCAAGACCAAGCCATTGATTACAGGCCGCTCAATCCAGCCTCATATCAGAGAGAAATACCCCTTTGTCTTTGATCAGTATGAAGAAGCTCGCCACTCTTCTGCATATGTCAGTGGAACAAAGGTATGACAATTGTGTAAAATTTTAATCAAGAAATATAAAATGTTCTCTTCATGACCATTAGACAGTATTATTTAATGACTACCAAGTTTTGTAACAATGTTGCAGTTATTGTGAAAAGTAAGAGAGAACTAATTAATAGAACAAAAGAGGCTTGCAAGAAGAACACCTAAATTAACTAATATAGAGTTGGTTTTGTGTTTGTAGCTGCCGTTTGACTCATAATGTGAATGTGTGTATTCACCTCCAAATCAGAAGTTGTATTCACATTTGGTTGTCTTTTGTTTTTCTCTCAGCTTGTGTTGCCAGATGGGTTTGAACGTAAGGATGACAAACTTTATGAAGAGATCAACATTCCACCCAGTGATGCTGCTCCTACCTCCATTGGCAAAGACAGGATTGTTGTTGATTCCCTTGATGAGGTATGCCTGACATTTTGCTGTTGTTTTCTTCAAATTGCTCTGTAGTTTTGTATATCCTGAATGATTTTATTTTATTTTATTTTTTTAAACTATAACAATTAGTTTCACCACAGTTTCATTCTCATATCGCCACTATGGGTGTTGAATGAACACTTTAATTTGTGCAGACTGCATGAAGGCATAGAGGAAAATTGCATCCACAGTCATGAAAATGTACATCACCGGTCAGAAGAACATTGCAAAAAGCAGAATCTTTACAATCTTTACACTAGAACTAGTTCTTAAAAGTTCATCTTTTGACACTGAGACTGACTGACTATGAGAATGAAAAGAAGTTTTTTGTTAAAATAATTCAATTTTCCATATTGTTATTCAGTGTAACGTATCTAATAATTTTAGGTAATTTATGAATGCTTGTGTTGGTTTTTGTGTGCGTGTGTTCTAGATTGCCCGACTGGCATTCAAAGGAACAAAGTCACTGAATCGAATACAGTCTGTGGTGTTTGATGCTGCATACAACAGCAACCAGAACCTTCTGATCTGTGCCCCCACTGGTGCTGGAAAAACCAACATTGCCATGTTGGCAATATTGCATGAGCTTCGACAGCATTTATCACAAGGTGTCATCAAAAAAGATGAATTCAAGGTAATAAATGTTGTGATAATGGAATGGGCGACCAATCCATCTTTAACGTAGATTTAAAGCAGCTTCCACAGAATATGTCATACGATTCCTTATGTCGTAATATTTTTATATTGAGTGGTCAACGTGTGTTTTTTGTGTATGGGAGCTTGTGTGCGTGATTTGTGTTTATTGGTTACAGACCGCCACCCTTTCAGTCTGATTTAGGAGAATAGCTTGTATTTAACTTCCAATATTATTATTACAGTATGCACTAACAGAGCATGTTATAGGCTCTGCTTTCTTGATTCGATCTCTTGCTTTAAATAAAACTAATTCTATATAATGTTCTGATTTTGTGTGTCTTGACATTCTATCCTATCCTATCCTATCCCGTAACTCAAAGGTCGTTGGGTCACCACAGATGATCGTTTAACCATCGTACCCCATTTTTCTCTCTCCTCAGCAACCCTGATGGTTTTGCTCAGTGTCAAGTCAGTCCATTCTCGAATGTTGTCCTCCCACCTCTTCTTCGGTCTCCCTCTTCTTCTACCCCCCTTGGTATTTGCAAGGCCTGATGATCTGGTGACTTGGCCATACCACCGAAATTTCAGTTTCTTCACCACTGTGAGCAGGTCATCGTGTTGTCCAATGGCTTGTGTGATGGTCTGTCGGACTTCGTCATTGGTGATGTGCTTGGTATAGGAAATGCCCAGAAGTCATCTCCATGCTTTGTATTCTTTGCTTTAGATCTGCTGTGAGGGTCCATGTTTCGCAAGCATATAGAAAGATGGAGATGACAAGGAAGCGCAGCAGCCTTACCTTGGAATGTAGACTGATGGTCTTGTCTTTCCAAATGGGCTTCAGCCTTGCCAGGGCAGCTGTTGTTTGTGCAGTCCTGGAGAGGACCCATTGTCTGATTCAATGGCTCCTAAATATTTGAAGCTATGCACTGTGTTGAGGGATTCTTGACAGTCTAGTATGAGAATATTTTCCTGTCACAGCCAGCTAAGTGATCAAAAAGAGCCAGTTGGCATTGATCTGAAGCAGAGACACATTTCAAACCAGCGACGAACGTCACCCGGCAGGCGCTGAAGTGGAATCCCCAGGGAAAGCGAAAGAGAGGCCGTCCAAGGAACACCTGGCGACGCGACCTCGAGGCCGACACCACCAAGATGGGCTACACCGGAGTCAGTTAGAAAGAATGGCACAGGACAGAGGACTCTGGAGAGCTGTTGTTGGCGGCCCATACCCTGGCAGGGGTGACGGGCATTAATTAATTAATTAAAGAGACACATTTGTTTGCTTGCCATTTCCGAGAGTCTTCATAAGTGCCATTGCATATGTGCTTTTCAGTCAAAATGGTTGGCATACATTCTGTGCTCATTTCATTTGATTTCTTTTGCCCAAAGGAGTATGCAACAGTACATATTCTGTTTGAACAAGTGCATAGATGGAGCATCTTATTTATTCACTCTGTCTTAAATTTCTTTGCATCTGTGATTGCTATGGAGTCGTTGTTTCAATCTACTGTTATTTATATGGCTGGTTGTGTGCATGTTTGGCCAGATTGTGTATGTGGCTCCAATGAAAGCTCTGGCAGCAGAGATGGTGAGGAATTTTGGCAGTCGTCTGGAACCGTTGGGAATCGCCGTGCGGGAGCTGACTGGTGACATGAGTCTCACCAAGCAGGAGATTCTCAAAACACAGGTAATGAGGGACATTTCATTTGATTTAGTTTGTTAATGATCTTGATCTCAAATGACCCACGAGATGCACAAACCCATTGCAACTTTCCTTGCTGTGTTATATAAAAGGTATTTTCCTTATAACCTTTTAATCCAAAGTTGATAGAAACATAACTTGTCTCATGATAAACTTTGTGATGGCAGTGCCCATTTCCTCTACACTGCTGATTTACCTTCCCTTTTTGTCAAGAGAGGCAAGAATCTATTTACAGCTGGGTGGTCAGGGGTTGTTTTTTTTCTTCTTCTGAGATGGTTTGTTTCTCTCTAAGTTTGAATGTCACTCATCTAAGTACTAACTGAGCTAGATTTTGCTCCACTGATCCAAACAGTAGCATATGTTCTAACCATTGTGCTGTTATACCTTCCATGCGGTTACATAATTATTACAACATTTCTCTATTCCCATCATTATTTTTAAGTGTATACAAGATTTTATATTTGTAAAAATAAGGTAATAGTATTTGTGTACATGAAGTAAAAACGATATAATGGTTCATGTTAAATGCGCAGATGCTTGTAACCACACCAGAGAAATGGGATGTGGTAACCAGAAAGAGCACGGGTGACGTTGCTCTGGCACAGCTTGTCCGCCTGCTGATTATTGATGAAATTCATCTCCTGCATGACGACCGAGGCCCTGTCATTGAGAGTCTGGTGGCCAGAACACTAAGACAAGTTAGTGTTGTTCACATTTAAATTGTTATTGTGATAAACTTTTATGCAGTTATAGTTATCACAATTGCTGTATTTATTTTCCTCGTACTTGGTGGGTTGTTACCTTGATCATCATAGTATTATTATAATTGTTTTTGTCTTCATGAAAACAACACAGGTCCAGCATGAATTCATTCTGCCATTGTTGTCAAAAACTTACCTGAAATTTCAATGACCTCCATTTCAAATCTTTAGAAATGTGCATTGCAGCAACAAATGTTAGATTATTTGATTCAGGAAATACAATGGCTTCTTCTACATATGTAAAGTGCACTCCTCCCAGCAATTTAAGATTAAAAGAGAGTACATGCAACAGACATCTATTACACAGACTGAAGTTAAACTGTTTTACTATGACCTTTCCCCAAATTTTTATCAGAATGCAAAATGAAGTTTATCAAAACCAAATACAGCAGCATTGTTATGAATTTTATAGAAAGCAGTTCTCTTTATCTGTCTTTTCATCTAGGTGGAGAGTTCTCAGAGTATGATTCGCATTGTGGGGCTTTCCGCCACATTGCCCAACTACATGGATGTGGCTCGCTTCCTTAATGTGGACCCCTATGGTGGACTCTTCTTCTTTGATGGCCGATTCCGACCTGTGCCTCTGGGGCAGACATTCATTGGTGAGAGAAAAAGAAGTTGGAGAGAGAGAGTCAGAGTGTTTCTGATACTAGTAAGAAGTTTGTGCATGGTCAGTTGTGCATGACTGCAAGTGCTTCTGCACTAAGAGCCGACCAGGAATCTGGTTTGTGTATTTTACACATGAAATTATTTTCTTTGCTATTATCATGTTTTATTATTATTATTATTAAGATTCTGTTACAAACATTTTTTGTGTGTGTTGATTATTTGTTAGCACCTATTGGAGACATTAATGATTGACCATTGCACTAGATAATATAACCTTCGTCAGTAATGGTGTATTTTTTGTTGCCGTACGATTTTATTATCATATATTCTTCTAGGCATCAAGGCGACCAACAAGATCAACCAGATTCGTGACATGAACCATGTATGTTATGACAAAGTCCTGAAACAAGTTCGAGCTGGATATCAGGTTCGTAGTTGTTTTTGTTTTTAATATGCAGCATTTCACTTTATTAATTTAAATAAGGATAAGGTTTATTGGATAAGTTCGTGAATATGCTGTAAAATCCACTGTGGTAAAAGTGATTTTGAGATGGATTATGATCAGGTTGTAAAAATACAAATTTTTTAATTTTTATTTTGGGAGGGTGAACAAAGTGTATAAGTAAGCCAGGAATTTTCCAGAAGAAGACATTTGGAATTAATAAATATGACAGCATACTTTCAGTATATTTCCTACTGAATTCACACGTTTTCAATCATTACTGCACTGTTTGCAGGTGATGGTGTTTGTTCACGCTCGAAATGAGACTGTGCGCACAGCCTTGCAGTTCAGAGATTTTGCCAAGAACAATGGACACATTGGCACTTTCCTCCCAGAGCAGAGCCCTCGCTATGGAGATGCAGAGAAAAACGTACGATTGTTTACTGCCTGTGGTTACTGTTTTTGTCACAGCAATTATAATTCTACACCATTTTGCATTCATTTTACACCATCTGTTTCTCTTTCAGTCTCCTAAATACGTATCTTACAATGTCTTTTTGGGTACACATGCTAACTCGTCAACAGTCGCTTTTTTTACACAATGTCCTTTTCCTTTGTTGTTTAGATTTTGCGTTCTCGCAACAAGCAGCTGAAGGAGTTGTTTCCAGATGGCTTTGCCATGCATCATGCTGGCATGTTGCGGCAGGACCGTAACCTTGTAGAGCGTTACTTCGCTGACGGCCACATCAAGGTCTTGTGCTGCACAGCCACTCTCGCTTGGGGTGTGAACTTACCGGCTCATGCTGTCATGATCAAGGTGGGTTTGGAGATTTTACTCTAGTTCAAATAACAGAATATGATATAAAGTGGTGATTGTAATTTACCATTATTAGAATGTAGGTTATAGAAATGTACTTGAAAGACCTCAGTTCATAAACCATTTAGTACATAATATTATTACTAACATTTGTATGCCTAATCTTGACACTCAAATGTGTTTGTAGGTATAGAAATAAGAATTGACTTTTTAACACTTTCCAAACTAATGTATCGCATTGACGCTCAAATTTGTGTTATGACGCACAGAAGTTTTGTTGTGTTCACTCAATATTTAGTTTGTGCATGACATGGATAGCCATTCCATTTGCTGCATAAAATTAAAGAAATCCTGTACCAGATGTTCGTTTTGGATTTACATGCATAGCCTGTCTCCACCTCACACCCCTCCAAACACTTACCCATCCCCCCACTCTCCCCCCCCCCAAAAAAAAAAAAAAAAAAAAAAAGTGAAGATTTTTGCAAATCTGGGTGAGATATGCTGCCCTGACAAGATTGAAGCCCATTTGGAAAGACAGGACCATTAGTCTACATTCCAGTCTGCGCTCCCTTGTCATCTCCATCTTCCTATACGCTTGTGAAACATGGACCCTCACAGCAGATCTACAATGAAGAAGGATAGGATAGGAGTCCTAAATAGTCCAAAAATGACATTACAAAAATTTGTTTGGGTCCCTCTGTTCGTCTGTCTGTCCGCTGTCTGGACATACAATACTTGCAAGTGGATTAATATTACAGAACCTCTTGCAACTATCACAATCAAACTTGGTAAGATGGTTTATATCCACAAGACCTCATAGTTGATCAGTGACTTCACTATGACTTCACTTCATGGTCAAGGAAGGTCACAGGGTCAACAAATGTTACTCAAAAATTGACAATTTTTCACAAAATTTCACTTTTTTTTCTAGGTTATTACTGTTAACTTACGATTCTTTGATCATGATTGATATAAACGAGACACACACTCTATACACATTTGGTCAACCTCACTCTAAGGTCAAAGTCACTGGAACTGTCCAAAGTCAGTAAGCATGGGTACTTTGAATTGACCTTGACCCTGAACAATGAGAGATATAAAGTTCAAACTTGTTGTATTTAGAGGTGATTGATCTATCATGTTTGTCCAGTTTTTCAGTTTTTGCATTGATCTTAAAGGCCTTGTAAAAACATTTGAAAAATAGGTCATCGTAAAGTGGAATGGCTCTATTTAACCCATAGAATGCAACAACATTGGGTTATTTGATCATACATGAGCATGAGAGGTCATGTGAAGGTCAAAGTCATCCCAAGGTCAAGGCACAAGGTCATTGTTTTTTGACATAATACAACTTTTGCTGTAGTTTATTTGATATTACATGAGTGTATATGGAGCCAGAGGTAAGGTCATCTCAAGGTCAAAAGCATAGAAAGATCAAAGTCGGTGTTACTTTGCATTTTAATGCCATTGTTTTTTTGGTTTTTTTTCTCGGCACTCATTTTCATTTTAAATATTGCAAGTTCCATAAGGAGCATGTGAATCTTGTGGGCTTTGCTAACTTTTCCTATGGTTAAATCAATACAAAGAGCAGAACTAGCTAGGACATAATAATAATAATAATAATAATAATAATAATAATAATAATGTATTTTATAAAGCGCGATTCCAGACAACTGTCTGCTCAAAGCGCTCACACGCATGCACACACTCACACTCGCAGGTTAACATTATAATCTTAAAGTATCGAGTTTAAACGAAGGGTAAAATATGTATACTAAAAGAAAGATGTACATGTACAAGATTTAGACTTTAACACTAAGGTAAAACACAGGACAGCAATTTTTAAAAAGTTAGGTCCAAATAGGTACAGTGGTTACAAATACAATATATAAATCGCACAAGCTAAGAAATAATTGATTTTAAATGCGAATCACAAAACCAAACCATAAACAGAATTTTAAAAAGTATGTGATAAAACAAAATGGCATCGTACTAAAACGTATTGCACATAACATTGCATTGCACAAACACACACACATACACACACAAAGAATGACATTACGGATTTAACCGTCTTATAAAATGTTACGTATTACATTTAAAAACAAAAATTAAAATAATGAAAATGGCCAAAATTTAAAATGAAAGACTCCAGCGTAAGAAAATAATTTTTATAGTCTACACCTCGACCGACAGAACGACCCATGCCGAAAAATTGTTGAAATTCTCTCTTTCTCTCTCTCTCTCTCTCTCTCTCTCTCTCCCTCTCTCTCCCTCTCCCCTCATCCCCCCCACTCCCTCGCCTCACTCCAAAACTCATACATACACATTTATTCACAGATGTTTCAAAAACAGGTGTGTCTTCAGTGATTTCTTGAACGATGAATGGGACTGGGCAAGACGAAGGTCGGACGGCAGGGAGTTCCATAGAGCTGGGGCATACCGGGAAAAGGACCTTTTACCAAAACTATTAAGGGAGTATCTAGGAACTGTAAGGAGGGATGCATCTTGTGATCGGAGAGTGCGTGTTGGCCTATAGGGGCTGAGGAGTTCGGAGAGATAGGAAGGGAATGTTTCAGAGTGGAGGCACTGATAGCAGAGAGAGGCAATCTTGTAGTCAATTCGAGCTTTAACAGGGAGCCAGTGTAAAGTTGTCAGGGCAGAAGAGGCACTAGAACGTCGAGACTGACGAAGGACAAGACGGGCAGCGTTGTTTTGGATGCGTTGAAGTCTGAGGAGCTTGTTTTCAGGAAGATCAGCTAAGAGGGAATTGCAGAAGTCAAGACGAGAGAGAATGAAGGCCACAGCAAGTTTGTTTGATGATTCCATTGAAAGATATTGTCTGATTTTGCCAATTCTACGAAGGTGGAAATTCAAGGTTTTGCACATGTTGTTGATGTGAGTGTCCAAGGAAAGACATTCATCAATATGAACTCCAAGATTTCGAACTGATTTGGAAAATTCTATATTGTTGTTCATCAAGCTTAGGGAGTGTGTTGATAGCTGCTGAAGTTTACTACTTGTGCCAATGGCGATCACCTCGGTTTTATCATTATTCATCTGCAGTTTGTTTGTGCTCATCCAGTCAGCAACCGAGTTTATGCAACGCGACAGGTCGGAAGCAAGTTCCGGGATATCGGCCGGAATAGCAGAGTTTTGTAGTTGAGTGTCATCGGCAAAGAAGTGGTAAAGGTGGTCAAAAGTCTTGATGATAGAGCTTAACGGTTGGGTGTACATAGTGAAGAGTACAGGCCCAAGCACGGAACCCTGTGGCACACCATACTTCAAAGGAGAAGGAATAGACTGAGTATTGTTAACAAGGACAGACTGAGTTCGTTTAGAAAGGTATGAACGGAACCATGCAAGAACCGTTCCAGTGCAACCAAAAACCGTCTCGAAAAAAATGCAGGTAATACACATTCATGTATGTAGTACCAAGAAGTGTGAAAATTGATGTTTTTTTTTTGGTTTTTTGTGGGATTGCAGGGCACACAGATCTACGATGCCAAACGTGGAGCTTTTGTGGATCTGGGCATTCTGGATGTGATGCAGATCTTTGGTCGTGCCGGTCGTCCCCAGTTTGATACCTTTGGTCACGGAACCATCATCACCACACATGATAAACTGTCACACTATCTCTCCCTCATGACCAGGCAAAACCCTATAGAGAGCCAGTTCATCAACAGTCTGACTGACAATCTCAACGCTGAGGTATGATATATAGCAAGTTCAATGTCTGATATCTTCTTATGAGAGAATTAAATTATTCAGTTACATTCATGACAGTGCAATTTATACACACAACCTTACTGAAAATCTCAGTGAACGCAAAATCATTGAATTAATTTTGTCGTACCAACTATCGTTTTTCATGACTAGACAGACCATCATCAAGAATTAGTTCATCAGCATTATGACTGATGCTGAGGAATGTTTGAAAGTTTTTGTTTGAAGAAATGGGTTTGCTAATTGAAGCATTTAACTGTCTTTCATGGCAAGTTAAAACTGTACAAAATCGCAGTGCTGTTGAAAGTTTATGTTTCATTATTAAAGTAGCCTGCTTTCACAAATGAGCGGCTGAACCTCATACAACAGCAGCAGCAAAACTTTAATTACTAGATATTTGAGATGTTATAAGTCTACTTTTGGAAGGAAGAAAACCATTGCAATAGATTCACTTTTCTAACCAAAAAAAGAAGTTCTCTCATACTCATATCCGTAGATCTATTATTTATTTGTACTCTTCGCTGGTTGATTGATTGGTTGATTTACTGATGGATTGATTGTCCAGGTTGCCTTGGGGACAGTGACCAACATAGAGGAAGCAGTCAAGTGGTTGAGCTACACATACCTGTTTGTGCGCATGAGGATCAACCCTCTGGCCTATGGCATTCCTTACAACTCCTTGGAAGTAAATATATTTAGCAATTTTATATTTTGAATTGTTTGGTTTTGTCATTATAGATGGGCGAATTTATTCATTCTGGTTGTATTAAATTATGCCTTTTGAATTTTGCCATACCCTCCAAGTGCAATCCGCATGTTAAATTTAAGCAAACTGTGATACCCCCAGTTACCTACATTTTTCTTCTGTGTACTGTGATGATGTAATGTGATATGATGTGAGTTGTGCAATGAAGTAAGTTATTTATTATGTGTATGATTGTCTTAATGAATGTTTTATATAACAAAAACTGTTAATATTTTTTTTAGTTTTTAATCTTTTTGTCTTAGTCTTTGTGCTACTAAAGACAAATTTCCATGTTATTGTATTTTGACTATGGAAATAAAGATTCGTATTCGTACCATTTGTCCATCATGAGTATATGCTATTAGCGTGGACATGGTCCAGCTATGACCGCTAAAGGCTCACTGGACCCTATAAACAAGAAATAAAATCAAATCAAAACTTGCCTGGACGATGCTCCACATTAGAAATCATCAATTATACAAGAAAGCATTTATTCTGCTTATTTGTTTAAATATAAACACTCTTTTAATGCTTATCAGGATGATCCCATGCTGGAGAAGCATCGTTATGACCTGATCGTGGATGCAGGACGCAAGCTGGACAAGGCGAGGATGATACGATTTGAGGAGCGCACAGGCTTCATGCATTCCACTGATTTGGGCCGCATTGCCAGTCACTTCTACATCAAATATGACACTGTCGAGGTAGAGTACCAAGTGATTTGTTTCTTTTGACCCAATGCCTGCAGATTTTGACTATAGCTTTGAGGTATTCAGTGAATTCTTCAACAACAAAAATTGCAAACTCGAGAACACAAGAGCAAGTCTTTTAGCTACAAAATCTCCCATGACCCTCGATGATCAAAGCTTGTATGATTTGTTATAAACTCCCTGCACATGTTCCTTAATTGTTAGTTTGTCATTAACAATGCTTGAACTCATACATGTCAAGCTCTTGGAGCTTCTGACCATAATTTTTGGCCCGAGAGACCATAATTTTCTATCGAAAACCATAAGAAATGCGTAAAACGGTAAACACGCACATACCAATAAAAAACAAACAAAAAAACATTAATAATAATTTTAGCAAACACATGCAAATTCACCTGCATTTTTTTAAATAACAAACACTGTACCATACAAACAAGCAACTTAATAAGATTAAAAAATACACAACAAAACTTTCATAACTGTGCTTTATGCACTGCAGAAAATAAAAAAAAAAAACACCCCTCTCCCTCTCCCCCTCAAAAAAACCCAAACAAAGAAAAAAAAAATCCAAATTACTTAATAGAAAAAAAGAATGTAAAATACACAGCGTTGCACACAATTATGTCACTGGTGCTCTTTGTTATAGTCATCAGTGCATTTCTTCCCCTTTTCCAGCATGCTGGCAGTGACACCGAATTCATGACAACATTTATCACAGTTATCATAAGCTGAATGAACGGAAACCTTTCTTCCAAGACGGAAACAGTGTATAGAAATGCTATGGGCATGCGCAAGCGAGCGTGACTCAGAATTGTTCTCTAGGCTGTATTTCCCATATCCGCAACATACAATCAACACAAGCATTCAAAAAGGCCCTCAAAACCCACCTCTTCAAACTGCATTATTCAGACTGATTTGTATCCCGCTGCCATTCTCTCCTCTTTTGTCTCTGTCTGATCTTTAAGTGTATACACGGCTGTAAATATTTATACTGTTTTTCTTCCTTGGTTTTACCGGGCATATAAATAGCTGTGAATAGGTTTTTGCTATTCTATTTCTGTCTTTTTTGTCATCTATGTACATAGTTGTAAATAGTCTCTGTCCTTTTTGTTATTTGTGTACATAGTTGTAAATAGTTTTTACCTTTACTGTTCCGTCTTTTGGTGTATCGTAGCAAAAGTGATGTTTGATCAAGTGCATGTATTTTTTATGTAATGACTATGTAAAGCGTGGTGAGTCTGGTCATAGGCTGGAGTACCCACTATATAAAAATCCGTTATTATTATTATTATTATTATTATTGTTATTATTATTATTTTGGATTAAAATAAAATAAAAATTTCTGATAAAAAAAAAAGGGTCGGGGAAAAAGAAGAAAAAAAAACCGTAAGATTTTCATCTTACGCCGTAAGGTGAAGAAAAACTTGAAAATACGTAAGAATTACTGAAAAAACGTAAGACTTGACATGTATGTGAACTGTAAGAGATGTGTAGTTGCCAAGATTGAGGTATTGTTAAAACAACAAAATATTAAATATGACACACAAAAAAACTGGCATAAATGAATAGCGTGAACAAACTGGTACCTTGAGCAGATTTTTAGATGGAAGTGCTGAGTTGGAACTCATTAATCATTTACTTATTCTTTAACCTTCCCACTGTATTTCAGGTGATCAATGAAAAGTTTGGCTCTTCGATGACTGAAGGTGACATTTTTTCTCTCGTCTCCAATGCTCAGGAGTTTGACCAGATCAAGGTAAGCTGAATCTTTTGTAATCAGCACTTCTTAAAATAGGAAAATGTTGTTACTATTTTATATTAATTAGAAAGACTTTGTTTAAGTGCTGTTTGTGTACTTCTGTTGAGTTTTGGTTAGATTTATTGCACGGAATACTTCACTGCTGTACATGTGTGTAACAGTGAACTAAATACCTGACAACAAAATTCTTGCAATTCTTTTTCTCACTCTTTTGCCCTAAGAGGACATTTTAAATATTGATGATAGTGAGTGCAGGTTCACATATATACTACCTGCTCATAGTGATGCAAAATTAAAAGTTCTAGTTCGATTCCTGAGACCCTTAGAACCATTCATGCTGCTATTAACACTATTAATTGCTGTCATTTCAACTGTTCAGGTGCGTGATGATGAGATGGATGAACTGGATCGCCTGACTCACGATGGCTGTGAAATGATCGTGGCAGGTGGGAAGGAAAATACTCATGGCAAAGTCAACATCCTCATGCAGTCCTACATCTCTCGCATCCCTGTGGATTCTTTCTCCCTTATCTCTGACATGGCCTATGTATCTCAGGTGACTGAAAGAATTTTGAATGTGTGTTTGTGTGCGCTTGTGTGTGTGTGTGTGTATGTGATTATTGTATAACATATACAATCAGAGAGAGCACTGCTATCTGAAAGTTTATTATATTGTGCTTTGCTAATCAGTTTTGACAGAGAATCTTTCCTTCAGATCGTTATAAAAAAATATTATATTAAATTTATTGTCTTTATATATTCATACACACAGTAAATGTAATGTAAATATAATTTGTGTGTGTGTATGTGACACATGGCTTTATTATTTATATGATATTAGAATATGTTTTTTTTGGCAGAATTTCAAAGTGCAAGTATTACCTAGACAAGCGAGTTGTTTGCACTTTTCCATGTTCCATTGTTATAAGAATTAATATATGAATGAACATTGAAGCTTAACCTCCACACTAGCCATTAGTGGCATTAGCGATACAGCAGATGAGGATAAGCATCCTAGGGAAAGAGGTAAGGACCTAAACCAACACTGAACCAGCAGATCAAATTTACTGCTAAGATGGATAGTGGAAATGACCCCTTTTTATCTTGCCCCCCATGGACTTCCAACCTGGGTCATCGGTGTGCCAGGTGAACGCTCTACCACTGAGGTACAGCGGTGGGTGAGGAATAGGACTGGAAGGAAGTGGAATTAAATGAATTAAATGAAATGTAAATGAATGATAGGAATGATACCCAAGATCTGTTTATGTGTAGAACTTAAATGGCAAAACACATCATCTTGAGATGCACAGAAAAAAATAAGAGATGCGTTGATTGCCAGAAAGCTTTAAATAACACAATCACTTCTTCCTTGTTGTGCAGAACGGAAGCCGTATTATGCGAGCGCTGTTTGAAATGGCACTGCGGCAAGGCTGGCCTGTGATGGCTGGGCGGTTGCTGGAGCAGTGCAAGACCTTCGACAAGCGCCTGTGGGGGTTCGAACACCCACTGCGTCAATTCCCCATCCTCACGCCTGAAATTCTCACCAAGCTGGAACAACGTCGCCTGACTGTTGATCGCCTCAAAGAGATGGATGCTAAAGAGATTGGTAAGATGAAACTGAGATAAGTAAAGAGATTGATGAGATTAGATTGTTTGTTGTAGTTTTCATTTTGTATTTGTTTTTTTTAGTTTGTTTTCTTTTTGACTCCCATGCATAGCAGTGTGAGTCTATATACTCCCCCTCTCCCTCCCTTCCAGGTCAAGGTTATCTCAAGGTCAAGAGCATAGAAAGATCAAAGTCAGTATTATTTTGCATTTTAATACCACCGTTTCATTTTGTTTTTTCTGGGCACTCATTTTCAAGTTAAATATTACGAGTTCCATAAGGAGCATGCGAGTCGTATGTACTTTGCTCTTTTCATTTGTTTTGAAATGCTCATTGAGCTTATTTTAAAAATGTGCTTTATAAAAGTTATGTATTATTATGATTATTATTATGATTACGATTATGATGATGATGATGATGATGATGATGATGATGATGATGATGATGATGATGATGATGATGATGATGATGATGATCATCATCATCATCATCATCATCATCATCATCATCATCATCATCATCATCATCATCATCATCATCATCATGTAGTTGTAGACTGTAATTGTATAGATATTGCGCTTTTTCTGCCTTTTTGAATTTCGAGTATCCTTTTAGAAGATCAAGCAGTTCACGGGGCTACTTTTGTTTATTTTTACTTGTTACATACACACACACATGATCAGAAGCAACTAATGGATAAATCTCTGAGGCACGTGTGCGCATGGTTTTCCAACAATTACTCCGGCAAGACAGCGTTTTCAACATCCAATCAGTGAATACTGAGTCTGTTTATTGTTTAACTTTGCAGTGATGTACAAGAATTCTGACGTCAGAACATTAAGACATAAAGAATTTAACATGACCATTTATTCTAGCGAAGTTACAGATGGAATCAGAGAGTGTAACAGTGCAGGTGTCATTTGAATAAAACAACCCCTTGGGGTCATGAGCAATCTTGTCACTGTAGATTGTTCTAACCTATAGAGGGAACAGTGAAAGCCCCAGTTGAAATCCTGTCTTGCCTTTGTAGGCATGACTAATTCACTGCGGCAACAGTTCCCCCGTTGGAGTGCCGGGGGTTTCAGTATAAATAGTATCCCCACTTTCTGGAAATTTAGTGCTTTAAATTCCCACTGTCGCTGTCTTCATCATTTGCTCTTTCCCATTCCTGATCTGTCCTATCACTCTGCTATACTTTCTTCTTCTTCGCTAGATCAATGACCTACCTTTTTTCTTGAAAACTCTTCCTGGACAAGACTCCTTGTTTGTGTATGAGGTCTGTTGGATCAGCTTGGGAGTGTTGGACGCTTTCTGCCGGGTGGTCACTAGGGCTTCCTATGATTGTATTATTTCGCACTATAGGCATTTTATATGTATGTGTTTTGTTGATGATTTATAATGATGTTTGTATTCTATTTTGTTTTTGTAACCGGGGTGTTCGCGTAGTTGAGGTCAACCCTCAGCCGTCCCCCGCGTGGGATGTCTTTATTGTAAAGTGACTGGCCGGTGGAGGGCATTCAATTTTCCCACTAGGGTTGTTTCGGCAGATCTTTTATGCGGATCGGGGGTTGTCCGGTCCTGATTTGGCTCGGAAGAGTCCGCTGGACCTAAAGCAACAATAAATCAATCAATCAATCAATCAATTTGAATAAAACAAATGAAGCAAATTGTTTTCTTGCTTTTTGGCTGGTTCCGTTTTAGACAGACGGACATTCTTTCAACTAGCAGGATCCTCTTAACTCATAACTGCTGTATTCTCATCTTCTATTCACATTTTCTGTACTGTGTTCTGCGCAAAGTAAGTGAGACATGTTCAGGATGCATATTTGAGTCATCAAGCGTTGATTTGAGGGCTGGCATGGTGCGCAAACTTTCAGGTCATATGGTGTCGCACCAGCGCATGGGCCCCATCATCAAGCGCTGCGTGCATCAGCTGCCAGCATTGGAGCTAGAGGCCAGCATCCAACCCATCACTCGCACGGTGCTCAGAGTCCGGCTTGAGATCAAGCCTGATTTCAAATGGGATGACAAGGTAAAGTTAGTGGAATGTTTCAGCGTAATGCCTTATTGGGATTTGTAACTCAATTTCATCTATCTCATGTGTATATGTGTAGTTCTATTTGTGAAATACGGAATTGTTACTTCCAAAAAGATATTAGTGGTGTGGTTCAAATGATAAAATACTGAATGATTACTTCAAATTAAACCCTGTGTTCTATAGTTAGGTACAGATGTGAAGAGACGTTAAATTAAATAATAAAGATACAGGATCATTTCTTCTAATAAATCATGGGTACGCGGAAGTTGTATGGCATGGTCTTTGGGAATTTTGAGTTGCTGTGCTTAGTGCACTTACATTTGTAATGTTCTGCTTTTGAAATACAGAATCTGGATATGTTTTATGGGTGAGAGAAAGGATATGATGTACTGGGGTTCTATGAATGTTGTACTTCATTCAATTTCTGGCTTAGCAAAATATTTACTCCCAAATGATTGAAATTGTGTTTTGTACTTTTGCAGCTTATAGTAAATGAGGATGTGTGGAGACACTTACAAAAACAACAACAACAACAACACAACAATAGAATAGTGATAAAGTGCTCTAATGTAACTTCTATTCAAATATAATTTTTCACTGTTTTTCATTGTCAGAAGCAACTCTATTGTTGTCTTAGCAATGCTCATTGTCAACTTTTCAGGTGCATGGAACGTCAGAGCCTTTCTGGATCTGGGTGGAGGATCCGGAGAACAACCACATCTACCACTCGGAATATTTCCTGTTGCACAAGAAGCAGGCTTTGTCCACCGAGCCACAGAACATTGTGTTCACTATTCCCATCTTTGAACCCTTACCCACCCAGTATTACGTCCGAGCGGTGTCGGACCGGTGGATTGGGTCATTAACAGTGCATGCCATCTCCTTCCAGCATCTCATCTTGCCGGAGAAGCATCCACCTCATACTGGTTTGTGCTATTACATGCATTGTAAACACATTCATACAACTTGATTTTTCTGTACTTTGTTCCTTCTTTATTTTGCGTCTTTTTTCCATTGATTGTAAGGGCACAGTTGTCTTCATTGCAAACGAAGACGCAACACTGGACATTATAATGTGACCCTTGTAGACTGACAGAACTTTTGTGGTCTTGAATTGCTTTCTGTTTGCTTACACAATTGCTTATAGATGCTGTAAAGGGTATTCAGTTTAACTCTACGTCATACAAATTACATTAGAGAGATTTTTTTAAGACGATGATGGTGATGATGGGCTGCAGTACAACATCCATGACAAGGAGGGTCCACCAATCTTCTAATTTTGAAGCTACACCTAAACCCCTCCTATATGTACTTGAAAGCCACCTTTTTTCAAAGTAGATGACGACAATGACGATGAAGTTGATGAAGATGATAATGACAACGTTGTTGATGAGATGATGATGACAATGATGGGGAAGAAGAAGAAGATTGACGATGATGATGATGATGAGAAGGAGGAGGATGATAACTTTTATAATCTCTGTCTAGAACTGCTGAACCTACAACCACTACCTGTTACGGCGCTGAATGACATAGGGCTTGAGACACTTTACAACTTCACCCACTTCAACCCTGTGCAGACCCAGATCTTCCACACCCTATACCACAGTGACTGCAACGTCTTGCTGGGGGCTCCCACTGGATCAGGCAAAACGGTTGCAGCTGAGCTGGCCATCTTCAGGGTCTTCCGAGAATACCCCAAGTTCAAAGTGAGTGTGGAAAAAAAAATCGATACTCGATATTTAATATAAAATCAAGGATACTCGAAAGTTCGAAGTGAGCATGCCAATTCTCTTGTTGTTAAAGGGTTTTTTCTTAGGTCTGTGATATTTAAATCGAATGCTGATTTCTTTCTTCCTGTGATTATATCCAGGCTGTGTACATTGCGCCACTGAAAGCTCTGGTCAGGGAGAGAATGGAGGACTGGAAAGTTCGCATTGAGCAGAAACTGGGCAAGAAGTTAGTATAATTATCTTTTCTGCCTATTATTGCTACAATTCTGTTTTGCTATTTTGAAATGTTGTCATAATAAGTGAAAGAACAAGGTTCTTTAGATCAGAT